>AP031351.1:31212500-31525000 GCA_037833965.1 Marchantia polymorpha subsp. ruderalis
CATTGTTAATAAAGAGGCCCAAGGCTCTTTCCTTGGGAGGCTTTTCTTTCTATTGGCTTGTCTCAACTTTCATTCTGTCTTCGCTGTGGGTCTATGTGCTGATGTGTGATCTAGACTATGAGCACAGGGCTCTCCTGATTGTCGAAGTTACCGCATCGGGAGACGTGAGTATTCAGCTTGGATGTCTTGGGTAGCCTGGGGTTACTGCGGGATTTAAGCAAGTTCAGGTTTGAGTATTCGTGTCAGTGTGTTGAGATTTATGCAGTGCTGGGATGTTTACCCCCTGAAATATGAGTGTGGGATCGCTTGCGATTCTCACAAGCTTTGTTTGGAAAAGGTTCAGGTTGTGAGTACGGTTTTGCACTACCTTGTGAGTCTTCGGCTCTAGCTGAGTAGTGTCGTCTGGGAGTAGCATTGACCTAAGAAGTAATACTTCGTAATAGAATGCTATCTTGTGACAAATCGTGACTTTTGTGTTTGTCTCTGTCCTCGTGGGATCGGATCTATACCATTATGCTCCATTTTGGTATTTGTCTGTCATTACAATCAAGAAGGGGGAGAGGTGATTGATCGATACCCCCTTCTCTTCCTGCGCGTGCTGTCTCGTCGCCTTCCAAAGAATCCGAGCCCAATGAATCGGAGCTCCAACCAATGCCAACTACACAAACCTCACCTGCCAAGAAGTCATGTAGGTGTTTCGGTGCGGCTGCAAAATTTGGAGAAGTGTTACCGCGATATTCCTCCGCAAGCGATCCTTGTAGTCACGGGTCTTGTACCTGTTCTTGCTTGACTTGCTATGCTTGAATAAGGCCCCGAAGGAGATCTCTTCCTCCTTCGTGACCTGCACACTCTCACACTCAAAAAGAAGATGGCCTTCTTCTCCTGCGCACCTTCCCAACACCTGCTCCCAGTCGCTGATCTACCATCGCTCTGGATGCGGTCAAAAATCCGCACGAAGGTTGATCCCTCTCCCGCAGCCACTCGCGTACCATCTCCGGACATACCCAATTGCATCCCCATAGGAGGAAATCGAGCCTCACCGCAGTCAGCTCGCAGACCAATCTGCGGCACTTTCAGCGGAACCATCCGCAGCTGGGTGGACCGGGCCATCGAACTTCTTGCACACTTCCTGCACACTTCTCTCTGCCTTCGCGAACTTCTTGCTTCCCTCTGCGCGTCAGGATCTCAAGCAAACTCCCTGTGATTGCCCTCTACACTTCTTGCACACTTCCGCAATCTCTCCGTGAAAGTTCTCCGCGAGCTTACTGCAATTGCACACTCTCCTCACACTCAGCGATCACTCCACAAGTTTGCTGCGACTCGGGTGAATGCGAAATCAAAAATGGAAGAGTGAGAGCGCGGCGAGGTCTTGCCTTCCTTCGGCGATCAAGATTGTCCAACGTTCGACACTTGGACTGGCCGCAGCTCACTTGAATGCGATGCAGGCGCGGAGGCGAACGGCCCAATCCGCACGCTCGAATTCACGCTCTGCCGTTGCGCGGACTCCCACGCGTGTATGTCGATCTTGATTCCGCCGTTTTCTGCCGAAGTTGTTCTCTGCTTGCGTATCGCCGAAGGCGCTCCGCCGAAGGCATATCTAACGACGAAGTCGCTTTCCCTTACCGAAGGCGCTCCCGTCCCAGGCCTTGTACATCCTTAGCGAAAGCTCTTCTACAGGGGTCTGAGCCGAAGACGTGCTCTCCTGCTTGCGCCGAAGGCGCTTCAACAAGAAAGCTTTAGCCAAAGGCGCTCTCATCAGTAGGAACTGTCCGTTCCGGCCAAGGCGCATGTCCTTGACATTGCGCCCAACTCGATGATTCTCCGTGACTAGTGATCTTCCATTTTTACTGTATTTTAGTGTACTGATTACTATTTACAGTTGCTGCTACGGTACCTGTTTTCCAAAAATGTTTAAATTCCGCACAAAAACAAAAAGTGGGTTACCATAGCTCCTGCAAGTGACCACAATCCGATTCAATCTTACTTTACATTCGACCTCCGAAGACCTTGCTGCTTTGCAATATGCAAATTTCTTAGCCCAATCAGTCAATTCAACAGCGTGGTTCCGAAGTACACTCGCCATACTCAAAGTGAGCTCATCTCCGCTGTGTAACTCCTTATCACGATCATTAGTTAGCTCTGCAATCCTGCCTCGAAGTTCCACTTGCTCTGTCTTCGTCGGAGCAATCAAACCTAAAGATCTATCCGTTCCTCTTCGGCTCTTCGCTCTTCCGCCTTAGCCAACTCCGCAGCATGCAATTGATCGTGTGTAATGACAGATAAATACCAAAATGGAGCATAATGGTAAAGATCAAATCCCACGAGGACAGAAACAACACAAAAAGTACCGAGTGTCACGTATTTAACAGTCTATTGAGGAGTTTGAATTTTCAGGCCACTGTCAGTCCCATAAGTACTGTAGGTGTTTGACTCGGAGATCTCTCAGAGGACACGCAATGCTGTATAACACACACACACCTGAAATTATCAATTGCAACAACACAAAGGTTGATCGCGACCTTGTCTTCGTATTTAGTGGGGAAAATTCCCAAAGAGTACACTCATGGATTTTGCACACAGCTACCAATTATAAATTTGCTTAAATCTTGACAATAGTCAATCGCTATTCAGAACATTTGAATTGGGGCCACTACTTTGGATGCGGTATCTTCGACAAACCAAAGTACCTCTCACGCGGTGACCAACACATTCAACTCACAAACGCGCGGAGAATACAGACTTCAAAACTGAGAAAACTAAATTGAGAAAAGACCCTCAAGGCCATTGCCTTGTACTACTCTATTTCTAATTACAAAACTGTCATCCGCTCTGATGCAAGCTCCAAACAGATCCTACACCTGCGGAGTCGGCGGCTGCCTTCCCCTCTAACTTGCAATCTAAACCTAATCCTAACTCTAAATCTAAAACTAACCCTAAACCTACTACACTGAGCCGCCAGCTTCTCTATAAACTCTAGGTCCAAGATCTGAGGCTGAAACTTTGCAAGCATGTGCGGCCGACCAAGACCAACAATCAGTTCAAATTTCAGCTCCAGCTGACACTTCAGTGCTAAGATATAGCTTCCGCAAGATCCATGCTCCAAGGCTCAAGACCGAAGACTGAAGGCGTTAAGGCCGAAGTTCCTTGTTCGAAGTCCGAAAGCTCTTCTCCATGGCCTGAGGTTCCTTCCAAAGTCCAAGGTCCGAGGTTTGAGATTTGAGGTTCCTTCGGACGTAGGCTCTTGTAATAACCCACTAAAGGCTAAAACTGCAATATAGTGGTAGAAAGGTCAAACCCACAGGGACAGAGGAACACACAGGGTACAAAGTGTCACATTTAACAGACTATTGAGGAGTTTGAATTCTCAGACGACTGTCACTCCCAAAAATATTGCAAGTGTTCACTCGGAGCTCACTCGGAGGTCGCACAGTGCAGCGTAGTTCACTCAACACACACACACACACACACACACCTAAAACTACAAAAACACAACCCAGAGATCGGTTAGGACCTCTACTCAAGATTTTAGGGGGAAAGTCTCTTGCGAGTACACTCAGCGAAGCTGCGGGTAGTGACTCCCAACTCCGGCTTTTACAACCCTTCCACTAGTTTTCTGCTAGCGTAGGGAACCCGGTTTGGACTTCCTACTTCGGATCGAAGTCACTCACACGCGGTGAACAACACTCTCAACTCACAAAACGCGCAGAGAACACAGGTCCGCACGGAAGGACTCACTGAAAAACGTTCCAATAACACACCATAACACTCTATTGAAGAGTTTGAATTCTTAGGCACTTGTCATTCCCAGAAATACTACAGGGGTTGCCTTGAAGGCACCTGCTGCAGCGGAACCTGAATTTACAACCAAGGCTTACACAAAGTAGCAAAACTTCACTTTGGCATTCAGGGGAAAAATTCTGAAGGAGTACAATCAGGAACAAACACTCAAAGGTGTAGGGGCGAAGCTGTTCAAGTATCTAACTAGGCACTGGCTCTGAGCATCAGCAATCACCCGCAGGTGTAGATCCGAACTATTCAAGTCTCTAACCAATGTACTAGCTCTGAACATTCGGCCGAAGGCCTTCAGCTACACAATGCGGACCGCCAAGGTGTAGCTCCTCTTGCGTGGTGACAAAACTAAGGACACAAAACACGCAGAGAAAATGAGTTCTTGATCTGCACTTCCGACGCTGGGAAAAATCCCAAGGCAAGACGCCTTGAACTACTTTATACCTTCAAAGTCCTAACAAACATTACACTGCACTATGCTACGCGCCTGCACGGAACCACGCTACACTACACTCCGCAGAACCTGTGCTTCGCCTCCTGCGCGACGGACTGCCGCGCACTAACTCTCTACCCTGCCAGTCTTAAGCTCGACTGCGTAGTCCCAAATGCCGCAACACCGCGGAAACCTCCATCTCAAGGGTGGCCATGGTGTCCCGCGCCTTCGACAGAAAAGAATCCAGCTTCTTCGCCACTTGCCGCCGACTCCGACTGTCACCTGTCAACAACCCGGCTGCACGAAGCTCTAACTCATGCAGTGTGAGTTTCTCCTGCGCCGCCACTTCCCAATGAACGTAGCCCTTGAGACAGTGGATGACTCGCTTCGCCATCTCTTCCTTCGTGCGATCTGCCTCCCGCCGGCGATCGTCTTCAACCACAATCAACTGCAATTCGGCCTCCGCACGCTGTGCTCTCAATTCTTTGCACTCAGATTGCAGCCTGCGGATTAATTCCTCATCCGCCTGTCGTGCGAGCTGACACTGCTCTAACAACCGCGTCTGTCGCACGAGCTCCTCTGACAAAATTTGATTCTGAGCCTGCTCAGAATCCAGCGCTTCCGTGAGCTTCACCTGCTCCTTGGCGAGCTCTTCCAGTCTCCCATCCTTCACCCTGTCGAAGTGTTTATACACCTTCTTATTGAGGGTTTACTAACCCCACAAGCATTCATGCTTCTCCCGCAGAGCCTTAAGTTCCTGGTCCACACGGGCTAGCAACTTGCAGGTGTGGACTTTAGTGCGAGTTCGCCTTCGCACTAACTCGACGTAGGACCCAGGCTGGCGAGGATCCGCGTACTTCTCCATCTTGCGATCCAAGTACCTCAGCAGAGGTACTACCTGCTCACAGAGCGCCGCCGCCGGCGCACCTACCAATTCCTCCTCCTCCTCCTCGGTGGATCCCGATCCCGACACTGATTCCGTGGATCCTCCTTCTTCGTCATCCTCCGAATTGAGGATTTTGGTCGCCATTGATTGCGTCGGCGACTGGCCTGGGTGGGGCTGCGAGATGTCTGCGTGTTCTGCCGTCGCTGGCGCTCCTGCAGCCTCGCTGCTCCCTGCTAAAATGTTCAAGACGGTGGGTGAATGCGGCCGTGCCACATCCCCATCGTCCGCTTGTCGTATCGCGACTGTAACTTCTTCGCCGCCGGCGTCTACCGCCGAAGGCGATCGTGCGGAATGTACCTGCGCGGGGTGTAATTGTGCATCGCGCGCACGAATTTCACCATACGGACAGTCCATCCGCTCCACCGATCAGTCCTACTCCACCCTTAGATCCTGCGCCAGGGATGCGTCCGGCCTACGCGTAGGCGCAAATCCCGGCGCTTCATCCGCCGAAGGCGGTAGAGCCGAAGGCGGCCCGCCCGATGTCCCTTGACCCGAAGGCCCTTCCGCCAAAGGCGCATGTGAGCCTAAACTCCCCACCCTTCAGCGTTTGTAGTCCAGGTGGGGGTTCGAGCTCCCATAATCTAACTTCTCTGATCTCAACCATGTGGTCAATGTGTATTCAAGACAATGAGATCATAAACACTTGCTCTCTCACAGACAAATTATCCAGAACTGAAAATAATAACTTGCTGTCTGCTATCTCCACAAGAGCAGCAGACAAGCTCTTTGTTACATAAAGATCTAACCCAACTCTGGGTGACTTCTCAGTACCACAGCCGCTGTGGTCTATCCTAGCTCCGAGTTCCACTCCCAATTCCTACTCGGATTTCAGTGTCGATTTCTCAGCTTCCACCTTCAGACCCCACCAAATTCCTCTCTCAGATGCAACTCTCCCTTTTCAGTTTCAATTTCAGATCCCGATTGTCAGATTTCGCTTCACTCTCAGCTCCCATTCTCAGGTCTTCCACTCGGATTTCAGCTCCCACTCACAGATTACACTTCAATCTCAGATCCCACTCACAGATGACACTTCGATCTCAGATCCCAATCTCAGATTTTCCACTCACGGATTTCACTTCAATCTCGGATCCCACTCACAGATGTCGCACACCAATCTCAGATCCCAATCTCATTTCACTCCACGATACAACTCACCACCCACGAGAGGTTGCTTTCTCCTACTTCGAACTCTCCACACTCCCCTCCTAATCCTCACCACTTCCCTGCGAAAATCACTCACATCCACACTCTATCCTCCTACCGATCCCACCAGCGCTCCACACAATGGCACACCACACGATCTCTATCCCCAGGCCGAAAATTCCTCTCCAACGTTCAAGGGCCGAGTCACCCACAGCCCGCAATGATGAGCAACGGCCTGGCTCCCATGTGCAACTTCATGCCCCACGCTGCCTCACCTGTACAGTCTTTATTTATGATCACGTCAACATCCGCCGTCCAAAATTGTCTTCTGCGCACCGCCGAAGGCATCCCCCCGCCGAAGACACTCTTCTACACCTTTGCCTATCAATAACAGTCACCCGATGCCCATAACTCACGGATCCCTGCTTCGTTTGCAACGTTCTTGGGCTCGTTGGAACAAGCGTGTTGTGCTCTTTCCAACGAGCCCCTAACCAAGTCAAACCGATGAGAATTGAGAAAGTTATCACTGTTTTACTCTTCCGCCGAAGGCGTTTGCCTATGCACTCGCAGGCGTCCGCGTCCGTGCGCAGGTGTCCGCCTGTGCACAGGCGTCCGCGTCCGCTCCGCAGGCGTCCGCCTGTGCACAGGCCGAAGGCCCCTCTAACTGCTAACGCCGAAGGCCCCTCTATATGTTAACGCCGAAGGCCTCTCTCCTAATCGTGACAGCCGCTTTCGACGCTCATAACTCAGTGATTACCAATCCGTTTCAAGAGATCTTGGTCTCGTTGGAACCAGCGCGTCGAGTTCTTTCCAACAAGACCCTAATTGAGTCAAGGCGTCACACATTGAAAACGTTATGAGAGTTTCACTCCTTCGCCGAAGGCCTTTCCCCGAAGGGACTTCACCGAAGGCACTTCGCCTAAGACCTTGCCCCGAAGGCCTCCTTCCGCACCTCTTGCCCCCTAACCATCACACCAACTCCTAATCTTGCAGAAACTTCCAGAAAACCCCAAGCATAATTTTGCAAGAGCTTAAATCCAAACTTCTAACTCTCATAAGGGTAAAAAGACATTTGAGCACAGTTTTGTGCTCATTGCGCATCTTCCGGCGGATTTCCCGCCGAAGGCGCGGCTTCCGCCGGCTCTCTGGTTGTAACTCGCTGGCTCGAAGGCCCTAGCGCCGAAGGCGCAAATCCCGGCGCTCTTTCCGCCGGAGGGCCTTGTCCCGAAGGCCCTTGAGCCGAAGGCGGATCTTCCGCCGGCTTCTTCCTCTTCCTGCGTTGTACCGGGGATGAGTCCTGCCTATGCGTAGGCACCCGCCTATGCGTAGGTGAACTTTCTCTGCCTATGCGTAGGCACAAATCCACGTCCGCAAGGGGTCGCCTATCCACAGGGAGTCGCCTATGCGTAGGCGGCACACTCATTCGCGCCGCACGTGGTAACTCCTGACCCGAAGGCCGTCTCTCCTCCGCCAAAGGCATAGTGTGGTCTACTGCCCCTTCGGCCGTCCGCGTAGTCCCATTGTAACACTAGGGTTTAGAGAGAAGTTCACTCGAAGATAGAAACGTAAACTCTGAAGATGAGAGATACCAACAATGGTTCTCCTCTCCCTTATATAACTCTCACCAACAAGTACAAGGTGATAAGATCTAATCTCCACCATCCATCCCACTCCTAGTGGATGGATGACATGGCGGATAACCCTAACAAGCACACGGATCGTTGACGTGGCGCACCCAACTAACACACTAACTAACACACTCAGTCCTTACCTACAAGCACACGGATTGCTGACGTGGCACTGTCAACTAACACGTCCACTCTGTACCTACCAAGTGCGCGGATCGCTGACGTGGCAGCTATGACTAGTGCACACTAAAGTATCTACATCAATATTCAGAGTAACCTCTACTTTAGTTCTAACTAACTAAAGATGGTTACAAACCTCCCTCCTTTTAAGATGCAACGTCCTCGTTGCACATACGTTCAAACTCCTGAACTATCAAAGGTGCATTTGCTAAATTTTTAGCCGGTTCCCAAGTTGATTCATACGATGGATAGCCTTTCCATTTAATCAAATACTTTACTTTGGGATATTTATGATCTCGGATACGTTTCTTGAGTATCTTTTCTACCTCAAACTCCTCATGATCTGCTATCAAGGTTGGAAGAGGAGGTGGTGCTGGTTGGTTGGTGAAGTGTTTTGGTCGTGGTACATGTTTTCGCAATCGTGACACATGAAATACTGGATGTATTTTCATATGTGACGGAAGTTCCAACTTGTATGACACTTCACCAACACGCTTCAAAACCAAAAATGGACCAATGAACCTAGGGTTTAACTTTGGTGTTCCTACAAGAGACAAATTCGTTGTAGATAACCAAACATGATCTCCAACCTCAAAAATCACTTCTCTACGATGAGCATCGGCATGCTGCTTTTGCCGATTTTGAGCTATCACCAACTTCTCCTTGGCCTGATGTAGTCCTCGGTGAATATGCTCCACGAATTCGTTGACTGCTGCAACTTTGGTCGAAAACTCCTCTCCTTTGGGAAGTCTCATCAAACTTGAAGGAGTTATAGGATGAGCTCCATACATAAGAAAAAATGGAGACACTTTTGTGGATGCATTAACAGAATTGTTATATGCAAATTCCACAAGTGGCAAAAGGTTGTCCCACTCTTCTTGCTCTTCTAATGTGAATGCTCGTAGCATATCCTCTATGATTCTATTTGCCCTCTCAGTTTGTCCATCAGTTTGAGGGTGATAGGCCGTTGACATTGCTAGTTTTGTTTTGAAAAAACTAAACAAAGTTTTCCAAAATAAACTAGTGAAGTGAGTACCTCTATCCGTAATTAACACTTTGCTTAAGCCATGATTCACAAAAACTGCATCTAGATACAATTGAGCTAGTTGTGGAGCTGTTACTGTTTTTGTGGTTGGCCTGATGTGAATCATCTTGCTCAATTTGTCCACAAAAACCACCACTGAATCATGTCCTAACAAAGTCCTTGGTAACTCACATACAAGATCCATGGTGACATGTTCCCACCGCTGTTCGGGAATAGGAAGAGGCTGTAATAAACCCGCTGGTTTTTGATTACTTGCCTTGTTTTGTTGACAAGCAACACAACTTCAAACATAAGACTCCACATCCTCACGTATTTTGGGCCAATAGTACACTCGTTGTATACTCTCCACAGTTTTCTCCACCCCCACATGACCTGCAATGGCTGTATCATGACTTTCTGCCAAAATCATTGTGCGCAAATTGTGATCTTGTGGAATCCATATACGCTGATTGTAAAACGCCAAACCTCGAGATTTCTCTGCCTTTCTAGTTTGTAGTGCCCGAGTGATCTCTTCATCCTCCTTTGTGGCTTGTGACATCTTGCTCCACCAATCCGCCTGAATTTTCACTTCTGCAACATGATTCAAACAAGACATGCGTGTGAGAGCATCTGCAAGTTGCTTCTTTCCCTCCACGTACACAATCTTCATGTTGAAGCATTGACGCCACTCTGCCCATCGAATTTGTCGTTTGGACAAATCTTTCTGAGTTTCCAAATAAACCAAGGGTTTATGATCAGTCTCCACCACAAACTCCTTATCACCCAAATAATGCTTCCAATGTTTGGTTGCCAACACGATGGCTAACTCCTCCCGTTCTGTCGTGTGATAATTTTGTTCCGCCGCCACCAACTTTTGAGAATAGAAAGCAACTGGATGGCATCCATCCTCCCATTCTTGTTGAAGTATGCCACCTACTGTTGTACCTGATGCGTCAGTGGTCAACTTGATAGAACGGTTAGGATCATACCACTTGAGAATATGTGCGTGTAACAAAGCATCTTTCAATGCTTGAAAGGCTAACTCTTGAGCTGTTCCCCATCTCCACTTTTGACCTTTCCCTAACATGGAAGTCAAGGCCTGAGCTAGTCGAGCAAAACCTTTCACAAATCTACGATAGAATCCAGTGAGCCTTAGAAAACTCTTCAATTGAGTTTGATCCTCAGGTGCTATCCATTTCTGAATGGCATCTATCTTCTCACTCATCACTTGGATTCCTGTAGCTGTAACTCTATGACCCAAGTAATCTACTTCTGACTTGCCAAATTCACATTTTGAAGCTTTGGCATACAATTGATTGTCTCTTAAAACTTAAAGTACCTCTCGTAAATGACTTCTATGATCACTCAAAGTTTTGCTATACACCAATATATCATCTAGAAAAACAATGACAGATTTATCTAGATAAGGGCGAAAGATATCGTTCATCAATCCCATGAATGTAGCTGGTGCATTAGTGAGACCAAAAGGCATCACCAGATACTCAAAGTGTCCATACCTAGTACGAAAAGCTGTCTTGTGAACATCTTCATCTGCAATTCGAATTTGATTGTAGCCGCTTCTCAAATCTAGCTTGGTGAAGTACTTCGCTCCTTGAAGTTGATCAAACAAATCATCCATACGAGGTAATGGATATTTGTTTTTCACCGTTTGCTGATTCAACCCGCGATAATCGATACATAGTCTCATGGATCCATCCTTCTTCTTCACAAAGAGTACTGGAGCTCCATAAGGTGAAACACTTGGTTGAATGAATCCCTTGCTCAACATCTCCTCCACTTGAGCTTTGCATTCTTCCAATTCGTTTGGAGCCAAACGATATGGAGCTTTGCAAGTTGGTGTACTTCCAGGTATCACTTCAATCTTGTGATCTACTCGCCTCTTTGATGGTAATCCTGCAGGTAGATCATCTGGAAAAACATCTTTATACTCCATAAAAATGTCGTTTAAGGACTCCGGGATGTAAGGTTTGTCCGTGGACCCAATATCTCTTATAAGTCCAAGGAAACATACATCATCTCTAGAAATGGATGCTGTACCCATCACAAAGAGGGGTAAATTTCTATTCTGAGATCTAATTCTATCTCCATAGATCTTCCATCCACTACTTGTAATCACTTTTCTTCTCCAATCTACCTTCGGATTATATTGTTCCATCCATGGCATTCCAAGGATGACATCATATCGAGCTAAACGAATTACTCTCCATTCAATGCTCTCCTTGTATCTACCTATGGATAATTCTACACTCCGTGGTAGTGTTTCTATCACTTCAGTTTGCCCGTTTGGCAATTCAACTTCTTCACTCACGTCCTTCATCAACATCAAACCTAACTTCATAGCAACACTCCTTGATAAAAAATTCTCAGTTGCTCCAAGATCAATTAAAACTCTCACCTTGTGTCCTTCCATGAAACCATCAGTGACAATGAGTTGAGCTTGCTTCTTACTCCTTCCATGAGCTCCCAACCATTGCCTTCTTCCAACCTCGCCTTTTCTTCGCTTTGTAGAACCAGTAAGACCGCGAGGCAAGATTACTGGTGATCTTTGTTTCCTGAAACTGCTTCCTCCACCTCTTCATACTCTATCGCCTCCATATTGTTGAACGGTCGTCGCTGCATGGGCCGTCCTCCTTGTTGTGTCGGCCGAACTCGACAAAACTTGGCTATGTGACCCATTCGTCCACATGCATAGCATTGGCGATTGTCACGAACTCCAGCTCCTCCTCGAACCATTCCATTATTTGCATAACCTTCTTGCAAATTTGGAACTCCTGGTCGCCTAATCTCACCTCCAAATCTTGGTGGTGGTCCTCTTGTTGGTGCAAAACCTTCTCTACGTCGAAGGTTTCCCAACTCCATTGGTGTTGGACCAGATGGATCTCTAAAATTGCTCACTAGTTCACCGTGTGTGACACCAAAAGCACCCGAAATTCGTTGAGCAAATGCGATTGCTTCATTCACAGTAGATGGATTGCTTACCATCACCTCTTTTCGAATTTGATCTTTCAAGCCTCGTTTGAACACGTCCAAGGCTTCAGCTCCACTCATATCCATGATAGATACTTGAAGATCACAAAATTCTTCAATGTACTCATGAATACCTCCTTTTTGCTTCAGATCCCACAACTTCATTCTTGCAGTTTGAAGAGAATCCACCGCTTGAAAATTTTGCAGAAGTCCTTCCTGCATTCCACTCCACGAAATGGTAGCACCTCGTTCTGAAAGCATTCTCTCCCATGTTGTGTACCATGTGAGAGCCTTATCCGTAAGATAAGATCTCATGAACATTCCTGCAATATAATCAGAAACATGAAAATGGGATAAATGAATATTCATCCTCATAATCCATCCCTCTAACACTCCCATTGCTCTACTCCCTTTGTAAGCTTCCACCTTACAGGATTTTCCCATTCGAAGCAAGAGATTTGCTTGATCTTCAATCTCTTGAAGACGTCTCCTATTTGCCTCTGCTGCATCAATAGGAGTTGGTTCTGGCTGAACTTGGGAAGCTTGAACTTGAGGTTCAACTTCCATCTCTCCAACTCTCTCTCTCTCTCTACTTTCTCACTCTCTAATGCGAAGATTTTATCTTCCATGGCTTGCTGCTGGGTATGCCCATCTACTATCGCTTTTCTCAACTCCTTCATCTCCGCCATGATTGCATTGAGAACCTCACCCATATCAATTGATGTTCCCATGCTTTCTCACACTCCCTCTAATACAAAGTGAGTATAATCACTATGTGACCTCTCAACAAAGGAGTCACAAAAGGTGCAGGTGACTCTATCACAGCTCTATAGTACTCCTCTCCATAATTCCTCACAAGAAAATCTCTCCATATCCTCTTCTATCTATATATTGTTCTAATCTCTACATAAGTGCTGAATCAAACCGGGACAGGTGGTTCGCGATTCAAATCCATGAAACAATCAATATAGAATGTATATAGTACAATCCCAAGTCTCTCCATAAGTAACTATTGGAAGAATCAGTGGCACTCTTGACTCCATCACTCTAGTCATAAAATCTGCACCCCAACAAGCCACAAGGTACATCCGAAAATGATGTTTCTCCATGCAACGAAGGTGAATATCGAATAGGTTAGGAATTGACCAGTGCGGTACTGGATTCCTGTCAATCCCTTCCATATCTGCAAAAACACAATTTCCCCCTTCCACCTCTCTCTACATGCAGATGAATGACCTCTGCCAGCCTCTATACACTCTCAAGACTACACTCCATCATCACTCACTTGCTATTCCATGAGGGATAATCCACACTCAAGGAAAGAGCAAGGTCGCTCTGATACCATTGTAACACTAGGGTTTAGAGAGAAGTTCACTCGAAGATAGAAACGTAAACTCTAAAGATGAGAGATACCAACAATGGTTCTCCTCTCCCTTATATAACTCTCACAAACAAGTACAAGGTGATAAGATCTAATCCCCACCATCCATCCCACTCCTAGTGGATGGATGACATGGCGGATAACCCTAACAAGCACACGGATCGCTGACGTGGCACTGTCAACTAACACGTCCACTTTGTACCTACCAAGTGCGCGGATCGCTGACGTGGCAGCTATGACTAGTGCACACTAAAGTATCTACATCAATATTCAGAATAACCTCTACTTTAGTTCTAACTAACTAAAGATGGTTACACCCATCCTTCTCCGGGGACGGACTTCCCTGCTCTGTGGCGATCGTCGCCGTTTCCGCGCTGGTGGCCGGTAACAAAAGCCTGCGCGCCTTCTGCTTCGGCCGGCTGCAGACTTCGTGTAGTGGCCGCTTCTGGGTGAGAGCAGCTGATTCTCGATGTTGCTCTTTCTCCGGTTCCTCTCTCCATCTTCGCTTCCGCAGCACTCGCGCTGCGGGTGTGTCTCTCCCCGCATCCTGTTGAGTCAGTGGAGTGGAAGTCGGCGAATCCTCCGCGTCGGTGTCTACCTTGTTATCCCGCACATACCTCCCGGGATGATCGACTGACAATGGCGGAAATCGAGCACGCTTGGCCGCGGTTAAACAATTCATCGCCCGATAAAAATTTATCAAGAAGGGGGAGAGGTGATTGAGAGTTCCTGCCCGCTCCTCAAACGCATGCTGTCGCATCACCCTATGCAGGATACGCGACTAGTGAACTGGAGCTCCGGCCAATGTGAGTTCTATGAAGGACACCTGTGCGTGTGTACGTAGTGCGGTGCGGCTGCAACAATTGCAGTAGCGCCATCGCTACGGTCCTACGGAAACGATCTTTGTAGTCGCGGGTCCTGTACCCGTTCTTGGAAGACCTCTCCCGCTTGAACAATTCCACGAAGGAGGCTTCGTCCTGCTTCGTTACCTTGACGCTTTCACTGTCGAACAGGAGGTACCCGTCCTCACCTGCACACCTCCCCAATGCCTGTCCCCAATCGCGGACAGTCCATCTATCTACGTGCGGACGGAATCCGCGCGTAGGTTGTCGTTCCTCGTCTAGCCATTCGCGCACCATGTTTGCGCACACGTAATTCCATCCCCACAGCAAGAATTTGAGTTTCCTTGTAATCAACCGTTCTTCAAAGGCACGCAACCCATTCTGCGGAAGCTTGAGTGGCACCATCCGCAGCCTCAGCGATTTCGACATTGCGTTCTTCAAATTGGTTTGCGCAACTCTCTCTCTGCTCTGCCCGAGCCTCTTGCTCGCGATTTTGTTTCCTCTGCAAACTCTAATCTCTCTAAATTCCAAATGTCGCGCACTCAATTCTCTCCCAGCCGCCGAGTAACTCTCCGCGCGGTGATGTCTAGAACGTCTCTCAGCTAGAAGGTGGACGCGCGCAGCTCGCACCAGAAATTGAAATCGCCAATTCAAGAATGGGGCGTCCTCTGTCCGCTCGCAGGGGGTCATGGTCGGCTCTCAGTCGTGAAAGTCGAATCACTTGATGGCCGCGCCGGCTCCGCGGTATAACGGCCTTCTCTCTCACGCGCGGCTTCACGCTCCGCCGACGCCAACTTCACTCACACGCTCGAATTGGTAATTTGAACTCCGCCAGCGTACCACGCCGCGGCCATGGTCGCGCAGCGCCGAAGGCGGATTTCTCGCCGACGCGCTACACTCATTCGTACTTCAACTTGGCTAGTCCCGCTCCTCCGAAGGCGTTCGTCCGCGCATAGGACAAAAGTTGAACTCCCTTCTGCGTAGGCGGAATCCCCGGCGGAGTTTCCGCCGGCGTCGAACTTCATCCGCCTGTGCGTAGGCGCTCGCCTATGCATAGGCGAATTCCGTCCGCACATAGGACGTTCGTCCGCGCAGGTCCCTCACCGTAGGCGCAGCGCCGAAGGCGGCTGTGTCGAAAGTGTTGACCGCGGTCAACGGACTCCGTCCTTTCTGTCCATCTCTCTCGCCTCTCCGTCGGCGCTCTTGTTTCCGTCAGCCCGACCGGCCGAAGGCGCACTCGTCCGTACAGTCCGTAAAGTCCGTACGGATTTTACTACTCCGTTGGGTCCTCACCCAACCGTAATCCACTAAAGGCTAAAACTGCAATATAGTGGTACAAAGGTCGAACCCACAGGGACAGAGGAACACACAGGGTACAAAGTGTCACGTTTAACAGACTATTGAGGAGTTTGAATTCTCAAGCGACTGTCACTCCCAGAAATACTGCAAGTGTCCACTCGGAGCGCACTCGGAGGTCGCACAGTGCAGCGTAACACACACACACACACACACTCCTGAAACTACAGAAACACAACCCAGAGATCCGTTAGGACCTCTACTCAAGATTTCAGGGGGGAAGGTCTCTCAAGCTGCGGGTAGTGACTCCCAACTCCGGCTTTTACAACACTTCCACTAGCTTGCTACTAGTGTAGGAAACCCGGGTTCGACTACCTACTTCGGATCGAAGTCACTCATACGCGGTGAACAACACTCTCAACTCACTAAATACGCAGAGAACACAGGTCCGCACTGAAGGACTCACTGAGAAACATTCCAGTAACACAATAACAGTCTATTGAAGAGTTTGAATTCTCAGGCACTTGTCATTCCCAGAAATACTACAGGGGTTACCCTGAAGGCACCTGCTGCAGCGTAACCTGAATTTACAACCAAGGCTTGCACGAAGTAACAAAACTTCACTTTGGCATTAAGGGGAAAAATCCCGAAGGAGTACAATCAGAAACAAACACTCGAAGGTGTAGGGGCGAAACTATTCAAGTATCTAACTAGTCACTGGCTCTAAGCATCGGCAGTCACCCGCAGGTGTAGATCCGAACTACTTAAGTCTCTAACCAATGTACTAGCTCTGAACATTCGGCCGAAGGCCTTCAGCTACAAAATGCGGAACGCCAAGTTGTAGCTCCTCTTGCGTGGTGACAGAACTAAGGGCACAAACACGCAGAGAAAATGAGTTCCTGATCTGTACTTCTGAAATTGGGAAAGAACCCAAGGCAAAACGCCTTGAACTACTTTATACCTTCTAAGTCCTAACTAACACTACACTGCACTACGCTACACGCCTGCACGGAACCACGCTACACTACACTCCGCGGAACCTGTGCTACGTCTCCTACGCGACGGACTGCCGCGCACTAACTCCCTACCCTGCTAGTCTTCCGCTCGACTGCGCAGTCCTAACCGCTGCAACGTCGCGGACACCTCCACCTCGAGGGTGGACATGGTATCCCGCGCCTTCGACAGAAAAAGCGTCTAACTTCTTCGCCACCTTCCGCCGACTCCTGCTGTCACCTGTCAACAACCCTGCTGCGCGAAGCTCTAACTCACGCAGTGTGAGTTTCTCCTGCGCCGCCACTTCCCGGTGGGCGTAGCCCTTGAGACAGTGGGCAACACGCCTCGCCATCTCCTCCTTTGTGCGATCTGCCTCTCGCCTGCGATCATCTTCAATTACCACCAACTGCGATTCGGCTTCCGCACGCTGCGCTCTCAATTCCCCGCACTCCGACTGTAGCCTGCGGATTAAATCCTCATCCGCCTGTCGTGCGAGCTGACACTCCGCCAACAAACGCGTCTGTCACACGAGCTCCGCTGACAGAATCTGATTCTGAGTTTTCTCAGACATCAAATCTGTCGTGGTCTTCACCACATCCCTGGTGAGCTCTTCCAGTCTCTCCTTCTTCATCCTGTCGAGGGCGTGCGATTTCCTCACAAGGTTGTACTTACCCCATAAACAGGCATGCTTCTCCCTCAAGTCCTTCAACTCCCGGTCCGTCCTAGCTAGTAGCTTGCTAGTGTGGACTTTAGTGCGAGTCCGCCTGCGCACTAATTCGATGTAGGATCCCGGCTGGAGTGGACGGCGTATTTATCAAATTTGCGATCCAAGTACTTCAGCAACGGTATCACCTGCTTAGAAAGCGCCGCCGCCGGCGCTCCAACAATTTCCTCCTCCTCCTCCTCGGTATCCCCTGCTCCCGACATTGCTTCTGTGGAGCCTCCGTCGTCATCATCCGAGTTAAGGATTTCGGTCGCCATTGATTGCGTTGGCAACTGACCCGAGTGGGGCTGCACGTCGTCTACGGGTGCTGCCTGCGAAGGCACAGCTGCAGCTTCGCTGCTCTTCGCTAAAATGTCCAATGCGGTGGGCGAATGTGGCCGTGCTACATCCCCGTCGCCCGCTTGTCGATCTTCGACCGTATCCTCTTTGCCGCCGACGTCCGCCGCCGAAGGCGATCGAGCGGAGTGTGTCTGCGCGGGGTGTGATTGCGCATCGCGCACCGGAATTTCGTCCCGCGAACAGACAGTTCGTCCCTCGATTGGTCCTGCGCGAGGGCTGTGTCTGGCCTGTGCGCAGGCGCAAATGCCGGCGCCTTGTCCGCCGCAGGCGCAGCGCCGAAGGCATCTATCGCCGAAGGCGACATAGCCGGAGGCCGCTCGCCCGATGTCCCTTGGCCCGAAGGCCCTACCGCCGAAGACGCATCTACCGGCGGATTACCCGCCGAAGGTGCGGCCTCCGCACGGCTCGCATCTCGTTGGCCCGAAGGCCCTGGCGCCAAAGGCGCAAATCGCGGCGCGTTGGGCGCCGGAGGGTCTGGTCCCGAAGGCCCTTGACCTGTAGGCGGATCTTCCGCCGGCTCCTTCCCCTTCCTACGTTGGAACGGGGGTGAATCCTGCCTGTGCGCAGGCGGCATGTGCATAGGCGACCTGTGCACAGGCGGACTGCCTCTGCCTACGTGTAGGCGTAGGTCCACGTCCGCTTGGGGTCGCCTTTCCGTCGAGGCACGCCTGTGCGCAGGCGGAACACCCGTCCGCATCGCACGTGGTAACTCCGGAGGCCCTTGGCCCGTAGGCTGCCTCTCGTCCGTCGAAGGTGCAGCGTGGTCCGTTGCTCCTGCAGACGTCCGCGCTCCCTCGTTCTTCTCCGGCGACGCACTTCCTTTCTCCGTGACAATCGTCGCCGTGTCCGCGCTGCTGGCTGGTAACACAAGCCTGCAAGCCTTCTGCTTCGGCCGGCTGCACACTTCCTGCAACGGCCGCTGTCGAATGGGAGCAGTGGGTTCTTGATGCTGCTCCTCTTCGGACTCCTCTCTCCATCGCCGCTTCCGCGGCACTCTTGCTGCGGGAGTGTTTCTTCCTTCGTCCCTCCGTCTTGGCGGAGTAGAAGTTGGCGACTCCTCTGCGTCAGTGTCGACCTCGTTATCCCGCACATACTTCCCGGGATGGTCGACGGACAACGGCGGATAACGAGCAAGCTCCGCCGCGGTCAAACAATTTCGCTGCCGATAAAAATTGATCAGGAAAGGAGAGAGGTGATTTAGAGTTCCCCCCTTCTCCTCAAAAGCGTGCTGTCGCATCACTCTGTGCAGGATGCTCGCCCAGTGAATTGGAGCTCCCTCGATGATGCACTCCACAAAAGAGACCTGCCACAATGTGATGTAGCAGGCGCAGTGTGGCTGCAGTAATTGCAGCAGCGCCGTAGCCACAGTTCGGCGGAAGCGATCCTTGTAATCGCGGGTCTTGTACCCATTCTTGGTAGACCTCTCCCGCTTGAACAACTCCACAAATTGCGCCTCGTCCTGCTTAGACACCTTGACGCTCTCACTATCAAAGAGGAGGTGCCCTGGGATGCCTGCACACCTCCCCAATGCCTGCGCCCAATCTTGGACCGTCCACCGATCGACATGCGGACGCAATTTGCGCGAAGGTGGTCCCTGTGGCTCTAGCCACTCGCGCACCATATCCACACAAATGTAGTTCCATCCCCATAGCAAGAAATCGAGCTTTCTTGCTATCAGCCGTTCCTCGTAGGCGCGCAGCCCGTTCTGTGGAAGCCGGAGCGGCAGCATCCGCAATCGGTTCAGCCTCGACATTGCGTTCTTGGAATTCGCCTGTTCGCTAATTCTCCCTCTGCTCCGCTCGAGCTCCTTGCTTCCTCAGCAAACTCTAATCTCACTCAATTCCAAATCACGCGCACTCACTTCTCTCTCAATCAACAAGTAATCCTCTGCGCGGCGATGTCGGGAATGCTTAGCAGCTAGCAGATGGACGCGCGCAGCTCGCACTAGAAAATGGAATCGCGAATTCAAGAATGGGACGCTCTCCGTCTCCCGGTCGAAGGTCATGGTCGGCTCTTGCTCGTGAGGGTCGACTCAATTGATGGCCGCGCCGGCTCTACGCTAAAACGGTCTCCGCTCTCACGCGCGGCTTTAGGCTCCGCCGACGCCGATTTAACTCACACGCTCGAATTGGCGAATTTGAACTCCGCGAGCGTACTACGCCGCGGACATGGGTGCGCAGCGCCGAAGGCGGCTTTTCCGCCTTGCGCGGTACACTCGTTCGTACCGCTCCTCAGCCAATCCTCCTCCACCCCGGCGCTCGTCCGCACGTCGGACAAAAGTTAAACTCCCGCCTGTGCGCAGGCGGACTCCTCGGCGGATTCTCCGCCGGCGCGGAACTTCATCCGCCTGTGCGCAGGCGAATTCCGTCCGCGTCGCTGCGCTGGCGCGGAAGGCGTTGACCGCGGTCAACAGCCTCCGCCCAGACTAACCGTTCCTTGTCTCTCCGTCGGCGCTCTCGCCGCCGCAACTCCGCCCGACCAAGCGCATCCATCCGTCCCATCCGTACGGTCCGTACGGATTTTACTACTCTGGCGGCTCCTTGCTCGTCCGCGCCATTGCGCTGGCGCAGAAGGCGCCGTACAATTTCTACCTCCGAAGGCGCATTTCTAGGGCCGAAGGCGGATTTCCCGCTGACGCCTTAGCGCCTGTGCGCAGGCGAGTGAGTGTGTAGAGTGGAGAGTGCAGTAGTGTAGCTTGGTTCCGCTCTACAGAGTGCAGTAGTGTAGCTTGGTTCCGTGCAGGCGTTTAGAGTAGCAGGTAGTGCAGCGTAGTGTTAGTTAGGACCTTAGAGGGTATAAAGTAGTTCAAGGCGTTTTGCCTTGGGATTCTCCCAGTTTCGGAAGTGCAGATCAGGAACTCACTTTCTCGGCGTGTTTGTGTGTTTAGTTCTGGCACCACGTAGAGGAGCTACAGCTTGACGAAGGTACTGCATTTTGTAGCTGAAGGCCTTCGGCTGAATGTTCAGAGCTAGTATACCGGTTAGAGACTTGAGTAGTGCGGATCTACACCTGCGGGTGATTGCCGATGCTTAGAGCCGGTTGCGAGTTAGATACTTGAGCAGTTCCCCCTTACACCTTCGAGTGATTTATCCTGATTGTACTCCTACGGGACGTTTCCCCTAAATGCCAAAGTGAAGTTTTGCTACTTCGTGTAAACCTTGGTTATCAATTTAGGTTACGCTGCAGAAGACACCCTCAGGGCACACCTCTGTAGTAATTCTGGGAATGACAAGTGTAATAATCCACTAAAGGCTAAAACTGCAATATAGTGGTAGAAAGGTCGAACCCACAGGGACAGAGGAACACACAGGGTACAAAGTGTCACGTTTTAACAGACTATTGAGGAGTTTGAATTCTCAGGCAACTGTCACTCCCAGAAATACTGCAAGTGTCCACTCGGAGCGCACTCGGAGGTCGCACAGTGCAGCGTAACACACACACACACACCTGAAACTACAGAAACACAACCCAGAGATCCGTTAGGACCTCTACTCAAGATTTCAGGGGGGGGGAAAGTCTCTCGAGAGTACACTCAGCGAAGCTGCGGGTAGTGACTCCCAACTCCGGCTTTTACAACACTTCCGCTAGCTTGCTGCTAGCGTAGGAAACCCGGTTTGGACTGCCTACTTCGGATCGAAGTCACTCAGACGCGGTGAACAACACTCTCAACTCACAAAACGCGCAGAGAACACAGGTCCGCACTGAAGGACTCACTGAGAAACATTCCAGTAACACAACAACAGTCTATTGAAGAGTTTGAATTCTCAGGCGCTTGTCATTCCCAGAAATACTACAGGGGTTACCCTCAAGGCACCTGCTGCAGCGTAACCTGAATTTACAACCAAGGCTTACACGAAGTAGCAAAACTTCCCTTTGGCATTCAGGGGAAAAATCCCAAGGGAGTACAATCAGAAAGGAACACTCGAAGGTGTAGGGGCGAAATTGTTCAAGTATCTAACTAGGCACTGGCTCTGAGCATCGGCAGTCACCCACAGGTGCAGATCCGAACTACTCAAGTCTCTAACCAATGGACTAGCTCTGAACATTCGGCCGAAGGCCTTCAGCTACAAAATGCGGAACGCTAAGTTGTAACTCCTCGTGCGTGGTGAAAGAACTCAAGGACACAAACACGCAAAGGAAATGGGTTCCTGATCTATACTTCTGAGTTTGGGAAAGAACCCCAGGCAAAACGCCTGGAACTATTTTATACCTTCTAAGTCCTACCCAGCACTACACTGCACTACGCTACACGCCTGCACGGAACCACGCTACACTACACTCCGCGGAACCTGTACTACGTCTCCTGCGCGGCCGACTGCCGCGCACTAACTCCCTACCCTGCCAATCTTCCGCTCGACTGCGCAGTCCCAAACGCTGCAACGCCGCGGACACCTCCACTTCGAGGGCGGACATGGTATCCTGTGCCTTCGACAGAAAGGCATCGAGCTTCTTTGCTACCTTCCGCCGACTCCTACTGTCGCCTGACAACAACCCGGCTGCGCGTAATTCAAACTCACGCAGTGTGAGTTTCTCCTGCGCCTTCACTTCCCAGTGGGCGTAGCCCTTGAGACAGTGGGCGACTCGCCTCGCCGTCTCCACCTTCGTGCGATCCGCCTCCTTCCTGCGATCCTCTTCAATTATCACTAATTGCGATTCGGCTTCAGCACGTTGCGCTCTCAATTCGCCACACTCTGACTGTAACCTGCGGATTAACTCTTCATCCGCCTGCCGTGCGAGCTGACATTGTTCCAACAACCGCGTCTGTCGCACGAGCTCCTCTGACAAAATCCGATTCTGGACCTGCTCAGAAATGAGTGCTTCCTTGACCTTCACCTGCTCCTTGGTGAGCTCGTCCAGTTTCTCATCCTTCATCTTCTCGGAGTGCTTGTAGAATTTCTGATTAAGTTTGTACTGACCCCACAAGCATGCATGCTTCTCCTTCAATTCCCTCAACTCCTGGTCCACTCTAGCTAACAGCTTGCTGGTGTGGACTTTAGTGCGAGTCCGCCTGCGCACTAACTCGATGTAAGATCCCGGCTGGAGTGGGTCGGCGTATTTATCGACCTTGCGATCCAAGTACCTCAGCAACGGAATCACCTGCTCAGAGAGCGCCGCCGCCGGCGCTCCAACAATTTCCTCCTCCTCCTCCTCGGTGTCTTCTGCTCCTGACATTTCTTCCGTGGAGCCTCCGTCGTCATCATCCGAGTGGAGAATTTCAGTCGCCATTGATTGCGTCGGCGACTGCCCCGAGTGGGGCTGCACGTCATCGACGTGTGCTGCCTGCGAAGGCACGGCTGCAGCCTCGCTGCTCGTCGCCAAAATGTCTAAGGCGGAAGGCGAATGTACCCGTGCGGCATCCCCGTCGCTCGCTTGTTGGTTGTCTACCACGTCCTCTCTGCCGCCGTCGCCCGCCGCCGAAGGCGATCGAGCGGAGGGTGGCTGCGCGGGGTTTGATTGCGCATCGCGCATCGAAATTTCATCCCGCGGACAGTCACTCCGCTCCTCCGTCTGTTGCTGCTCCCTTGATCGGTCCGTGGGGGCTGTGCCCGGCCCGTGCGCAGGCGCAATTGCCGGCGCCTTGTCCGCCGAAGGCGTAGTGCCGCGGACATCCATCGCCGAAGGCGACATGGCCGGGGGCCGCTCGCCCGATGTCCCCTGGCCTATAGGCCCTGCCGCCGAAGGCGCATCTATCGGCAGACTTCCCGCCGATGGTGCGGCCTCCGCACGCTCCCTGCTCGTATCTCCTCGGCTCGAAGGCCCTGGCGCCGAAGGCGCAAATTGCGGCGCGTGGTGCGCCGGAGGGTCTGGCCCCGAGGGCCGGTGTCTCGTAGGCGGTTCTTCCGCCGGCTCCTTCCCCTTCCTACGTTGGAACGGGGGTGATTCTTGCCTGTGCACAGGCGGCACGTGTGGAGGTGTCCTGTGCACAGGCGACCTGTGCACAGGCGACCTGTGCACAGGTGAGCGCCTGTGCACAGGCGGACTGCTCCCTCCCACGCGTAAGCGTAGATCCACGTCCACTTGTGATCGCCTGTCCGCGGAGGCTCGTCCGTCCGCGGAGGCTCGTCTGTGCGCAAACGGAACATCTGTCCGCATCGCACGTGGTAACTCCGGAGGCCCTTGGCCCGTAGGCGGCCTCTCTCCCGTCGAGGTTGCAGCGTGGCCCGTTGCTCCTGCGGTCGTCCGCGCTTCCTCATGCTTCTCTGGCGACGCACTTCCTTTCTCCGTCGCAATCGTCGCCGTGTCCGCACTGTCAGCTGGTAACACCAGTCTGCGTGCCTTCTGCTTCGGCCGGCTGTATGACTCGCACAGCGGCCGCGGTCGAATGGGAGCAGAGGGTTCTTGATGCTGCTCCTCTTCAGACTCTTCCCTCCATCGCCGCTTCCGCGGCACTCGTGCTGCAGGAGTGTGTCTCCCTTCGTCCCTTCGCCTTGATGGGGTAGAAGTCGGTGACTCCTCTGCATCAGTGTCGACCTCATTCTCCCGCACATACTTCCCGGGATGGTCGATGGACAATGGCGGAAAATGTTCAAGCTCCGCCGCTGTCAAACAATTCCGCTGTCGATAAAAATTGATGAGGAAAGGAGAAAGATGGTTTAGAGTTCCCCCCTTCTCCTCAAACGCGTGCTGTCGCATCACTCTGTGCAGGATGCTCGCCCAGTGAATTGGAGTTCCCTCGATGACGCACTCCACAAAAGAGACCTGCCACAATGTGATGTAGCAGGCGCGGTGCGGCTGCAGTAGTTGCATCAGCGCCGCGGACAAAGTCCGGCGAAATCGATCCTTGTAATCACGGGTCCTGTACCCATTCTTGGTAGACCTCCCGGTCTTGAACAGCTCCACAAATTGCGCCTCTTCCTGCTTGGTCACCTTGATGCTCTCACTGTCGAAAAGGAGATGCCCTGGCATGCCAGCACATCTTCCCAACGCCTGCGCCCAATCTTGGACTGTCCACCGATCAACATGCGGACGCAATCCGCGCGAGGGTGGTCCCTGTGGCTCTAGCCACTCGCGCACCATATTCGCACAGATGTAATTCCATCCCCATAGCAAGAAATCGAGCTTTCTTGCTATTAAGCGCTCCTCGAAAGCGCGCAGCCCGTTCTGTGGTAGGCGAAGTGGCACCATCCGCAATCTGCTCGGTCTCGTCATTGCGTTCCTGGGGTTCGCTCGCCCGCTCATTCTACTTCCGCACCGCCCGAGCTTCTTTCTCTCTCGGCAAACTCTAATCGCCCTCAATTCCAAATCACGCGCATTCACTTCTCCCTCAATCAACAAGAAATCTCCTGTGCGGCGACGTCGAGAATGTTCAGCAGCCAGCAGATGGATGCGCGCAGCGCGCACAAGAGATTGGAATCGCGAATTCAAGAATGGGACGTTCTCCGCCGCCCGGTCGAAGGTCATGGTCGGCTCTTGCTCGTGAAGAACGTCTCACTTGATGGCCGCGCCGGCTGTACGCTGGAACGGTCTTCGCTCTCACGCGCGGCTTCACGCTCCGCCGTCGTCGATTAAACTCTCACGCTCGAATTGGCGGATTTGAACTCCACGAGCGTATTACCCCGCGGACATGGGGGCGTAGCGCCGAAGGCGAGTTTTCCGCCTTGCGCGGTACACTTGTTCGTACCGCCCCTCGGCCAATCCCCCTCTGCCTTGACGCGTGTGTCCGCATGTCGGACAAAAGTTCCACTCCTGCCTGTGCGCAGGCGGGAGCCTCGGCGGATGCTCCGCCGGCGCGGAACTTGAACATCCTCCTGTGCACAGGCGGTCGCCTGTGCGCAGGCGAATTCCGTGCGCGGCGTCGCGCTGGCGCGGAAGGCGTTGACCGTGGTCAGCCGTCTCCGTCCAGTCTGTCCGTTCCTTGTCTCTCCGTCGGCGCTTCCGCCGCCGCAACTCCGTCCGTCCAAGAGCGCATCCACCCGTCCCGTCCGCATGGTCCGTACCGATTTGATTACTCTGGCGGCTCTTCCGACGTACGCGGCGCTGCGCTGGCGCGGAAGGCGCCGTACACTTTCTACCTCACAAGGCGCATTTCTAGGGCCCAAGGCGGATTTTCCGCCGACGCCGAAGCGCCTGTGCACAGGCGAGCGCCTGTGCGTAGGCGGACTTCGCGCTTCCCCTAACCCTACTTCGCCTGTGCACAGGCGAACGCCTTCGTCCGCGCATAGGACAAAACTTGATTCCCCCTTCCGCGTAGGCGGAATTCGCGCCGGTGGCGAACTCTTTCCGCCGTAGGCGACCGTCTCTGTTTCTTCCAATCGTGATAACTCCCTAAGTCCTCATCCGTTCCAAGCGTTCTTGGACTCGTTGGAATCAGTGCGTCGAGCTCTTTCCAACGGGACCCTAACTTGGTCAAGGCGCCCGAGGGTTGACCTAATTATGGAGGGTTTCCCTACAGCCGCGGACGCGATCTCCGAAGGCGGGTTTTGCGCCTTGCGTCGTAGGGGTCCTAACTGCAGAGCTCGCAGGGAGGGTGGTGCCTGTCCTCACTGCTGCACCCCCAATCCCAGATTCTACAAGATCCTTCGAGAATCCCCGCGATCTTCCGGATTCACTCCGTTTTGATGTACCGAAGGCTATTTACAATGCTGCTAGGGTACAGTTTTCCAAAAATGTTTTAATTTCCTCAAAATTGCCAAAAGTGGGGTACCACAACAAGTGCCTAAGACTTCAAACTCTTCAACAGACTGTTATGGTGTGTGTGTTATTGGATTGTGTCTCAGTTGAGTCTCTCAATCGGGCCTGTACTCTCTGCGCTTGGTGTGAATCGAGGGTGACGTCCACCGCGTATGAGTGACTTCGTTCCAAAGTGGGAAGTCCAATCCGGGTTCCCTACGCTAGCAGGAACTAGCGGAAGGGTTGTAAAAGCCGGAGTGGGCGTCACTACCTGCAGAGCCTCTAAATGTACTCTTGAGAGACTTTCCCCCTGAAATCCTAAGCGGAGGTCCTGACCGACCTCCGAGTTGTGCTATTCCAGTTTTCAGGCGTGTGTGTTGAGTGACTTACGCTGCACTGTGCATCCTCCGAGTGACCTCCGAGTTGAGCATCCTTCGAGTGGCCTCCGAGTGGCCTCCGAGTTGAGCACTTGTAGTATTTCTGGGAGTGACAGTCGCCTGAGAATTCAAACTCTCCAAAAGTCTGTTAAACGTGACACTTTGTACTCTGTGTGTTGCCTCTGTCCCTGTGGGTTCGACCTTTTTACCACCATACTGCAGTTTTAGCCTTTGGTGGGTTATTACACACAGCTCTTCCGAAGTCCGTTTTCGCTTCTAAAAGAGACGAAGCTGAATGGAACCCACTACTCCTAACTTATCATTTACTACCAAATCCACTATTTACTGTACTTTGAATTGTTCTTATTCTAAAAGTTTGAAATCACTAGTCTTCTATCTTTCAAACTTATCGTTTTGAGAAAAAAAGAAAAACTACATTATCACATCGCGCTTTGCCGAAGCCACAATCAATTCCTCCACACGTTGCACTTCCGCAGCGTAAGCCATCTTGGATGCCTCCAATCTCTTACATAGATCCATTGTTGCCCTCTATACATTCCCATAGGAAGCCTGAAGACATACACAATCCTGTTCTGACGACACACGCCGTTAAGTCTCCTTAGCTAAGTTTAACCGAAGAACTTCGCCTTCGCCCGAAGATGGTCTTCTCGCTCCTGTAGTGTCGCCCTTATGATCGCGCACTCAGATGTCAAGTTCGCAACTCGTTTCTTCGCCATTGTAGTTGCGGACTTCTATACCCTCTTCACCGCTACTACATTCTTGATCCTGGTCCTATTCCTTACTAGCTCTATATAGAACCCTGGTTCTATTTTTTGCAACATACTTCGCTCTCTTCTTATCTAAATACTTCAGTAGAGGGGTTACACTATACTGCAGGAAATCGGGAAAAGAGACAGCTGACTCTCTTGATTCCTCCTCCTCAACCTCTTTCTCTTCGTCCGATCTTACCTCTTTCTAAGGTGGTGGGAGCGATGCAATCTCGAGAACCTCTACCATCGTTCCACCAACTTGTGCCACTACCTACTTGAGTATCTCTTCACTTAGTGTGAGATCCTTTGCCATCTCCTCACTTGACTTCGGCTGTGGTACTTCTTCACTCCCCATAGATTGTGTCTGCTTCAAAGGTGGAGGACTTGGACTAACAGTCTCTGTCCTTCCTCCAAAGATTCCACTGTTACTTCCATCGGGACTTCACCTTGTACCGCCAAAGGTACTCCTTCCATTACCCAAAAAGTAGGCTCCTCCTTCTTCACTTCGTCTGTCGTCGAGGCAGCTACATCAGTCTTCGCTACACTACTATCCAAAGAATCGAACACAACTCTCTCACGGTTTATCTTTTTCTTTGACCTGGCCCGAGTCTTCGACGACCTGATTCTTGTTATCTGGGTTTCCGCCATCTACAACTCCGGTCTTCGGCCCGACTCACTGTCGGCGATTATCCTCCGTCTCTTTGTCGGTCTCCTCTCTAATTGTTCCCTGACGAAATCCACTTGAATTGACTCGCGTGTTGTCCATCGAGGCGGCTCTTGAGGTTAAACATCGTCCTCCTCGTCTGTCTCCTCACTGGACTCAACTGCTAGTATCTCTCGTTTCTTTGAGAATCGCTTCTCTTCCTCCTTCGTGAGTAATCCCATCCCTTAGTAGAAGTTCACTAAGTAAGGAGTTATGTGATTAATCAATTGTGGTAACCCACTTTTTGTTTTTGTGCGGAATTTCAAACATTTTTGAAAAACAGTACCGCAGCAGTCATGTAAATGGTAATCGGTAAATTTAAATAGAGTGAAGATGGATAATCGCAGGTCTCGTATGATCTCGTAGTATCCAGGAGTTGGGCGCAATTTCCGGAGCATGCGCCCCGACCTGAACGATCAATTCTGAAGGAGATCTCCTTTGGCACAAGGCGAAAAATCCGCCTTCGGCGGTACGCCTTTGGCGTTAGGGAAATCCCTCAGAGCTTATTCAATTTGCAACGCCTTGACTTGATTAGGGTTCCGTTGAAAAGAGCTCAACACGCTTGTTCTAACGAGCCTAAGAACGCCTAGAACGGACAAGTACTCAGGGAGTTATGATTGTTGGAAGATACGTAGACGAACGCCTTCGGCAGAACGCCTGCGGCGGTGCGGGATGGATACGAGTTGCAAGTCGGCCAGAGGCGAAAGCCTTCGCCGCCGCGCCTTCGGAGATACGCCTTCGGCGCTGCGCGAACATGGCCGCGGCGAGGTACGATGGCGGAAATCAAATTGAGCTTTTTGAGCGTGTGAGTCCGCGCGACGGCGGAGCATGAAGCCGCGCGTGCGAGAGGAGTGCCGTTACGCCTCCAAGCCGGCACAGCCATCAAGTGAGTCGACACTCATGACCAAGTGTCGACAATGACATCCTGCGAGCCAAGGGCGGACAACTCATTCTCGAATTTGCGATTTTAATTTCTGGTGAGAGCTGCGCGCGCACACATTCTAGCAAAGAGAAATTCGAGACGCCGACGTGTAGAGACTCGCAAGTTGACAGAGAGAGAATTGAGTGCGCGACTGCTGGAATCGAGAGAGATTAGAGTTTGTAGAGGAATTGTAGCCGCGGGCAAGAAGCGTGGGCATAGCGGAGGAGAGTTTACGAAATCCAATTTCAAGAACGCGATGTCGAAGCCCACCCAGCTGCGGATGATTCCGCTGAAGATCCCGCAGATTGAGTTGCGCGCTTTCCATGACCGGCTAATTGCGGTAAAGCTCGATTTCCTCCTATGGGGATGGAATTACGTGTGTCAGGACATGGTGCGCGAATGGCAAAGGGAGAGACACCAACCTACGCACGAGTTTTGATCGCACATAGAGCGTTGGACCATCCAAGATTGAGGACAAGTGCTGGGAAGATGTGCAGGCGAGAACGGGTTCCTCATCTTTGATAGTGAGAGCATCAATGTGACGAAGGAGGAAGAGATTTCCTTCGCGACCTTGTTCAAGAGTGAAAAGTCCAGCAAGAACGGGTACAGGACCCGGGACTACAAGGATCGCTACCGCTGAAATGTCGCGGTAGCACTTTTCCAACTCTTGCTGCCGCATCGGACTACATACATCACTTCTTGGCAAGTGTCTTTCGTGGAGCTGGCCGGAGCTCCGATTCACAAGTCGCGTATCTTGTGGAAGATAACGCGGCACCATGCGTTTGAGGAGAAGGGGGGATCGATCAATCATCTCTCCCCCTTCTTGATCAACTTTTATCGGTCGATGGGTTGCTTAACCGCGACCGAACGTGTTCAATATCCGCTGCTGTCACTCAGCAATCCCGAGAGGTATGTGAGGGATGTCGAGGTCGACACCGGCGCGGAAGAGACTCCGGCCTCCACGCCACCAGCCCAACAGGGTGCGGGGAGGGAAACATTCGCAGCACGAGTGCCGCGGAAGCGGAGATGGAAGGGAGAACCAGAGAAGGATCAACATCGAGACTCGGCCTTCGAGGCTGGGACCTTTGGCTCAAGCGCATTCGGTGCAGCGGAGGAAGAGAAAGGAGCCGGCGGAAGATCCGTCTTCGGCGCAAGGTCCTTCGGCGGGAAGTCCGCCGGAAAGTGCGCCTTTGGCGCAAGGGCCTTCGGGCCGAGGAGTTGCAAGTAGGGAGCCGGCGGGGAACGCGCTTTTAGCAGGAAGTCCGCCGGAAGGTGCGCCTTCAGCGCAAGGGCCTTCGGGCCAAGGGACATCAGGCGAGCCGCCTTCGACGGTAGACGCCTTCGGCGGAAGCGCCGCCGACAAATGCGCCTTAGGCGGAGGCACCTCCAGCGCAGGACCTATCAAAGGAGCAGGACCTAACGGAGGAGCGGCTTGACAGTCGGAAGGAAGAAACACGTGTGCGCGATGCACAATTGCAATCCGCGCAAACACCTTCCGCACGAACGCCTTCGGCGATGTGCAGTTAGTGGCAGCCGGACGGGCGAGCAGTGCGAGTTTGGCACAACCCAACTCTCCCACCGCCTTAGATCATCTGGCCGGAAGCAGCGAGGCAGCAGCGGCAACAGTGGCAGCAGACGACGCATCCACTACGAAGCCACACTCACGAGAGTCGCCAGAAAATTCAGTGGCGACCGAAATCCTCAATTTGGAGGATGGCGAGGGAGGAGAGACGGAAACAGAATCGGCATCGGGATCGGGATTGAGTGAGGAGGAGAAGCAATCGTTGGCAGGCACGCCGACGGCGGCACTCTGCGAGCAGGTGGTACCTCTGTTGAGGTATCTTGATCACAAGGTGCCGAAGTATGCAGACCCCCGCCAGCCTGGGTCCTACGTCGAATTAGTGCGTAGGCGGACTCGCACTAAACTCCACACCAGCAAGTTGTTGGCCCGTCTGGATGGGGACCTTAAAGATCTGCGGGAGAAGCATGAGTGTCTGTTGGGCCACCTTACTCTCACTCAGAAGATGCACAAGGTCGTCGACAGGTTGAAAGACGAGAAGCTTGAAGAGGCGGCAAAGGAGTTCGCCAAGGAGAACGCAAAGCTCGTAGATGAGCTGGATTCTGAGCAGACTCAGAATCAAATTTTGTAAGAAAAGCTCATGCGGCAGACACGGTTGTTGGAGCAATGTCAGCTCGCACGTCAGGCTGATGAAGAATTAATCCGCAAACTGCAATCCGAGTGCGGGGAATTGAGAGCGCAACGTGCGGAGGCCGAATTGCAGTTGGTTGTAGTTGAAGACGATCGCCGGCGGGAGGCAGTTCGCACGAAGGAAGAGTTGGCAAGGCGAGTCAGCCACTGTCTCAGAGGTTACACCCACTGGGAAGTGGCGGCGCAGGAGAAACTCACACTGCGCGCGAGTTAGAGCTTCGTGCGGCGGGTTTGGTGTCAGGTGAAAGTAGGAGCCGGCGGCGAGTGGCGAAGAAGCTAGATTCGTTTCTGTCGAGGTCGCGGGACGCCATGACCACCCTCAAGACAGAGGTTACTGCGGTGTTGCGGCGGCTGGGACTGCGCAGTCAAGCTGAAGAGTGGTCGGGTAGGGAGTTAGTGCGCGGCAGTCCGTCGCGCAGAAGGCGAAGCACGGGATCTGCAAAGTGTAGTGTAGCGTGGTTCGGTGCAGGCGCGTAGTGCAGGTAGTGTAGTGTTAGTTAGGACTTAGTGGATATAAAGTAGTTCAAGGCGTCTTGCCTTGGAATTCTTCCAGTTTCGGAAGTGCAGATCAGGAACTCATTTTCTCTACGTGTTTGTGTCCTTAGTTTTGTCACCACGCAAGAGGAGCTACAACTTGGCGATCCGCATTTTGTAGCTGAAGGCCCTTCGGCCGAATGTTCAGAGCTAGTGTACTGGTTAGAGACTTGAGTAGTTCGGATCTACACCTGCGGGTGATTGCCGATGCTAAGAGCTAGTAACTAATTAGATACTTGAACAGTTTCCCTCTTACAGTTTCGAGTGATTGTTCTTGATTGTACTCCTTCGGGATTTTTCCCCTGAATGCCAAAGTGAAGTTTTGTTACTTCGAGTAAGCCTTGGTTGTAATTCAAGTTACGCTGCAGCATGTGCCTTCAGGGTAAGCCCTGTAGTATTTCTGGGAATGACAAGTGCATAAGAATTCAAACTCTTCAATAGACTGTTATGGTGTGCTACTGGATCGTTTCTCAGTTGAGTCTCTCAGTTCGTACCTGTGTTCTCTGCGCGTTTTGTGAGTTGAGTGTGTTGACACCGCGTGTGAGTGACTTCGATCCAAAGTAGGAAGTCCAATCCGGATTCCCTGTGCTAGCAGAAACTAGTGGAAGGGTTGTAAAAGCCAGAGTTGGAAGTCACTACCCGCAGATTTGCTGAGTGTACTCGCGAGAGACTTTCCCCCTGAAATCTTAAGTAGAGGTCATAAGCGACCTCTGAGTTGTGTTTCTATAGTTTCAAGTGTGTGTGTGTGTGTGTGTGTTGAGTGAACTACACTGCACTATGCGACCTCCGAGTGAGCCCCGAGTGAACACTTGCAGTATTTCTGGGAGTGACAGTCGCCTGAGAATTCAAACTCCTGAATAGTCTGTTAAATGTGACACTTTGTACTCTGTGTGTTGCCTCTGTCCCTGTGGGTTTGACCTTTCTACCACTATATTGCAGTTTTAGCCTTTGGTGGGTTATTACATCAATCTTCCCTTCTATTGGGTACTTGCATTGATCCAAATTAGATCGTGGAAAATCTTCGTCCAATGAATTCGTTCTCCCTTCAAGGTGCGCTCGAAGAAGCCGACCTGCCAAGCGGTGACATAGTTCGTGCGCTGCAGTCGTAAAATATGCATTATCACCGATGTGATCACACGCCTCTTAGGATCCTTGTAATATGTTGTCTTCCACTCATTCGTTCTCGACCTCGCGTTCTTGAAGAGTGGTGCCAAGGTAAATTCCTCCGCGCGGATAATCTTGACGTTATTCTTCTCGAACATGAAGTCGTCGTCTTCTCTTGCGCATGGTTCTAGATCTCTCATCCAATGATCGATTGTGCATAGCATCGGATTGCCGCGGAGATCATCTCTCTTGTTCCGGTTCTTGTCTATAATCTCCTTACAGATGGTTGCCGACACGCAATTCCAATCCCATACAAGGAAATCTAGGTGTAACTCAATAAGCTCTCGCCTATAGGGTCGTAACTCCGCATCAGGCATCTTCAGCGATACCAATTTCCGCACCTTGGCTATCGTGAGTGGCGCCATGTCTCCAATCGCGTCTTTGCTACTATCAAGGTTGGTCGAGTTGGATTCTCTCTCTCTCTCTCGATAACGCAATGTCGACGCAAGTGTGTTCTCGTTGTGCCCTTACCCTCGATGCCCTAGCGTTCCTCACGCGCGCCCGAATTGATACTCTCGGTGCGTGTGGGTCTTGATCGGCCCTTCGCAAATTCAAATTGAAATTCATCGTCTTCGCCAAAGGCTCGGCTATTGCATCCTCTAAAATGGTTCCGCCGTTGGTCCGAAGATCCGAAGGTCTTCGGCCGAAGGCGAATTCCACTTTCCTTCTCTACCTAGCTCAATTTCTAGTAATTCTCATATCTCCTTCGACTTAGCACTTGTATGCATACTTTCTGACACGAATATGTTTAAGTTTTTGTTATTTATGCAAAAAACAAAAAAACTAAGCACCACAATGGCACAAAGGAGGATGAAGAGATCATGAAGACATTACAAGCAGAAAGGGCAAAGAAGGTTAAAGGTTTAACGTTTGTGACTACAAACAACGTATTTGGATTTCGCAAGATCTAGAGTTACTCACAATGATTTTATTAGAATATCATAATACAGTCATTGTAGGTCATGTGGGAGTTAAAGAAGACCTTGTAGAGCATCCAACAAGGTTACTTTTGGCCCAAACTAAGGGATAACGTGTAGGCTTAAGTTCAAAGTTTTGTTGCTTGTCAACAAAACATGACAAGTAATAAAAAATCTGCTAGTTTATTACAACTTCTACCTATTCCTGAATGGCAATAGTAACATGTCACCATGGATCTTGTAGGTGAGTTACCAAAAACTTCATTAGAAAGTGGTTCAATGATGGTTTTTGTGGACAAATCGAGCAAGATGATCCACATCAGACTAATCACAAAAACAATAACAGCTCAACAACTTGTTCAGTTGTACTAAGATACTATTTTTGTGAATCATGGATTAAACAAAGTTTTAATCATTGATAGAGATATTCATTTCACTAGTTTGTTTTGGAAAACTTTGTTTAGTTTTTTCAAAACCAAATTAGCAACGTGAACAGGTTATCATACTCAAACTGATAGTCAAATAGAGAGAGAGCCAATAAAATTGTAGAGGATATACTGTGGCCATTCATATTAGAGTAGCAAGAAGAGTGAAATACTCTTTTGACTCTTTTGGAATTTGCATATATAATTCTATAAATGCATCTATAAAAGTGTATCCATTTTACTTCATGTACGTTGCTCATTCCATTACTTTATCAAGTTTGATGAAGTTTTCAAGATGAGAGTAGTCACGGTCAACGAGTTTGTGGAACATATCCACTAAGGGCTACACCAAGCAAAGTAAAAGTTGATTGCTTAAAATCAACAAAAACAACGTGCAGATGTTCATCTTCGGGTGTTAGTTTTTCAAGTTGGATATTAGTTTTGGCTATCTACAACAAATTTGTCTCTTGTAGGAACATCAAAGTTTAAGCCTAGATTCATAGATACTTTTGTGATATTGAAACGTGTTGGTTAAATGACATACAAGTTGGAGCTTCCATCACATATGAAAATACACAATGAAAATACACAATACATCAAGTGTTACATTTGCGAAAACATGTACCACAACAAAAACAGTTCAAAAATCCACCAGTGTTAACTTCCTTACCAACCTTGATAGTTGATCAAGAGGAATTTGAGATAAAATAGATCATGAAGAAATGGATTTGAGGCCATAAGTATGCCATGGTTCAATGGAAAGAATATTCATCATACGAATCAATTTGAGAACCAGCTAGAATTTTAGCTAATGCACCATTGATAGTTCAAGAATTTGAACAGATGTACATCAAGAACGTTGTGTGTTAAAAGGAGAGAGGTTTGTAATCATCTTTAGTAAGAAATAAAGTAGAGGTTACTTAAATGTTGATATAGATACTTTAGCGTGCATTAGTCATAGTGTGGTAACGCAGTTTTTGTTTTTTTTCGGAATTAAAACATTTTTGAATAGTAAGTACCGCGGTAGCAGCTATAAATAATAATCGGTACGCGAAAACAGAGTAAAAAGAGAATCTCGGGGTCTAGGAGAATCAAGGGCAGTCTAGGGGTTTTTGGACTTAGGCCACAGTCAGGCGTCTTGGACGGAACGGGCGGTTCATGCTGCAGGGTCCGCTTCAAGCACCTTCGGCGATAGCGCCTTCGCTGAGGAGCCTTCGGCTAAAGCGCCTTCGGCGCAAGTAGAAGGAAGTCCCTTCGGCTCAAGTTCCTTGGCGGAGGCTCTATCGCAGATGACGTACGAAGCATGTATTACGGAACTTCTTCGTCGGTGGAAGCGACCTCGTCGTTAGACTTCGCCTTCGGCCGAAGCGCCTTCGGCCAAGCACCGTCGGCATTAGCGCCTTCATCGCTAGCGCCGCCTTTATCCTTAGGGTTCGCCTTCGGCAGAAGGCTGTGCCTTCGTCTCTAGGATGCTCCTTCGGTGGAAGGATGCGCCTTCGGCGGAAGAAGAAAAGAAAAAGAAAACGGCTGAAGCGAGTGCCTTCGGCGGTACGCAGACGGAGAGTGGAGTCGGTGGAAATCAGCGGGATTAAGTCGAATGTAGAAGTGTGGGAGTCCGCGCAACGGCGGAGCGTGAATTTGCGCGTGCGAATTAGACCGTTACGCCTAATCGCCGGCACAACATTCAAGCGGGTCGCTGCCAGTCCAAAGGTCAAACTATGAGAGTTCTTTATCGTAGAAGGAGAAGCTCATTCACTCATTTCCAATTTTGCACTTGCTTGAACACGCGACGCGCACTAGTAGCAGGAGCTCGCAGAGATTTTCAAGAATTCAATGGCCAAGTCTATTCCGCTGCGGATGGTTCCACTACGAGTGCCGCAAGTCGGATTGCGGGCGTTTCAAGATGAGCTGACAGCGGTGAAGCTCAATTTTCTTCTGTAGGGATGGAATTGGGTGTGCCCGGCGATGGTCCGGGAGTGGCTGCGCGAGAAGGACCAGCCTCTGCGAGGTTATCGACCGCACCCGGAGAGATGGCGAGTGAGTGAGTGGGAGTAGGTCTTGGGACGATGTGCGGGAGAGGAGGGTGACCTCCTGTTCGAGTGCGAGAGTGTGCATCTCTCAAAGGAAGAAGAGAGTAGCGATTATCGCGAAGGGATCAAGAGAGAGATAACTTACCAGGGCCTCGGGAATTGGGAAGGAATTCGACAAATCGGGCGCTTTTTTTCCTTCGGCGCACTTTTAAAGAATTGCAAATCGAGCAAGAACGGGTACAGGACCTATGATTATGTTGATCGTAAGCGGAGGAATGTCGCGATAGCACTCTTCCAGATTTTGCAGCCGCACATGACTACCTACATGACATCTTGGCAGATGGGGTTCGTGGAGCTGGCGTTGGCGGGTACCCCAATTCATTGGGCTCGCATTTTGTGGAGGGCCACACGGCAGCATGCAGGGGAGGAGAAGGGAGGATCGATTAATCACCTCTTCCCTTTCTTGATCAATTTTTATCGGTTGATGGGGTGTTTGACAGCAGAGAAGAGGATACAATTTCCCATGCTGTCGCGGGCGAATCGGCTGGTGAGGGATGTCGAGGTTGATATGGACCCCGACGAAGTGCCCGCCAGCACATCACCCGCTCGACTGAGAGCAGAGGAGGAACCGAGGGGAGCGTGGGCACACGGGAAGCGGAAATGGGATGGAGAGGCAGAATTGAGTCAGCGAGAATTGCTCGCTGTCCCAGTCAGGCGTCGGGCAAACAACGAGCCAGCCCGACCGAAGCAGAAGGCTCGCAAGCTGATCTTGCCAACGGACAACAGCGCAGACACGGGGCGAGCTGCAGTTGCGAGGAACTCACCATCCTTGGAGGAGGATGTGAGTGCAGAGGTTCTTGGGAGGTCGACTAACCTCCCTGCACCGAAGGCACGAGTGCCTTCGGAGGAAGCACGCAGGCCTTCGGGCCACAAAGGAAGGCATGCGGCAACGGCCGGAATGCCTGCGATGGAAAGGTGCTTGCCTTCCGAGCAAGTACCATTTGATGACTTGCCTTCGGGTCAAGGGCCTTCAGCTTAAGCGCCTTCGGCGCAGGAGCAGTTCAGGGTGAAGCCTTCGGCGCAGAAATCCATGGAGCACATTACTGCGGGCGAAGGCAGGGATGCGGAGACACGTGTGCCTTCAGCGGAAGCGCCTTCGGCGGTACCAGTCCGGGAAGGTGTAGCAGGCCCACATGGAGCAGGTTCTCCTACCCCGTTGGAAGTATTAGCAGGATATGGAGTGGAGGCCGCAGCAGAGGAAGCTGCGCGGCCTAGTCCGAGAGAATCGCCAAGGATTTCTGCAGCGACAGATATTCTGGAGACCGAAGACGACACGCCTTCGGAGGAGGAGGAAGTGTAGTCGGTGCGAGGTACACCGACTGGAGTGCTCTGCGAACAAGTGGTACCGCTACTCCGGTACCTTGATCGCAAGGCGACCAAGTACGGGGATCCCCGCCAGTCTGGATCCTATGTTGAGCTGGTCTGAAATCGGACTCAGATCAAAGTGGCGACAAATCCCAAGTTGATGGTCCTGGACCAGAAGTGGCGACAAATCCCAAGTTGATGGTCCTGGACCAGAAGTATCGGCAGCTGGAGGAGCGCTACAATTTTCTGCAGGATCAGTGTGCCTTATCGCGGAAACTGCAGAAGACGGCGATTCAGCTGCGAGATAAGATGGTGAGTAATGCGTAGCGCGAAATTGATGAGCTGTGTGCGAAGGTTCAGGCGGAAATCAGTTCTGAGTAGGCTCAAAACCGCATTCTGGCGGGGGAGCTCGTGCGACATAGAATAAGTTCAAACCATAGACACATCGCGTGTATTACAGTCTGGAGCTCGAACTTTGCCTCATGCCGGCGGGTTTCAGATCAGAATTCTGACTTACTAGTCGACCCTCTCTACTCAATCGAGATTTCGTGTGGTTTTCTGTACTAATCTCGATCTTGCTTCGGTCGCAATCCTGCTTCGATATACTCGCAATCAGGGGATCAGAATTCTGACTTACTAGTCGACCCTCTCTACTCAATCGAGATTTCGTGTGGTTTTCTGTACTAATCTCGATCTTGCTTCGGTCGCAATCCTGCTTCGATATACTCGCAATCAGGGGTTGACTGAGAATTCGGCTTCGGACGAGACATCTTCACTTTGATATCTCAGCGACTTTTGGACCTGAAGTCGATTCCTCCTCCCTGACGTCTTGAGGGATGACACAGTTTGACTTCGGGGTTTTCTGCATCCGACGAGATACTACAGCCAAGTCATTTAGTATGCCATCTGCCATGCATCCAGTGCTTTGCAGGTATTTGAATGAGTGTTACAGGTCTTGTCATGAAGCTTCCGGTTACTTTCAGAACTCGGTAGGACTTTCGTCAAGCGAACCGAGCAGACGGAGAGCTTTCTAATCGGCTTTCTGTAGGTCACCACGTAGAAAGGGCGGGCAGGCAGTCAACAGAGTCTGAGTGGGATCCCAAGTGGACGAATTCGCGGTTCAGCTTTGTTCCATCCAACTTCCTCGAGTTAGATTGGCGAAAAACACAACTGGGAAACGGGGATCGGGGACACCGAGGAGATCCGTGTTCCCGCACTCGGCAAACAGATGCTTGATTCGATCTCTATCTACTCCTCCCGAACTTTTCGTATGCGACAACATTATTCGGCACGGAAGTGTGCTCCCAGTGGCCAGATGCGTCTCCGCGCAACGAGCCCGGAGCTGAGATGCTGGAACAGGCAGAGGCAGAGGCAGATGCAGAGCCCTGCATCTGATACGCTCCTGAATTTGAAAGTCTTGCAATGTGACAAACAGTGTGCAAGGAACAGTGGGACATCCTGACATGCCAAACGCAGTGCGATCCACTCATCGAAATTCGACAATGACGACCATAAGTTGACAAAATATAAGGGCTTGAAGCTCTGATTAATGTGGCGAATTCCGCCACAAGCTGATCACACAGAACGATTCACATATTTCTTGGAGAACTCAAGCCCGGCTCAAAATTGCGTGGCGACCTGGTGGGCAGATAAAGGCCGGCGAGACTAATGTACGCAGAAAGACTAAAGCCGTGCATGGGGACGAGGATAAATCCTCAGCATAGCTGCTGTACGCCAACTCTGCGTCTGAAGAGTCTCCCGGCGCCTCAGTCGGGCGGCTTCTGCGAACAGTATCGAGATGATGGGGACTCTCGATTACGAGGACGACAGACGCCATGTAGAACCGGTGTGATGGCGGTGTGCGCCTCATCGCCCAGTCTGCACATCCCTGTTTCATGCTCTCGCATGCGCGCAGGATCTACCACCTACCAGAGCAACCACTTGAAATATACCTACGTAGCAGGGGGTGAGGACAGACAATTTGGAAGTCGAGCAACCAACTGATCACCATCTTTTGCCACGCCCACCTCCACCACCACCACCACCCCTGCCTCCTCGCCATCCACCGCCGCCTCCCCTTCCCTTGTTACCTTGATAACCTTTTCCTTCCCTTTCACCGTTGTCCGCACCTCCCTTACCTTTGCCTTTCTTGTCCCACTTGTCCTTGTCCGAGGAGCCGAAAAGCTTTTCTACGATAAGATCACCAGATGGAGAGAAAAGAGACTCCGGCAGGGGCATGAGCCTATCGACACACTTGCGATAACTGAAATCTTCCACCGAGCCGTCTGTTCGGACAAGGTAATAACATCTACTATGCCATCCGGTGTGGAATCTAATTTGGAACGCTTTAATCCCCGAACCGACCTTGGACTCTGCGTCTCGATGGCCCTTCGTTATCAGATCGGCAAGTACCATATGCTCGTACTGCACGCATGTAAACACTTATTAGTACAGCCAACCATGTACGCAAGATTCGTAACTACGAGATATCAATAATCATCGCCCAGGTTAGTTCCCTGTTCTTTCTAGTACAATGTAACAGTCCGGGGTAGAACGAGGAGTCCAATTGTCTTCCACGGACACTCAGAACAAATCGATTACACACTCCGGACTGGCGGTTGACGAAATCACGATTCTATCTTATCGTTCCAGGTGATTCTGCTGTGACTACGACTCAGCTCGCACAACCTCCAATACAAAGTCTTCGGAAATGCCAAAGGCTTTGGTGGAATATGGACGTAAAACACAGGTTTTCGAGTTCATGCCCTCAAATATGAACTCGAAAATCCTTAAAACCCTGGGAGTGGGAAACGTGAGCACGTGAATGTCATCTAGTGGAATCTAGATGAATACCATCTATACAGCTCATTTCAAGATTCATAGTACTGATTTATAAAAAGAATCAACATTCGACGGTTGAAGGTCAAGGAAAAACACGACACCCCCTTAAACAGCTTAAACCCTAGTTTCATCAGCCCTCAAGGGTAAAAAATTAGCTTGCCAGAGATAAAGAAAGAAACCACCACACACTTGGGGCAATTGAGAGGCAATTGAAGCTTAGAGCCGTGAATAAAAATTTGTACTACTGCACAGTAAAAGATTCCGGAAGAGCTGCAAGAAGAGACCAGACTGAAAAAAACGGACAAACCTTGTTGATATCCACGTTGGCGATCCAGCCGTGCAAAAGATCGTAGAAGTAGGTGAACATCTCAATCCCCGAGTGGAAGAGTTTGGGACCGAGCTTTACAGGCGCAACTGGGTCCTTCTCCTCCTTGCCATTGTCATTAGCCTTCAATCTCTTCGAATCGTCATCCCCATTCTCAGTCTCTTCTCTCTCCCTCTTTCCTAAACTTGTCTCAGTAGTGACTTCCATCGTCACTTGCTCTGCAGCCACGACGGTGGTGGTAACGACCTCGGTGACCTCAGTAGTAGTGACAGTGGTAGTCTCGACGGTCATTCCATCAACAGCAGCAGCCGCCTCCTCGGGGGCGTCTTCAATAAGCATATCGTCCTTTGCGACCTCTCCTATGGTCTTATCAGCGAGAGTCTCCGAGGTGATGTTTTCATTCGGGGGGATATCCACGACGGGCACTCCGGGATCAGACACAGCCACTGCAGAGGCGGCAGCAGCCACAGCCTCCACCTTAGGCACAGTCGAATCCGCACCCTCTTTCGCCCCCAACATTCCGTCCGAGGCTACATCAACGACGGGCGCGTGAGGATCAGAGGCAGCGGCAGAAAGAGCAGCCCCGGCCTCTGGCGAAGTCATGCCGCCGACGCTTTTTCTCCTTCTCTCCTCTCGGCCTACCTTTCTGCTCAAGTCTTGCTCGGAGATGTCGTTCGGTCTATGCCACGAACATTTCCCGTCCTCCTCTCACTTAATTTCTTCAGCCTGCGTCGCCAGCAGCCCACTTGCCTGCAGCAGGCGTAATAAGTACTTCCGGCGAAGGAGAAGAAGAAGAAGGGGAAGCAGCCGAAGGAGAAGAAGGGGAAGAACCAAGGAGACGAGAGAAGAGGACAGAGCAGCCCTAACCACACCAAACCGTTGGGTGCGCCACTACGGTCAGGGTAGTGGTGGTCGTAGTATCACAGACGGCCTGTACGAGTTTTCTAATGATACACTACAGTATGGCTCGGGACTCTGTACCAAACGGTGTCTGGGCAGTTGAAAAGAATATGCACTTCCCGTCCGTCCTCCGCTGCCGTCGACTGGCCATTTCGCGACCTCCGGGAACCGCAGCCTCCACTGGCCCTGGATCTGAAAGTGCTTGCTTCCGGTACGTAGCTTATCACCGGCCGGCCGAGCAGGTCGCCGTCGAGTGGTCTCTGACATCGGGAAGAAGCTTGTGCCAGAAGCCACAGAAAAGCCGGGCGAGGTGAAACTGGAGACGCGCAGCGAGAATTTTCGCCCGCATCGAGCTCGTGAATGAAATTCGGGCGAACACATGGTTTCTCGTGGCTTATCGTGGGCCCACCACACATCCACAATTTGCTCTTTCTCGTTCGCGGGCCACGAGAGCGTCGTAGCGTCATGTCAACGGGCGCAGAGGCAGAGCAGGCGCGCAGAGGTCGAGAGCATGGCCACTACACTCACAGTGATGGTGGGAGCAGCCATGGCTACGCGCGCGTCGAGTTCCCTCGCCCTCCCTCTTCACGGAGGATCACTCACGCGGAGCAGCGCAGCTTCGGGACCGCAGTCTGTTAAGCTCTCAACGTCGAGAACGCGTGCGAGCCTTACACTGTCGTGTCGATATCGAATTCGATGTTCCGCTTCAAATTCTTCCTCCGAGGAGTCGACGGTGGATGCGGCTGATGCGCGCCAGCAGGAGGAGGGGCAGAACGAGCTGCAGGAGCAGCAGCAGCAGCAGAAGCCGAGACGGTCTCAGAAAAGCAGAGTGGGAGGGGAATCAACGGACTGGATAGCGTCGTCTCTGACGCGGAGATTTGGACTCGGTGCAGGTCTCGCTTGGGTTGGTTTTCTTGCCTTCGGAGTCATCTCGGAGCAAATCAAGACGCGCACCGAAGTCTATCTTGAAACACAAGGCACCAAGTACCGTGAATTTTAACCCACTCTCCCCACATTGTCCAATTTTGCGCTGATTGTGGTTACAGTGCAAGCGTTAGACGGGAATTGATTTATGCTCATTTCGTGTTTCGTAAACGCAGGGATGTCGACGGTGGGAAGGAAGTGGTTCTTCCCAATGGTATTAGATACGTAGACCTGCGGAAAGGAGGAGGATCGGCGCCCTACAAGGGAGATTTGGTTGTTGTGGACATCACTGGGAAGGATCGGAGGACAGGGGAGGTTTTTGTGGACACCACAGCCAAAGACAAGCGGCCCCTGGCGTTTGTTTTTTTGTTGAAGCCGTATGCCGGAGGAGTTTGTGACGGGGTGGAGCTTGCCATGGAGAGCATGAAAGCAGGTGGAATTCGGAAAGTGATTGTTCCACCAGAATTGGGCTTCGGAGAGACTGGTGCAGATTTTGGAGATGTGAAAATTCCTGGTGGTGAGGAACTCGAGTATGTCGTGTCGCTGCAGAGGGTTTCCATAGCTCCATCTTGAATAAGGCCGTGAGCACAAGCTATCTGTAAATTAGTGACGTAGATGACGAGAATTCGAAAACTGTACAGCAATTGATCTCAACTCATTGCACAAGATTGGCACTGTAGAATCTAGTGAACTGAGCTGTTAATCCTTCATCCATTTTCTACTTTATCCCTCAATGCCGCTGGGTAACTTGGCTATCACGTACAATCGATGTGGATTTAAAACGGTTGGAGTCACCACTGATGTTTGGAGCTTTCGTGAGAGTAGACACTGCCCAACTTTTAACAGTCGCAATCATCCAGGTCACGCAGCTTGCAATTCGTGTCATAGACGAACAGATCTAGCACATGAGAAGAAACGTTTCACAGTAAGCTAACCAGCCGAGGGTTGAATTTTACAAGGCAGCAGGGCGGCAACGTAAACAATGTCTGTGAGAAAATCTCAGAGACGCGTTGCCTTCAATATTACCATTGAGATCTGCGTTTCCCTTGAGTGCTGTCCGGCGCAAGTCAACCTCCAACTACTCAGGGTTAAATCTGCTCATACAAGGAAGATTTTTTGAACTACCAGTGCGATGAGAACGAGTAATTGGCAAAAGAAAATCACAAACGTTCAATGCATTACACTTTCAGAGAATTTTCCGTCTTATTCTATCGTACAGATGCCGTGATATCAAGAGTCTGACCTTCAATCAGCAGCATGATGTACACAGTTTGTGCAAATTCCTCGAAGAAGTCAACTCTGTTTACAATTACCTCGCATGCACCATCTAAACGCTGCACACGACATGAATGCCACAGTTAAAGAGGAGCTCCTTCATGCCACAATCTTGGCGGCATCTCTAGCTGGAATGCCAGATCTCTCAGCCGTTCTCAGAGCCATTTCTATGTTTCTTCCAGAAACTATCCTACGCAGTCATTCCAGATACTTGTACAACTCCGTGGAGTTCACATCGAGAGCTGCATGTGGATCACCAACTGGCCAAACATGTGCAAAGCCCTTGGAAGGTTTACTTACCTCTAGCTGGGCAGATTAGCCCCGCAGTTGGAGCTCGATGGGCGCGTGATGATTGTGACTACTAAGAATATGATCTCAGACGAAGACTGCCGACCGCCGAGAGTGCTTGAGACGTGGCCCATCGTCATCATATTCCTCTTCTGTTCTAACTCAGAATCTCTGCCTCGTACACTGCAAGTGCTTGTATCGAGAGTGCTCCCTCGGTAGTTCAGGAAATCACTCTTGGAGTCCACACGTGTAGGGCAGAGCTTTGTGGTCACAAGTCATACTGTTTTGCACCTAATCCATGGCGTCAGGATACTTTCCCGAAGCAAAAGCGACTTGAATCACTGCGATGGTAAAGGAGGAAGCCATTACATCTTCTTCGTACGTCAACGTTTCCTACGGTGGATATAAGTTCCTAAGCATCCTTCATTCAAAATTCAGTAAGTGAGTTTCTGTTAAAGAGCACATGTGATTATTCTCGAGGATTTGAAGTTGACTCTTGATAATATATCAAAAAAATATTGATGGAAGTGATTCCTTCCAACTGTTGGACAAATTGTTAGACTGATCAAGAAAGTTTAATGTGAAGATTAATGTGCCCAAAAACATTCTCGGCTAGAACATCTGATCGTAATCCAAGTTTAGCATTTGTGACTGCATTTGACGAGAAGTAGGTCAACTGAATGCTATCTTTATGATATTTCAATGATTTACAATTTGAATAGTCAAGATTACATCAAAATTAGAATTCACCTAATATAAGGTTTCTTAACCTGCAGTTTCAAGGTCGATTTGTTCTCATCGTCTTTGGAACTTCCTTGAAGTCTTCCAGATTTTGCAAGTTAGCATAATTCTATCGAGAAACCAATTACTTGCGTAAGAGATGAGGATGGAAGAAAATAAATTTCAAATCATAAATTTGCTCCAAAATGCGTTGTTTGATAAACATTTATAAAATCCCAAGTTATGTTGAATTAAGTCGAATAAACAAACATGTCCACACAACTAAAATGCAATAAACGATCATTGATATACGATAGTCATGTGTGAGACAAAAACTACGATCAAATGAGAATGACCAATGATATATGTCATACATTTGGAAGATTATTTGAGTCGAACCACATTTACTTTTTTCAAATTCAAAATTGGAACTTTTGTTCCTTGTATAATATGATCATTCATCATGCTTGAATCATAAGTAGATCACTTGCAAAAGTTTCTTGCTATCTTGACCCTGAAGTATATGGCAATGTTTGAAAATCTAGTGAAAATTTATGATATTATGTAAATAACTATTATGTATGTTTATTTGAATTTATTAATTACTTGATTTTGTCAATTAAATCAGATTTTTTAATCTATTCGATTTTTCTAATGTTGATGTTTCATGCGCTAATTCGTGATTCAATTTTTTTGTAAAATGCTACAAAATTTCTGATTTTTTAAAAATCGCCGTGAATACTTTTACATTTGCATGATAGTTTCCATTTAGAAATTTTGATGATATGTATTTTTCATAATTACATCAGAAATTTTTCTATAAAAATATTAAAAATCACTTCAAAGCTTGATATTCATTTAACATTTAAAAATATTTTTATTCTCACTTATCAAGTAGATCTAAAAATGATATTAATTCTATTTTTTATTTTTTATTTTATTTATAGATTATTTTTTCATTGTAAAAATTGATAAAAAATAACAATTGACATCAGAGCTTGAGTGATACTAGTGACAATGTTTTTGCTAGGGATATCCGTGACAATCTTGAACCACAATGAAAATACTAGTGAGAGTTTATCGAAAATATGAGACATGAATGGTTCGAAAGTGACAGGTTCAACAATTAAAGTTTTTAAACAAGTATATGAAGCCTTAGATATATATTTCACTAGTTGAAACACTATTATCTCGTACCTCTTGTTCAGATATGAGATGTATGAATAGTGTTTATTCTTAGTAATTTAGAATAATTTTTCCAAATTATCGAATTATCTTCGAAAGGGAACCAAATTAAGAGCATCTAGTGAGAAAGCAACAGACAAGAAGGAATAAAGTTTTGTAAACAATACTGAAGAGGAAGGATAATTACAAAAAAGTGGCTCACTTGAACCAGCATACTAATTAAAACCATAAATACAGCAAAATGGTAAGCCAATCATAGCAGAAGGGTTTATAGAGTCCACGCATTCGTACACAAAATCCTTATCTAAGCGAGTGATAGGTTTGGTGAGAATTATGACTTTATGGAATGAAATGAGAATGCTCAAAAAAAAAGCTGCGTTGTCTCTTAATTTAAAATAAGATTTTACATCACACTCTCCTTAGGTTAATTTCTTTTAACCGAAAATCTAACTAAGATTTTTACATCAAGTAAACAACATTGAGGATAAAATGGATAATCTAGATAATGGAAAGACTTTGGTCTCCAGTGATCTTTCATCGTCTAGATATCATGGTGTTTCACGCATCTCGAGCATGTATACTTATTCTCGTGTTCTTATCGCCTCCTCGTGTTCTTAATTTGTGATGCTTTCATATCTCATTAATCTAGACTTGTTTTCGGAGTCAAGGCGACTCCGAAAACTAGGACGAACGCTAGTCACTTAATATCAACTGCTATTGCGGATTCAAAAGTCTGCAATCGCCGGGTTAACAACTATTACCACTTGAAGCTCTCACTGATCATAACTTTAACCAACAATTGTGGAAAATGACGAAGGATCCACCTCATCTTTATCAACCTTGGCTTCTAGATTCAGAGAAACGTGAAAGCGATGAGAGATTCAATAGTTCTCCATTTTGTATCTCTGGTGTCGGTTTGTTTCGAGGAATGTGAATGACAGTTTCTATTTTGAAGTCCGCATACGAGGTCAGGACCTCAGGTTATGATGAAAACTCTGTACTCGGTCTTCAACAAAGACACAGATAGACAGCAGCTACTATTTGAATTTCGAGAATTCGAGGCTCCTTCATCAGTTGTCCCATTCAGTGCATTCAGTGCTCACTGCTATGTTTCTGAACAAGAGATGACATGAAAAGTTTAGGGTTCACATAGATTTCACGAATATGAAAACACCTTGATGGTGAGGCTGGTCTTCCATGCTGAGCTACTATTAATTTACTTTCAAGGTTAAGAAACCAGAGATCGAGGTGGAAACTTGTAGCCTGAAGTAGCTTTTTCTTGCGCGCAACGTGGATCCACATATCAGCGACCAGAATATCTAGCCGAGAACTTTAAAAGAAGAGTTGGACTTAATGTTTAAACAATCTCAGCTAGAACTCTCTAATCACGTATTATATCTAGCCTTCTCGTGTTTCCTCATGACTGAGAGGACTGGATTTGAGACTCCAATAATATCGAATGACGTGAATATGTACAAAGCCTGAACGCAGCTGTGACTTGGTTTTTCATGATGATGAACGGTCAAAGAAGATTTGTCATCATTCTCAGTTGCTTCTCCCCATTGAGAAGGATCGTCCGCGGTTGGCAACATCTGGTGGACAGATCTCTTGTTCTCCAGTTTTGCAGGATGAGCCGAATTGACTCTTGAACGAGAGTCAATAGTTTCACTGCATGACCTTTATAGTGGCGTGTGCAGCAAAATTGCAAGATATATGGAAATCTGCACAAATTCAGCACGTCCTGGCAAGAAAACACCAGATGTTGATATGGTCAGGATTCGGCTGTCTCTTGATCCCTTCTTTAAACCGATAATAAAATGATATTCATGTGGTCCCAGTGTCTCACTCAGATCACGTTCTAGTGAACGTGATCTGAGTGAGTTCTGGTGAGCGATGCAGTGGATAATGGTATAATGAACATTATTCAGTGAAAAATAACAATTGTGTAATGTAACAAGTTTCCAAGGAAATGTTCCTCCGAGAAGGCACTTTTCACGTTGCAAGTTCGAAGATACTGTAGCCAGGTACAATTGATTACAATTCAAGATCAAGGAGAATAACAATGAAAACTAATGAGCAGAAAGTTGAAGAAATTATCCCTCGCTGCATGCATACTTCGAGTTTGACAAAACAGCATTGTCGATTATTTTTTCTAAGGATGCCTCTCAGTGACCTCCCAAGAAACAATCAATTACGTGCATGCAGGAAAATACGACATAACATTGTATCTAATCCAAAAACAGACATGATTTCCCAGGAATGGAGAGTTGGGTCTACAGTTTTAGAGGTTCTCTCGTTCCTTGAGAATGATGCGCCGCCGGCTAAATTGGGCGAGAGGCTGATCATCACCATGCCAGCAGCGGGAACAGTTTGTTAGGGTCATCATCAATCATACCCTACAAGCGCCGCAGTGAGGGGAGCTCACAGTACAGGTAGTCATTGTCGCCTTCTATGGTACCTAACGAATTTCTCGGATTCGGATTTCAGTTGGAATTGGGTCAGTCTATTCCGACCGCTTGATCAAAACTTTCGACGTTCGGATATTCCATTTCACTTTCACGTCTGATCTGGAAGTGTAGAAAGTCTTCAAACAAAGAGGGCACATGGAACATCATACCCATTTCGCGAGCAAATCTGGATGAGGAATCGCACAGATGGAGAGTCGACGCGAAGCAAGCAGCAATCATCATCAGGCTAACTGCTACAGTTAAGAATATATATGAACATGCTATGCTGAAGTGTTTCTCTACATTGAGCGTAAACAGCCAAATAATAGATCTTTTTCAGTCCATAAAGGGACACTGAATTAAACCTGGATGGCAGACAATCATCCCCACAGGAAAAAAGAAAGGAGAAAGCGACCGATCACTTAATATATTTGAACAATTTTGTGGGGTTCAACACGAGACTAATTCACGAGTTGGCCCGACCTTCGACCTGAATTCCTTTCCTGAACTGCGACGCAACTTCCGTGCGTACATTCCAGACTAACAGTAAGATTTACCGAAATTCAACCTCGAGTGAAATGTAATATTCCAGAACCCATTTTGCTGTTGGGATTGACAGAACTCATAGAGGACGCTTTGAAAGATAGAGATTTGGTTAGAGTTTTTACATATATCACGAGTCTAAAAGATTTATGAAACATGTGGAAATTTCACAATCTTCCTCACCGAGCACCCTTGTCCTTGACCTGGACTCGGCGAGCCCATGGAATCAGCTGGGCTTTTATGAGAAAAGTCGCCAAGGATCTTCGTGAGACTCCTGTAACAAAAATTATACGCAAGTTTGAGAAATTGAAGAGTTGATTCGCTGGAAAAAGGAGCAAGCTTTAAGACACACACTGCCCTGTGAATTACGAAGATCCTTGTGGACTTGCCCGAGTAGTGTTGAGTCGACCTGATGCTTGGGCTAGAAGCCGAGACTACATTGGCTGGCGTATTCTCATGGCCAGGGTCAAGGTGGTCAACCTTGAGATTAGCTACTTAGAGCATAGCCCAATTAAGGGGACGTTGAACCATGACCATTTCAGGGTTCCTAATTGTCTTCATACGGTGATCCCTTAAGAAGACAACGTATGAAACCTGTCATCTACAACCATGACGAAGTTGATCAGATGTCATGGTTCAAACTTCGTCATATATCTGTATATGTGTCTATGTTCTACTCATCTTTCTCTTCCAGAGAGCTCTAATGAATGTGGCCCGAGTAACTCAGGGTCTTCAAGTTAGAGGAATATTCTTTCTTGGACATTTCTCGCAGCTAGTTTTGTCAAATAGGAATCAATCTTGATGAACATGAAAGATTGAACGCATCTGCTGCACTTGATCAACAAAAATAACCTCCACTTTGGACGAATTGATGATTCCTGCCAAATCCTCTGAACTTCTTGCAAGTTATTAAAAGTGAATGCAGAGGATAGTCGAAATGGTAAAATCCACACCAGAGTATGTGAACTGGTCGGGCAAGTCGCAATCCTCGTGACGGGCAGAGCACGAGATTTCGCGATGTCTGGATTTTCTTATGATGTATTCACTCGTTTGATGTCCTGATGTACTGAGCACGAGTCCAGGTTCATGACCGAGGCGCTTCAGGTTTAGGACAACCTGAAGCGCTCGCTCATGATTCTCGTGCTCTGCCGTCATGAGAATTTGCGAATTCTGGATTTCTTCATGATGTATTCACTCGGATGATGTCCTGATGTCCACAGCATGTCCATAGAGTCCACATTCATGGGTAAGCGCTTTAGGAGACCTGAAAACGCAATGCTGAAGCGAAAAATGGTAATATTACCTGCTCTCCCCGACAGCGTAGATGGCGAGGTAGTTTCCTGCAAAGATTTCAATAGAGATCTTCTCGAACAGAGTAACACCCGCTCTGTTGAAACTCCAGTCCACAAATTACATCCTCAAGTTCGAATTCAGTGTCTAACACAGCGGCAGTTCCAGTTGTGCTCGGCGAGTATGGCACAATGTAAATTTACAATCATGCTAAAGTTGCGCGAGACATAGATCTGTTTTGCACTGAACCTCCATTATCTGCATCTCATCACTGTTGATGCGATGGATGAATCTGCTAACATGTTTACTAAATGCTTCAGAAAGGGCTAGGGGAATGTCAACTCCTAAGATCCCCTCACAATGTAACCTTTGTAATTTGCTCATGGGTTCCAAGTGAAGCAATGGTTCACATTTCTTTCCTGCCTGAACACACATATTGAGAATACTGTAAACCTTCCCATAGCTCCAGCAGCAGAGATGCTGTAGAGACTTCGAGGTTCTTACTTTCGCCAGTTTTGAAATGTTCAATCTGCCCCGTATCCACGCAGACGACTTTAGCTTAGTGGTAAGCGAAACCCATAAAACCATGTGTCACTATTCACAATATTGAAGTTTAGAATTCTAGGTCAAAATATGGAATGAGTATGCTGTGAGATATCAAATTCAGTTGCATGTCATTTTCTCTTTTAGAGTCTTTGTAGTTTTATATTATTTAGTAATAAAAAATCTTGCTGATGAATCAATATCCTATAGATTGTGTAGGAATTGATAGCTTTGATTCATTCTGATTTTTTACTGATATAAGGTACCGTTATAAGTCAGAATGATATAAAGTCAATCAGCGGATTAAGGTAGAGATGACAATGAGAAGGATTTTAAGAATGGTTGAGAGTGAGAAACGGGAGACACATAGAGAGAGGGAATCATCTGTGAGGAAGTGTTAGTCTTGCTCGGAAAACATGAATGATTATTTTGTGTGTGTATTTTCCACTAGACTGAAACCTTGTAATGATGGTAGTAAATTCAAGTCTGACGAAACTTATCTTGGATATATATACTCAAACTGCCTTCATTGGGGAGTTCGCGGGGACTAGGCTTCCAAGCTGAACCTCATCAACAAATGCTTGTGTGTGTATGGTGTGTGGACTGATTTTCTGTAGGTTATGGGAATTCAGATCCCTACAATGGTATCAGAGCATCGTAGCATTGATTTTGAATTCACACTTTTGTCGCATCTGTCTCCTGCGCTCAACTCATTTTAACGGACTTGGAAGCATCAAGTCTCCTTGCTGGGCTCACCGGCGAACCAGAAAGGAGCAACGACCTTCCACAGCAAAGCACGAACACAAATTAGTCTCAACTAAGCATATCAAATTTCAATTCTTGGAATCCTCCGACAGGAATAAGAATCAACATAGAGAAATTTGATGGAACTGGAGATTTTTGCATTTGACGCCAAAAAACCTTAGCTGTTGTGGTAACCCACTTTTTGTTTTTATGCGGAATTTAAAACATTTTTGGAAAACAGTAACGCATCAGCAGTGTAAATAGTAATTGGTGCATTTAAATAGAGTGAAAATGGATGATCGCGGGTCTCGTAGAATCTTGTAGAATCCAAGAGTTGGGCGCAATGTCCGGAATAGGCGCCCCGGCCCGAACGACCGATTCTGAAGGGAATCCCCTTCGGCGCAAGGCGGAGAATATGCCTTTGGCGCTAGGGAAATCCCTCAGAACTTATTCAATTCATAACGCCTTGACTTGGTTAGAATTTCGTTGGAAAGAACTTGACGCGTTCGTTCTAACGAGCCCAAGAACGCTTGAAACGGCTTAGGGATCAAGAAGTTAAGATTGTCGGAAGATACTAAGAGGGAGCGCCTTCGGCGGAAGAGCTAGGTCGACGGACGAGCCGCCTTCGGCCCTAGGTCAACGCCTTCGGGGGTGAACTCCTTCGTACGAGCGCCTTCGGCACCAGCGCATCAAGATTAGGTCAAATCTTCGGGGCAAGCAACTCCGTACGGTCCGCCTTCGGCCCAACGCCTTCGGCGGTACGGACACTTGCGCCTTCGGCGGAACGGAACTCCTGCGGCGAGAGCGCCTCGGGGGGACAAGAGGGATCGACAGAAAGGACAAGACCAGTTGACTAGGGTCAACGCCTTCGGCCCAAGCGACTTTGGCGATGCACCTACGTCGACGGACGCCTTCAAGGATTTGCCTTCGGCGCTGCAGGTCAACGCCTTCGGCGGAATGCCTACGGCGGAGCGCCTTCGGCGGTGCGGGATAGAACAGAGATGCGAGTCGGCCAAAGGCCAAAGCCTCTGTCGCCGCGCGTTCGGCGCTGCGCGAACAAGGCCACGGCGAAGTACGATGGTAGAAATCGAATTCAATTTTCGAGCGTGTGAGTCTGCGCAACGGCGGAGCGTGAAGCCGAGCGTGCGAGAGGAGGGCTGTTACGCCTCCAAGCCGGCGCAGCCATCAAGTGGGTCGACTCCCACGCCAAGTGTCGACGATGAAATCTTGTGAGCCGAAGGCGGGCGACTCATTCTTGAACTTGCAATTCGATTTCTCGTGAGAGCTGCGCGCGCATGCAAGTGGGCAGAGAGAAATCAAAGGAGAAGGCGACGCGCAGAGACTGGCAAGACACAGAGAGAATTGAAAATGCGACCACGGAAATTGAGTGAGAGTAGAGCTCGCAGAGGGATTGCATCCGCGGGCAAAAAGCTTGGGCATAGCAGAGGAGAGTTTGCGCAGTATTCAAGAACGCGATGTCGAAAGCAACACAGCTGCGGATGATTCCGTTGAAGCTTCCACAGATTGGGATGCGCACTTTCCAGCACAAGCTGATTGCGGTGAAGCTTGATTTCCTCCTGTGGGGGTGGAATTACGTGTGCCAGGACATGGTGCGCGAGTGGCAGAAGGAGAGCGACCAACCTGGGCGCGGGTTTCGACCGCACGTAGAGCGATGGGTCATCGAGGACTGGGAACAAGTGTTGGCAAGATGTGCGGGAGAGGACGGGCATCTCCTCTTCGATAGCGAGAGCATCAAGGTCACGAGGGAGGAGGAGATTTCCTTCGCGGCTCTTTTCAAGAGCAGCAAGTCCAGCAAGAACGGGTACAAGACCCGGGACTACAAGGATCGCTACCGCAGAAATGTCGCGGTAGCACTTCTCCAACTCTTGTAGCCGCACAGGACCACCTACATCACTTCTTGGCAGGTGGCATTCGTGGAGCTGGCGTTGATCGGAGCTCCAATTCACTAGGCTCGTATCCTATGGAAGATAACGCGGCAGCATGCGTTTGAGGAGAAGGGGGGATCGATCAATCACCTCTCCCCCTTCTTGATCAATTTTTATTGGTCGATGGGTTGTCTAACCGCGACTGAACGAATTCAATTTCCATTGCTGTCACGCAGCATTCCCGAGCGGTACGTGAAGGACGTCGAGGTTGACACCGACGAAGAAGAGACTCCTGCCTCCACGCCACCAGTCCAACCGAAAGCTGAAGGAGAATCACTCGCGGCGCGAGTGTCGCGGAAGCGGAGATGGAAGGGAGAAGCACAGAAGGGTCAACATCGCGATTCGGCTGCTCTCAAACGAAAGCGACCACTGCACGAGCTCTGCAGTCGGCCGAAGCAGAAAGCACGCAGGCTCGTGTTGCCTACAAGTAGCGCGGAGACGGGGCGTGCCGCATGAGAGAAGGAGTCACCATCCTCGGAGGAGGATGGGAACACACGGACTGCAGAGGGGTCAGCGGACCTCCCTACGCCGAAGGCACACACACACACCTTCTGCGGAAGCAAGACAGCCTTCGGGCCAGGAGAGACGACACACGGCACCGACGAACGTGCCGGCGGCGGTAGGTGTTCCGCGCGAATACCGTTCGCGGACTCGCCTTCGGGGCTGGAGCCTTCGGCGCAGCGGAGGAAGGGAAAGGAGCCGGCGGAAAATGCGCCTTCGACTCAAGAGCCTGCGGCCCAAGAGATTGCGAGTAGGGAGCCTTCGGCGGAAGAACCGCCGGAAGGTGCGCCTTCGGCTCAAGGGCCTTCGGCCCAAGGGACTTCGGGCGAGCCGCCTTCGGCGGAAGCGCCCTCGGCAAAAGACGCATCAGAGGAGCAAGACGACAAAGAGAAGGAGGAGGCACGTGTGCCTTCGGCACAGCCGCCTTCGGCTCAAGCGTCTTCGGCGATGGACGCCTTCGGCGCTGCGGCGTTGGTAGTCACAGATCGGGCGGGCGGTGCGAACTTATCGAAGACAGTATCCCCCACCGCCTTAGACATTTTGGCCGGGAGCAGTAGCAGCAGAAGCAGACGCTACGCAGCCCAACTCCCGGGAATCGCCAAGGAATTCAGTGGTGACCGAAATCCTCAATTCGGAGGATGACGGAGAAGGAGAATCGGGCTCGGACGAGAAGGAGGAGCAATTGGTGGCAGGCACGCCGACGGCGGCACTATGCGAGCAGGTGTTACCTCTGCTGAGGTATCTCGATCGCAAGGTGACGAAGTATGCAGACCCCCGCCACCCTGGGTCCTACGTCGAATTAGTGCGTAGGCGGACTCGCACTAAAGTCCGAACTAGCAAGTTGTTGGCACGCTTGGATGGGGACATCCAGGATCTGCGATTGAAGAACAAGGCACTGTGTGGCCACATTGCTCTTTCACGGAAGCTGCAGAAGGTCGTTGACGAGACGCGCGATGAGAAGTTTGAGGAGGCGAAGAAAGAGTTCGCCGAGGAGAAAGCGAAGCTCGCGGATGAGCTGGATTCTGATCAGACTCAGAATCGAATTTTGTAAGAGGGGCTCGTGCGGCAGACACGGTTGCTAGAACAGTGTCAGCTCGCACGCCAAGCGGATGAAGACTTAATCCGCAAACTGCAATCGGAGTGCGGCGAATTGAGAGCGCAGTGTGCGGACGCAGAGTTGCACTTGGTAGTGGTTGAAGACGATCGCCGGCGGGAGGCAGATCGCATGAACAAAGAGTTGGTGAAGCGAGTGAACCCCTGTCTCAGAGGTTACATCCTCTGGGAAGTGGCTGCACAGGAGAAACTCACATTGCGTGAGTTGGAGCTTCGTGCGGCGGGTTTGATGTCGGGTGACAGTCGCAGCCGGCGGCAAGTGGCTAAGAAGCTAGATGCATATTTGTCAAGGTTGTGGGACGCCATGGCAAACCTCGAGGCGGAGGTTACTGCCGTGTTGCGGCGGTTGGGATTGCGTAGTCGAGCTAAAGACTGGTCTGGTAGGGAGTTAGCGCGCGGCAGTCCGTCGCGCAAAAGGCACAATACAGGATCTGCAGGGTGCTACAGCGTAGTGTAGTGTAGTGTAGTGTAGAGTGTTAGTTAGGACTTAGAAGGTATAAAGTAGTTCAAGGCGTCTTGCCTTGAGATTCTTCTAGTTTCGGAAGTGCAGATCAAGAACCCATTTTCTCTGCGTGTTTGTGTCCTTAGTTCTGTCACCGCGCAAGAGGAGCTACAACTTGACGAAGATACCGCATTTTGTAGCTGAAGTCCTTCGGCCGAATGTTCAGAGCTAATGTATTGGTTAGATACTTGAGCAGTTTGGATCTACACCTACGGGTGATTGCTAAATGCTCAGAGCTAGTAATTGGTTAGATACTTGAGCAGTTCGTCCTTACACCTTCGGGTGATTGTTCCCGTTTGTACTCCTTCGGGATGTTTCCCCTGAATGCCAAAGTGAAGTTTTGTTACTTCGAGTAAGCCTTGGTTGTAAATTCAAGTTACGCTGCAGAAGGCGCCCTCAGGGCAAACCTCTGTGGTATTTCTGGGAATGACTAGTGCATGAGAATTCAAACTCGTCAATAGACTGTTATGGTGTGCTACTGGATCTTTTCTCAGATGAGTTTCTCAGTTCGGACCTCTATTCTTTGCACGTTTTGTGAGTTGAGTGTGTTGTTCACCGTGTGTGAGTGACTTCGGTTTGACAATGATACCGCTTCCGAAGTAGGAAGTCCAAACCGGGTGCCCTCCGATAGCAAAAACTAGTGGAAGAGTTGTAAAAGCCGGAGTTGGGAGTCACTACCTGCAGATTCGCTGAATGTACTCGTGAGAGACTTTCCCCCTGAAATCTTAAGTAGAGGTCCTAACTGACCTCTGAGTTGTGTTTCTATAGTTTCAGGTGTGTGTTGGGGTGAAATACGCTGCACTGTGCGTCCTCCGAGTGACCTCCGAGTTGAGCACTTGCAGTATTTCTAGGAGTGACAGTCGCCTGAGAATTCAAACTCTTCAATAGTCTGTTAAACGTGACACTTTGTACTCTGTGTGTTGCCTCTGTCCTTGTGGGTTCGACCTTTTTACTGCTATAATGCAGTTTTAGCCTTTGGTGGGTTATTACAGCTGTCCTCGCCCAACAAAGATTGCTGAGGGTCATCTCCAACACAGTGCTATGGCCCGAAGATATTTTCCAAGATCTAAGAGAAGAAATGTCTGAAACGGCTATGGATACAATAATTTTTCACCTATCTGATTCAATTGTTCATCTTATTGACAAAGAAGACATATGTTACAACAAATAAATACTACAATGGAGCATAATGGAATAGATCCAATCCCACAAGAATAGAAACAATACCATAGATTCAAATATTGTCACGATTAACATTCTATTGACGAGATTTACTTCTCAGGCACATGTCATTCCTAGAAGCATCTACAAGTATTAGCTCAAAGGCAATACAAATGCAAGTTGTAATCACATCAAAATTCTGAAATACATCTAATAAACACCACTGAAACCGCAAGCGAATTTGCACTTGATATTCAGGGGTGAAACTTCTCAAGGTTACACGCTCAACCTGCTGAACCGAGCAACCAATCTACAAGTTTGCTTAAATCCTGAGCTACACTATGCACCACTCAGAACACCCAAGTTGGCTACTCTACTTCAAACGCGGTATCTTTGACAAACCGAAGCAACTCTCGCACTGTGACAAAATGCACAACTCACGAAACGTTGTGGTAACACACTTTTTGTTTTTTTGCAGAATTTAAACAATTTTAGAAAAGAAGTACCGAAGCAGTGTCTGTAGTTAGGAGATGGTACGTTAAATAGAGTGGATTAAGGAGATCGTCACGAGGTCACGAAGAATCGCGGAGTTGGACGTACCAGCGCCAAACGCCTTCGGCGCCTTCGGCAATATCTCCTTTACTGAGGTGTCTCTACCCACGCGCCTCCAGCGCTTAGGGAAGGTACGCTTCCGGCACAGACACCTCCGGAGGAGATGTCGCTGAAGACGTTAGAAGCCGGCAAGGACCTCTGAAGGCTTCCGACCATGAGTGCGCCTTCGGCGATGCGCCGTTGGCGCGGGAGGGAAACCTTCATAACGATGAGGATTCTTCCAGTTTCGGAAATGCAGATCAGGAACTCACTTTCTTGGCGTGTTTGTGCATTTGGTCCTGGCACCACGTAGAGGAGCTGCAGCATAGTGAAGTTACCGCATGTTGTAGCTGAAGGCCTTCGGCTGATGGTTCAGAGCTAGTACACGGGTTAGAGACTTGAGTAGTGCGGATCTGCACCTGCGGGTGATTTTTGATGCTCAGAGCCGGTTGCTAGTTAGATACTTGAATAGTTCCCCCTTACTCCTTCGAGTGACATATCCTGATTGTACTCCTACGGGAAGTTTCCCTTGAATGCCAAAGTGAAGTTTTGTTACTTCGTGTAAACCTTGGTTATCAATTCAGGTTGTGTGTGTGTGGTACTGGATTGTGTCTCAGCTGAGTTCTCAGTCCGGCTTGTACTCTCTGCGCTTGGTGTGAGTCGAGGGTGACGTCCACTGCGTATGAGGGACTTCGTTCCGAAGTGGGAAGTCTAACCCGGGTTCCCTACGCTAGCAGAAACTGGCGGAAGGGCTGTAAAAGCCGGAGTGGGAGTCACTACCTGCAGAGCCTCTGAGTGAACTTTTGAGATACTTTCCCCCTGAAATCCTAAGCGGAGGTCCTGACCGACCTCCGAGTTGTGCTTTTCCAGTTTCAGGTGTGTGTGTGTGTGTGTGTTGAGTGACTTACGCTGCACTGTGCATCCTCCGAGCATCCTCCGAGTCGAGCATCCTCCGAGTGACCTCCGAGTTGAGCATCCTCCGAGTGGCCTCCGAGTCGAGCACTGCAGTATTTCTGGGAGTGACAGTCGCCTGAGAATTCAAACTCTCCAAAAGTCTGTTAAACGTGACACTTTGTACTCTGTGTGTTGCCTCTGTCCCTGTGGGTTCGATCTTTTTACCACCATACTGCAGTTTTAGCCTTTGGTGGGTTATTACATAAGGAGCCGACGACTTCTTTTTGGCGCCGCTGCCGGGGACAGTGCGTCAACACCAGAGTACTTGAGCAACAATGCTCGGTGAATGTCGATGAGCGATAGTGTGGGAGACCTGAGTGCGAGAGCCACACGAAAGCTCCGTCGAGATTCGGAAAAAGCCGTAGAAGCAAAACGGCGAACTAAAAAGAAGACTCAAGGTGAGAACTCTGCAGAAAGATCGCCATCGCCGACTGCTGGAAGCCAAAGGCGTTCTAGTTCACCTACTGCGAGCATTGAGCTAACAGTTCTATTGGAAATCCCTCCGACAGAAACTCTTCCTGGGTTAGGCCAACCTAGGAGCAGTCCGTTGACAGGATCACCAATGGCAGACCATCAAGCCAATCTCCGCCAGGTGTTTTCCCAACCTTTCACAAAACATTCGTATCCAAGATACAAGGGAACGGGCGACGACGATGCTGCAGATTCATACATAAAGCTCTTCGAGTCTGTCTCCATCACCAATCGCGAGACCAGTGATGAAGACAGATTGCGAATCTTTCCTAGCCTGCTGCGCAAGAGAGCTCGTAGCTGGTACAATCATGAGAGTACCGACCTCACTGGCATCCGGACCTGGGCTCAGCTCAAGGAGAAGTTTCTGAGGCGGTTTCGCGAACTCGGATATGACAGTCGAGTACTGACCCGACTTCAAAATCTTCGACGCGAGCGGAAGGAGAATCTTCGAGACTATACGGAGAGATTCCAAGACCTCCTAGATCGAATTCCCAAGACAGGCCCAGGAGAACCTTTTTCTGTACAACAAGCAGTGGACTGGTATGTGACAGGGCTCTCAAGAGAAATGGAGACCTTCTGTAGGAGGGGCATGGCTGACACAATCCAAGATGTGATAGCTTTGGCGGAGACCTTTGAGACGTCAACCCTTGACACTCGAAGAAGCGACCGACGGTCGACGAAGAAGAAATCGCAAGGCGAACGTCGGAAGAGAAGGGAGTCGCTTTCCTCATTAGAAGAATCAAGCTCATCCGAAGCGAGTTCTTCCTCGGAGGAGGAAGAGGACTCGTCGTCTTCGGAGGAGGAGAGACGGAAGAAGAAACGCAGTACGATAAAGAAGAAGGATCGGGGTAGGGGAACCCCAGTGAAGAGTCAGGGGGACATCGCAACCAAGGTGGACAACCTGGTGAAGAATTTTGCGGACCTGAAAGTTCATGTAGTGGGAGGCCAAGACCGGCGTAAATCACCTGCGAGACAGCGAGCGAATCTCTGGTGTACTACGTGCGGACAAGTGGGACATGCCAACACGGAGTGCATGGCCACTCGCCCGACTTACCCAGTGAATGCGGTTGAATGGGCACCACAGTGGGAGAACCCCATTTATTATGGTGAGCCAAGTGAAGACACAACCTATGCGGTTCAGTAAGCTTCGGCTACAACTCCGATCCCACCTGTGCATATACCGCGGTTCAATCCGAGAGAAATGGCGGATACGCTCCCACCGAGACGCATGGCACCTCCCGGCAATTTCAACCGACCTCCACCACAGGGTTGCTATAACTGCGGGGAGATGAGACATTACTCGCCGAGCTGCCCCCACCCGAAGAAGCAAACTGGGTATGTACCGTTGTGCAGCAACTGCAGGAAAGCAGGACACACGGCACCCGAATGTGATCAGCCACCAGTCGCCAGGCCAACCGTGCGTTTCGTGACGACACCTGGCAAGGAAGAAGTGCAGGTCAACCAGGTAGACCTGGGCTCGGACCCAACTGAAGAAGACGAAGTATGGCCGGAGGAAGAAGTGATGTGCGGACGGGTAGAGACCCGAAGTTCGAAGAGGAGGGGAGAGGACCACAAGGACACTTGCCGACTCGACCGTAAGGAAGAGAGAGGGAAGTCTAAAGAAGAGGAGAAGTCTAGCCGAAGCAAAACACCGGGTACACCTCCGGCGATGCGGAACATCCAGTCGGCGCTGAACTCGGAGAAGGCGGACAGGACCTCAGACGAGTTCCGGACCCGAGACTACCTTTCAGACATCAAAGATGAGGTAAGCCACCTCATCAAGGAAGCACTGAGCGCCGGAGCGATATCCGACGACCGGAAGGCGGCTAGGTCATATACACCACTTCCGACCGCGACTGCAGAAAGGGTGGCGGCTGTGACTTCAAACACTTCCTACGACATAGTGGAGGACATAGGGAGACAGAGGGCAAATATTTCCTTCCACCAGCTGTTGGAGGATAATAAGACGTACCGAAAGATGCTGATGCTTTCGTTGCACCGACCGCGCAAACCCCGAAAAGGGAAACTTCCGGCGGTGTACAGAGTGGAAGAAGGAGACCTAGGACCTCCGGAGATCGAAGTAGAGATCGGAGGCTGCGTCATACAGAAGGTACCAGTGGACTCCGGTTCGGGCGTGAACATCATGACGGAGGAGACAGCGAACTCCTTGGGGTTCCAGACCTTCGAGCCTACAACCAGAGTGTTGCGGCTGGCCGATCAAACGCGCCGAATGCCGCTGGGCATGTTGAGCAATGTGAGAACCAACATTGGAGGAGTGGACTTTCAACTATCATATATAGTATTGCAGCCCCTTATGAAGAAAGGTTATGATGTGCTGCTTGGCAGACCGTGGCTATACGATGCCAAGGCAAGGTGTGACTGGAGGAGGAAGAGATTGCAGTTCTGAAACCCTTCGGACCCTCCGACTGTCATTATCGTACCATGGACCAAGGTACCATACGAGGGCGAAACACCGTCGACCAGCTCCGGTTACACAACTGGAGGGGAGACCAGCTCGTCGTACCCTTCAGATACAGAAATGTCGGATGAGTTTGTGGGTTACGTCACTTGCTGCTCCATTGAGGAGGAAGGGGACGATGTGCATCCAGACGACGAATAGCAACTAACAGTGGGACTGGGCAGAAGCGAGATCAGTCACACAGAAGGGATTGTCGACCCAAGTGACTGTTGCGAACTACAGCTCAGTCCAGACAAAGGCTTGAAGGTGTCAAGCCAGGTACAAGGAGAAGAATTGAAGAGGGTACAGGCGTTTCTTCGCCAGTATGAGGATGTCTTCGCATGGAAGATTGAAGATATGAAGGGCATAACTGCAAAGTATGGAGAGCACAGGATCGACTTGTTGGACGATGCAGTTCCGGTTCGCCAACGCCAATACAGGTTCAACCCGAAATATTCATTGTTGGTGAAGGACGAAATCGATAAGTATCTGAGCGCGGGGATCATTTACCCGGTACTCAATAGCGAGTGGGTGTCGCCAATTGTAATCGTGCCCAAGAAACTGACAGGTAAGATCCGGGTGTGCCAGGACTTCCGAAAGCTAAACGCAGCAACACTGTGGTACCCCACTTTTGGTAATTTTGAGGAAATTAAAACATTTTTGGAAAACTGTACCCTGGCAGCAATGTAAATAGCCTTCGGTGCATCAAAACAGAGTGAATTCGGAAGATCGCAGAGATTCTCGAGAGACCTCGTAGAATCTAGGAGTTGGGTACAGCAGTAAGAAAGGGCACCACCTCCTTGCGAGCTCCGCAGTTAGGATCCCTACGGCGCAAGGCGCAAAGCCCGCCTTCGGAGCTGCGTCCGCGGCGGTAGGGAAATCCTTCATACTTAGGTCAACCCCCAAACGTCTTGACTTAGTTTGGCTCTCGTTGGAAAGAGCTCGACGCGCTGGTTCCAACGAGCCCAAGAACGCCAACAACGGATGAGGACTCCCGGAGTTATGAAGGTTGTAAGATACTCAGCTCTTCGCCTGCGCACAAGCGGAGAAGTTTTGTCCTATGCGCGGACGAAGGAAGTCCGCCTGCGCACAGGCGAAATAGGGTTTGGAGGGAGGCGCGAAGTTTGCCTACGCACAGGCGTCCGCCTGTGCACAGGCGCTTCGGCGTCGGCAGGAAATCCGCCTTGGGCCCTAGAAATGCGCCTTGTGAGGTAGAACTTGTACGGCGCCTTCTGCGCCAGCGCAGCGCCGCGGACGAGCAAGGGCCGTCAGAATAGTAAAATCCGTACGGACCGTGCGGACTGTACGGACGGGACGGATGGATGCGCTCTTGGACGGACGGAGTTGCGGCGGCAGAAGCGCCGACGGAGAGGCAAGGAACGGACTGTCTAGACGGAGGCGGTTGACCGCGGTCAACGCCTTCCGCGCCAGCGCATCGACGCCGACGGATTTTGCCTGCGCACAGGCGAGCGCCTGTGCACAGGAGGGTGAAGTTCCGCGCCGGCGGAGAATCCGCGGAGGAGTCCGCCTGCGCGCAGGCGGGATATGAACTTTTGTCCGACATGCGGACACACGCGCCGAGGCAGAAGAGGATTGGCTGAGGAGCGGTACGAACGAGTGTACCGCGCAAGGCGGAAAATCCGCCTTCGGCGCTGCGCACCCATGTCCGCGGCGCAGTATGCTCGCGGAGTTCAAATTCGCCAATTCGAGCGTGAGAGATTAATCAGCGTCGGCGGAGCGTGAAGCCGCGCGTGAGAGCGGAGACCGTTTCAGCGTAGAGCCGGCGCGGCCATCAATTGAGTCGTCCTTCACGAGCAAGAGCCGACCATGACCTTCGACCGGGAGGCGGAGAGCGTCCCATTCTTGAAATCGCGATTCCATTCTCTAGTGCGAGCTGCGCGCGCCCATCTGCTGGCTGCTAAGCATTCTCGACATCGCCGCGCAGAGGAATTCTTGGTGATTGAGGGAGAAGTGAGTGCGCGTGATTTGGAATTGAGGGCGATTAGAGTTTGCCGAGGAAGAAAGGAGCTCAAGCGGAGCGGAAGTAGAATGAGCGGGCGGGCGAACTCCAAGAACGCAATGACGAGACCGGGCCGATTGCGGATGCTGCCGCTCCGTCTACCACAGAACGGGCTGCGCGCTTTCGAGGAGCGCCTGATAGCAAGAAAGCTCGATTTCTTGCTATGGGGATGGAACTACATCTGTGCGGATATGGTGCGCGAGTGGCTAGAGCCACAGGGACCACCTTCGCGCGGATTGCGTCCGCATGTTGACCGGTGGACGGTCCAAGATTGGGCGCTGGCATTGGGGAGATGTGCCGGCATGCCAGGGCACCTTCTCTTCGACAGTGAGAGCGTCAAGGTGACCAAGCAGGAAGAGGCGCAATTTGTGGAGCTGTTCAAGAACGGGAGGTCTACCAAGAATGGGTACAGGACCCACGATTACAAGGATCGATTCCGCCGGACTTTGTCCGCGGCGCTGCTGCAATTACTGCAGCCGCACCGCGCCTGCTACATCACATTGTGGCAGGTTTCTTTTGTGGAGTGCATCATCGAGGGAACTCCAATTCACTAGGCGAGCATCCTGCACAGGGTGATGCGACAGCACGCTTTTGAGGAGAAAGGGGGAACTCTAAACCATCTCTCTCCTTTCCTCATCAATTTTTATCGACAGCGGAATTGTTTGACAGCGGCGGAGCTTGCGTGTTTTCCGCCGTTGTCCGTCGACCATCCCGGGAGGTATGTGCGGGAGAATGAGGTCGACACTGATGCAGAGGAGTCACCGACTTCTACTCCGTCAAGGCGGAGGGACGAAGGGCGGAACACTCCTGCAGCACGAGCGCCGCGAAAGCGGCGATGGAGAGAGGAGTCCGAAGAAGAGCAGCATCAAGAACCCTCTGCTCCCATTCGACCGCGGCCGTTGTACAAGTCGTACAGCCGGCCGAAGCAGAAGGCGCGCAGGCTGGTGTTACCAGCCAACAGCGCGGATACGGCGACGATTGCCACAGAGAAAGGAAGTGCGTCGCCAGAGAAGAACGAGGGAGCGCGGACGTCCGCAGGAGCAACGGACCACGCTGCAGCCTCGACGGACGGGAGGCCGCCTACGGGCCAAGGGCCTCCGGAGTTACCACGTGCGTTGCGGACAAGTGTTCCGTTTGCGCACAGACGAGACTCCGCGGACAGACGCCCACAAGCGGACATGGACCTACGCCTACGCGTGGGAAGAAGCAGTCCGCCTGTGCACAGGCAGGAATCATCCCCATTCCAACGTAGGAAGGGGAAGGAGCCGGCGGAAGATCCGCCTACGAGACACCGGCCTTCGGGGCCAGACCCTCCGGCGCACAACGCGCCGCGATTTGCGCCTTCGGCGCCAGGGCCTTCGAGCCGAGGAGATGCGAGCAGGGAGCGTGCGGAGGCCGCACCATCGGCGGGTAATCCGCCGGTAGATGCGCCTTCGGCGGTAGGGCCTCAGGGCCAAGGGACATCGGGCGGGCGGCCCCCGGTCATGTCGCCTTTGTCGATGGACGTCCGCGGCGCTGCGCATGTGGCGGACAAGGCGCCGGCATTTGCGCCTGCGCACAGGCCAGGCACAGCCCCCGCGGACCGATCGAGGAAGCAGCAACGGACGGAGGAGCAGATTGACTGTCCGCGGAACGAAACTTCGGTGCGCGATGCGCAATCAAACCCCGCGCAGCCACCCTCCGCTCGATCGCCTTCGGCGGCGGACGTCGGCGGCAGAGAGGAAACGGTAGAAGACCAACAAGCGGGCGACGGGGATGTAGCACGGGCACATTCGCCTACCGCCTTAGACATTTTGGCAAAGAGCAGCGAGGCTGCAGCAGTGCCTTCGCAGGCAGCACACGTTGACGACGTGCAGCCCCACTCGGGTCAGTCGCCGACGCAATCAATGGCGACTGAAATTCTCCACTCGGATGATGACGACGGAGGCTCCACCGAAGAAATGTCGGGTGCGGGGATACCGAGGAGGAGGAGGAGGAAATTGTTAGAGCGCCGGCGGCGGCGCTCTCTGAGCAGGTGATTCCGTTGCTGAGGTACTTGGATCGCAAAATCGATAAATACGTCGATCCACTTCAGCCGGGATCTTACATCGAATTAGTGCGCAGGCGGACTCGCACTAAAGTCCACACCAGCAAGCTACTAGCTAGGGTGGACCAGGAGTTGAGGGAATTGAAGGAGAAGCATGAATGCTTGTGGGGTCAGTATAACCTCAATCAGAAATTCTACAAGTACTCCGAAAAGGTGAGGGATGGGAAACTAGAAGAGCTCACCAAGGAGCAGGTGAAGGTCACGGAAGCACTGATTTCTGAGCAGACCCAGAATCAGATCTTGTCAGAGGAGCTCATGCGACAGACGCGGTTGTTGGCGGAGTGTCAGCTCGCACGGGAGGCAGATGAGGATTTAATCCGCAGGCTACAGTCAGAGTGTGGCGAATTGAGAGCGCAGCGTGCTGAGGCCGAATCGCAATTAGTGGTAATTGAAGAGGATCGCAGGCGAGAGGCAGATCGCACGAAAGTGGAGACGGCGAGGCGTGTCGCCCACTGTCTCAAGGGCTACGCCCACTGGGAAGTGGCGGCGCATGAGAAACTCACACTACGTGAGTTTGAACTTCGCGCAGCCGGGTTGTTGACAGGCGACAGCAGGAGTCGGCGGAAGGTAGCGAAGAAGCTCGAAGCTTTTCTGTCGAAGGCGCGGAATACCATTTCCACCCTCGAAGTGGAGGTGTCCGCGGCGTTGCAGCGGTTGGGACTGCGCAGTCGGGCGGAAGACTGGCAGGGTAGGGAGTTAGTGCGCGGCAGTCCGTCGCGCAGGAGACGTAGCACAGGTTCCGCGGAGTGTAGTGTAGCGTGGTTCCTTGCATGCGTGTAGCGTAGTGCAGTGTAGTGCTAGTTAGGACTTAGAAGGTATAAAGTAGTTCCAGGCGTTTTGCCTGGGGTTCTTTCCCAATTTCGGAAGTGCAGATCAGGAACTCATTATCTCTGCGTGTTTGTGTCCTTAGTTCTGTCACCACGCAAGAGGAGCTACAACTTGGCGTTCCGCATTTTGTAGCTGAAGGTCTTCGGCCGAATGTTCAGAGCTAGTACATTGGTTAGAGACTTGAGTAGTTCGGATCTACACCTGCGGGTGATTGCCGATGCTCAGAGCCAGTGACTAGTTAGATACTTGAATAGTTTCGCCCCTACACCTTCGAGTGTTTGTTCCTGATTGTACTCCTTCGGGATTTTTCCCCTAAATGCCAAAGTGAAGTTTTGTTACTTCGTGTAAGCCTTGGTTGTAAATTCAGGTTACGCTGCAGCAGGTGCCTTTGGGGTAACCCCTGTAGTATTTCTGGGAATGACAAGTGCCTGAGAATTCAAACTCTTCAATAGACTGTTGTTGTGTTACTGGAATGTTTCTCAGTGAGTTCTTCAGTGCGGACCTGTGTTCTCTGCGCGTTTGGTGAGTTGAGAGTGTTGTTCACCGCGTATGAGTGACTTCGATCCGAAGTAGGCAGTCCAAACCGGGTTTCCTACACTAGCAGCAAGCTAGTGGAAGTGTTGTAAAAGCCGGAGTTGGAAGTCACTACCCGCAGTTTTGCTGAGTGTACTCTTGAGAGACTTTTCCCCTGAAATCTTGAGTAGAGGTCCTAACAGATCTCTGGGTTGTGTTTCTGTAGTTTCAGGTGTGTGTGTGTGTGTGTGTGTGTTACGCTGCACTGTGCGACCTCCGAGTGCGCTCCGAGTGGACACTTGCAGTATTTCTGGGAGTGAGAGTCGCCTGAGAATTCAAACTCATCAATAGTCTGTTAAACGTGACACTTTGTACCCTATGTGTTCCTCTGTCCCTGTGGGTTCGACCTTTCTACCACTATATTGCAGTTTTAGCCTTTAGTGGGTTATTACATAAGAAGCCGACAACTTCTTTTTGGCGCCGCTGCCGGGGACAGTTGCGTCAACACCGGGGTTTTTACGAGCAGCCATGCTCGGTGAATGTCGACTGGAGCTAGTGGGAGCAACCTAAGTGCGAGAGCTGCCCGCAGGTTCCGACGAGATTCAGAGAAGGCCGTGGAAGAGACACGGCGTCAAAACAAGAAAACACCAAAAAGAGTACCTAAGCCTAGTTCGGCCGACATCCTTGGGGAACCTACCCCAAGTGACTCGGAACCAAACTTGGTGCTTAGAGTTCTACTAGATATTCCTTGCACGGACCCCCCTCGTGATTTAGAACCGACCGCCCGGGAAACGTCGACAGACACACTGATGGCGGACGGACAAGCCAATGTGCGGCTACCTCAGCCGATTACTAAACATTCCTTCCCAAAGTATAAAGGGAGTGGGGATGACGAGGATGCAGATTCCTACATCAAGTTGTTCGAATCGGTGTCCATTGCTAATCGCGAGATCCAAGACGAGGACCGACTACGGATCGACGGGTTGCGTGGCTTCTGCTGCCGCAGCCGCCGCTCCACTCCGTGCCAAAATGTCCAATGCGTTTGGAGATCCGGCTTCCGGCAAGTCCGCTCCTCCTGCCTGATATGCTACCGCCGACGGCGCTTGTGCCAAGGGCGGCTGTGCCGAAGGCACACGTGTCTCCTCCTTCCGGCCTTCGTCCGTCGCCGATCTCTCACGTTGGGCCTACGCCAAAGGCGTTACCGCCGAAGGCGTCTATCGCCGAAGGCACTTGACCCGAAGTCCGTTGAGCCGAAGGCTCCTTTTCACTCCTCTCTTGCGTCGAAGGCACTTGACCCAAAGTCGAGTCATCAAATGTGTGGTACCCCACTTTTGGTATTTTTGAGGAAATTAAAACATTTTTGGAAAACTGTACCGCGGCAGCAGTGTAAATAGCCTTCGGTGCATCAAAACAGAGTGAAATTGGAAGATCGCAGAGATTCTCGAGAGAACTCGTAGAATCCAGGAGTTGGGTGCAACGTCGGGGACGGACACCACCCTACATGCGGGCTATGAAGGAATAGCCCCTTCGGCGCAAGGCGCAAAATCCGCCTTCGGCGCTACGCCTTTGGCGCTAGAGGAATCCTTCAGAACTTGGGGAATTCCCAAACGCCTCGACCTGGTTAGGGTCTTGTTGGAAAGAGCTCGACGCGCTGATTCTAACGAGCCCAAGAACGCCACAAACGGATGAGGACTCCGGGAGTTATGAAGGTCGCAAGATACTCAGCTTCTCGCCTACTAGTAGGCGAGGAAAGTTTGTCCTATGCGCGGACAAAGGCAGTTCGCCTACGCGTAGGCGAAATAGGGTTTGACATCGGCGCGATGACCGCCGCGAAGGACGCCTTCTCGTAGGCGAGGAAAACCTCTGCCCAGGCGGACGAGCGAAGTCCGCCTACGCACAGGCGCCTTCGGCGTCGGCGGGAAATCCGCCTTCGGCCCTAGAAATGCGCCGTCAGGGTTAGAAATTGTACGGCGCCTTCCGCGCCAGCGCAGCAGCGCTGACGGGCGAGGACCCACTGGAGTAGCAAAATCCGTACGGATCGTATGGACTGTACGGACGGAACGGATGGGTGCGCCTTCGGTCGGATGGAGTTACGGCGACAAGAGCGCTGACGGAGAGGCGAAAAATGGACAGACTGAACGGAGCCTGTTGACTGCGGTCAACGCCTTCGTGCCAGCGCAACAGCGCGGACGGAACTCGCCTACGCACAGGCAGATGAAGTTCTGCGCCGGCGGAAACTCCGCCGGGGATTCCGCCTACGTAGAAGGGAGTTCAACTTTTGTCCGATGCGCGGACGATCGCCTTCGGCGGAGGGGGATTGGCCGAAGAGTGGTACGAACGAGTGTAGCGCTCAAGGCGAGAAATCCGCCTTCAGCGCTGCGCACCCGTGTCCGCTGCGTAGTACGCTAGCGGAGTTCAAATTTGCCAATTCGAGCGTGTGAGTTAAATCGGCGTCGGCGGAGCGTGAAGCCGCCCGTGAGAGAGGAGACCATTTTAGCGCGGAGCCGACGCGGCCATCAAGTGATTCGACCCTCACGACCGAGAGCCGACCATGACCTTCGACCATGAGACGGAGGACGCCCCATTCTTGAATTCACGATTTCATTTTCTAGTGCGAGCTGCGCGCGTCCACCTGCTAGTTGATAAACATTCCAGACATCGCCGCGCGGAGGATTACTTGTTGACTGAGAGAGAATTGAGTGCGCGCGACTTGGAATTGAGGGAGATTAGAATTTGCAGGGGGAGCAAGAAGCTCAAGCGGAGCAGAGAGAGAGTTGGCGAGCAAGCTAATTTCAAGAACGCGATGTCAAAGCTGAACAGATTGCGGATGCTGCCGCTCCAGCTTCCGCAGAACGGGTTGCGTGCCTTCGAGGAGCGGCTGATTGCAAGAAAACTTGATTTCTTGCTGTGGGGATGGAATTACATTTGTGTGGACATGGTGCGCGAATGGCTGGAGCCACAGCGACCACCTACGCGCGGATTACGTCCGCATGTAGATCGTTGGACCGTCCAAGATTGGGCGCAGGCATTGGGGAGGTGTGCCGGCATCGACGGATACCTCCTCTTTGATAGTGAGAGCGTCAAGGTGTCGAAGCAGGACGAGGCGCAATTTGTGGAATTGTTCAAACGGGAGAGGTCTACCAAGAATGGGTACAAGACCCGCGACTACAAAGATCGCTTTCGCCGAACTTTAGCGGCAGCGCTGCTGCAATTGCTGCAGCCACACCGCACCTCATACATCACCTTGTGGAAGGTTTCTTTTGTGGAGCTCATCTTGGCCGGAGCTCTAGTTCACTGGGCGAGCATCCTGCACAGAGTGATGCGACAGCACGCCTTCGAGGAGAAGGGGGGAACTCTCAATCACCTCTCCCCTTTCTTGATAAACTTATATCGACAGAGGAACTGTCTGACCGCGGCGGAGCTCGCTCGCTTTCCGCCATTGTCCGTCGACCATCCCGGGAAGTATGTGCGGGATAACGAGGTCGACACCGATGCAGAGGATTCACTAGCTTCTACTCCGCCGACACGGCGGGACGAGGGAAGAAGCACACCCGCAGCAAGAGTGCCGCGGAAGCGGCGATGGAGAGAGGGATCAGAGGAGGAGCAGCATCGAGAACCCACTGCTCCCATACGACAGCGGCCACTGCACGAAGTGTGCAGCCGGCCGAAGCAGAAGGCGCGCAGGCTCGTGTTACCAGCCAGCAGCGCGGACACGGCGACGATCGCCACGGAGAAGGGAAGTGCGTCACCGGAGAGGGTCAAGAGAGCGCGGACGTCCGCAGGAGCGACAAACCACGCTACACCTCCGGCGGACGAGAGGCGGCCTTCGGGCCAAGGGCCTCTGGAGTTGCCACGTGCGATGCGGACGAGTGTTCCGCCTACGCACAGGCGATTTGCAGCGGATAGGCGACCTCAAGCGGACGTGGACCTCCGCCTACGCGTAGGCAGAGAAAGTTCGCCTACGCACAAGCGGCCGCCTACGAGTAGGCAGGATTCACCCCCGATACAACGTAGGAAGGGGAAGGAGCCGGCGGAAGATCCGCCTTCGGGTCAAGGGCCTTCGGGACCAGACCCTCCGGCGTATAACGCACCGCGATTTGCGCCTTCGGCGCCAGGGCCTTCGGGCCAACGAGTTTTGAGCAGGGAGCGTGCAGAGTCCGCACCTTCGGCGGGTATTCCGCCGGCAGTTGCGCCTTCGGCGGTAGGGCCTTCGGGGCCAGGTACATCGGGCGAGCGGCCTTCGGCTCTGTCGCCTTCGGCGCTGCGCTTGCGGCGGACCAGGCGCCAGTACTTGCGCCTACTCGCAGGCCAGACGCAGCCCTCACGCAGGACCTAACGGAGGAGCGGATTGACTGTCCGCGGGACGAAATTCGGATGCGCGATGCGCAATTACACCCCGCACAAACACATTCCGCTCGATCGCCTTCGGCGGCGGACGTCGGCGGCGAAGAGGACACGGTCGACGAGCGACAGGCGGATGATGGGGATGTAGCACGGCCACATTCACCCACCGCCTTGGACATTTTAGCGGGGAGCAGCAAAGCTGCAGGAGTCCCATCGGCGGCAGCACCCGTAGACGACGCGCAGCCCCACTCGGGTCGGTCGCCAACGCAATCAATGGCGACCGAAATCCTTCCATCGGATGATGACGAAGGAGGTTCCACAGAAGCAATGTCGGGATCGGAAGACACCGAGGAGGAGGAGGAGGAAATTGTTGGAGCGCCGGCGGCGACGCTCTCTGAGCAGGTAATACCTCTGCTGAGGTACTTGGATCGCAAATTAGATAAATACGCCGATCCACTCCAGCCGGGGTCCTACATCGAGTTAGTGCGCAGGCGGACTCGCACTAAAGTCCACACCAGCAAGCTACTAGCTAGGGTGGATCGGGAACTTAAGGATTTACGGGAGAAGCATGCGTGATTGTGGGGACAGTATAATCTCATGCGGAAATCGCACACCCACTACAACGCATTGAAGCAGGCGAGACTGGAAGAGCTCACCAGGGATGTGATGAAGACCACGGAAGAACTGATTTCTGAGAAGACTCAGAATCAGGTTCTGTCAGAGGAGCTCGTGCGACAGACGCGGTTGTTGGCGGAGTGTCAGCTCGCACGTCAGGCGGATGAGGATTTGATCCGCAGGCTGCAGTCGGAGTGCGGGGAATTGAGAGCTCAGCGTGCGGAGGCCGAATCGCAGTTGGTAGTAATTGAAGATGATCGCAGGCGAGAGGCGGATCGCACGAAGGAGGAGATGGCGAGGCGAGTCGCCCACTGTCTCAAGGGCTACGCCCAGCGGGAAGTGGCGGCGCAAGAGAAACTCACACTGCGTGAGTTGGAGCTTCGTGCAGCCGGGTTGTTGTTGGGTGACAGTAGGAGTCGGCGGCGGGTAGCGAAGAAGTTAGACTCTTTTCTGTCGAAGGCGCGGGATACCATGTCCACCCTCGAGGCGGAGGTGTCCGCGGCGTTGCAGCGTTTGGGACTGCGCAGTCGAGCTGAAGATTGGCAGGGTAGGGAGTTAGTGCGCGGCAGTCCGTTGCGCAGGAGGCGAAGTACTTGTTCCGCGGAGTGTAGTGTAGCGTGGTTCCGTGCCGGCGTGTAGCGTAGTGCAGTGTAGTGCTAGTTAGGACTTAGAAGGTATAAAGTAGTTCAAGGCGTCTTGCCTTGGGATTTTTCCAGTTTTGGAAGTGCAGATCAGGAACTCATTTTCTCTGCGTGTTTGTGTCCTTAGTTCTGTCACCACGCACGAGGAGCTACACCTTAGCGGTCCGCATTGTGTAGCTGAAGGCCTTCGGTCGAATGTTAAGAGCTAGTACATTGGTTAGAGACTTGAGTAGTTCGGATCTACACCTGCGGGTGATTGCCGATGCTAAGAGCCAATGACTAGTTAGATACTTGAATAGTTTCGCCCCTACACCTTCGAGTGTTTGTTCCTGATTGTACTCCTTCGGGATTTTTCCCCTGAATGCCAAAGTGAAGTTTTGCTACTTCGTGTAAGCCTTGGTTGTAAATTCAGGTTACGCTACAGCAGGTGCCTTTGGGGTCACCCCTGTAGTATTTCTGGGAATGACAAGTGCCTGAGAATTCAAACTCTTCAATAGATTGTTATGGTGTGTTACTGGAATGTTTCTCAGTGAGTCCTTCAGTGCGGACCTGTGTTCTCTACGCGTTTTGTGAGTTGAGAGTGTTGTTCACCGCGTATGAGTGACTCTGATCCGAAGTAGGCAGTCCAAACCGGGTTTCCTACGCTAGCAGCGAGCTAGTGGAAGTGTTGTAAAAGCCGGAGTTGGGAGTCACTACCCGCAGCTTCGCCGAGTGCACTCGCGAGAGACTTTTTCCCCTGAAATCTTGAGTAGAGGTCCTAACGGATCTCTGGGTTGTGTTTCTGTAGTTTCAGGTGTGTGTGTGTGTAAGTGTGTGTGTGTGTTACACTGCACTGTGCGACCTCCGAGTGGGCTCCGAGTGGATACTTGCAGTATTTCTAGGAGTGACAGTCGCCTGAGAATTCAAACTCCTCAATAGTCTGTTAAACGTGACACTTTGTACCCTGTGTGTTCCTCTGTCCCTGTGGGTTCGACCTTTCTACCACTATATTGTAGTTTTAGCCTTTAGTGGGTTATTACAAAATGGTACTTGCTCAGAAGCGAAGCACCTGTGCGTCGTCGGCATATTCGTCGGTGCCGCATGTTGTATCCCTTGACCCGAAGGCCTTCTTGCTTCCTCCGAAGGCGTCCGTGCCTTTTGTGCAGGGTGGTCCGCTGACCTCTCCGTAGCTCGTGCACTCGCATTCTCCCCAGAGGATGGCGAGTTTCTCCTCTCTGCAGCTCGTCACGTTTCTGCATTGCTTGCCGGCAAGACGAGCCTGCGAACCTTCTGCTTGGGACGACTGCAGAGCTCCTGCATCGTCCTCTTTCGATTGGGAGCAGCAGCATCGCGTTGCTGGCTCTGCTCCGCCTCTTCTTCCCACTTCCGCTTCCGCGGCACTCGTGTTGCGCGCGGTTCTTCCTCCTCTCTCGGTTGAGCTGGTGGCGTGCAGGCGGGCGTCTCGTCTTCGTCAGTATGGACTTCGACGTCCTTCACATATCGGCCCGGATTGCTGCGTGACAGCAATGGAAATTGTACCCGCTCCGACGCTGTCAAACATCCCATCGACCGGTAGAAGTTGATCAAGAAGGGGGAGAGGTGATTGATCGATCCTCCCTTCTCCTCGAATGTGTGTTGTCTCGTCGCCTTCCACAGAATGCGAGCTCAATGAATAGGAGCTCCGGACAACGTTAGCTCCACGAACTCCACCTGTCAAGAAGTTATGTAGGTGTGCGGCTGCAAGAGTTGGATGAGTGCTACCGCGACATTCCTCCGCAAGCGATCCTTGTAGTCACGGGTCTTGTACCCGTTCTTGCTCGACTTGCTGTGCTTAAACAGAGCCCCGAAGGAAGCTTCTTCCTCCTTTGAGACATTAACACTCTCGCACTCAAAAAGAAGATGGCCTTCTTCTCCCGCGCATCTTCTCAACACCTGCTCCCAGTCACTGACTTCCCATCGCTCCGGGTGCGGTCAGAATCCGCGCGCAGGTTGATCCCTGTCCCGCAGCCTTTCTCGTACCATCTCCGGGCATACCCAATTCCATCCCCACATGAGGAAATCGAGCCTCACCGCAGTCAGCTCGCGCTGGAATGCGCGCAACCCAATCTGCGGTAACTTCAGCAGAACCATCTGCAGCTATGTAGCTTTCGACATCGCGTTCTTGAATTGGGAAGTGCACGTCGACAATCTGCGCGAACTCCGCACTCTGTCACCAAGCTTCTTGCATGCAGACTCAATCACTCCGCGAGCTCTCCGCACTCTCTAGCAGGAACCTTCTTCTGCGCACTTAGCTGCTGCACGCTCTCCTGCAACAACTCGCTCGTCGCAACCCTCTCTAATTTCTCTCCGCCGATTTCCTGCTGCGCGGTCTACGCTCAAGCGAAATCAAAATCGAAATTGCCAGAATGAGACGTCTTCCTTTGGCGATCAAGATTTCACCGTTCGACACTTAGGAGTGGGGGTCGACCCACTTGATTGCAGCGCCGGCGTGGAGGCGTAACGGCCTCCTTCGCACGCTCGGCTTCACGCTCCGCTGTTGTGCGAACTCCCATGCTTGAAAAATGAATTTGATTATGCCGTTGTCCATCGACTCAGCCTTGCTCGCGCATCGCCAAAGGCGTGGCAGCGAAGGACTTCGTCCCTTGCCGGTTTTCGATTTACTCTCTCCATATCACCGAAGGCGTTTGTCTTCCGCCGAAGGCGCATCGCCAAAGGCGTAGCGCCGAAGGCCTATCGCCGAAGGCGTTGACCGAAGTCAATGCGTCTTGTTGTTTTCGATGTTCTTTCTTGTCCTGCCGAAGGCGCTCTTGCCGCAGGTGCTCCTTTCTGCCGAAGGCGCATGTGTCCGTGTAATAACCCACCAAAGGCTAAAACTGCAGTATGGTGGTAAAAAGATCGAACCCACAGGGACAGAGGCAACACAAGAGTACAAAGTGTCACATTTAACAGACTTTTGGAGAGTTTGAATTCTCAGGCGACTGTCACTCCCAAAAATAATGCAGTGCTCAACTCGGAGGTCGCTCAGAGGATGCTCAACTCGGAGGTCACTCAGAGGATGCTCGACTAAGAGGATGCTCGGAGGATGCACAGTGCAGCGTAAGTCACTCAACACACACACCTGAAACTATAAAAGCACAACTCGGAGGTCGGTCAGGACCTCCACTTGGGATTTCAGGGGGAAAGTCTCTCAAGAGTACACTTAGAGGCTCTGCAGGTAGTGACTCCCACTCCGGCTTTTACAACCCTTCCGCTAGTTTCTGCTAGCGCAGGGAACCCGGATTGGACTTCCCACTTCGGAACGAAGTCACTCATACGCGGTGGACGTCATCCTCGACTCACACTAAGCGCAGAGAGTACAGGCCCGACTGAGAAACTCAACTGAGACACAATCCAATAACACACGCACATAACCTGAATTGATAACCAAGGTTTACACGAAGTAACAAAACTTCACTTTGGCATTCAGGGGAAACTTCCCGTAGGAGTACAATCAGGATAAATCACTCAAAGGAGTAAGGGGGAACTGCTCAAGTATCTAACTCGCAACCGGCTCTGAGCATCGGCAATCAGCCGCAGGTGTAGATCCGCACTACTCAAGTCTCTAACCGGTATACTAGCTCTGAACATTCAGCCGAAGGCCTTCAGCTACAAAATGCGGTAACTTCACTAAGTTGTAGCTCCTCTACGTGGTGCCAGGACCAAACGCACAAACACGCCGAGAAAGTGAGCTCCTGATCTGCACTTCCGAAACTGGAAGAATCCCAAGGCAAGACGCCTTGAACTACTTTATACCCTCTAAGGTTCTAACTAACACTACGCTGCACTACCTGCTACTCTAAGCGCCTGCACGAAACCAAGCTACACTACTGCACTCTGCAGATCCGGTACTGCGCCTTCTGCGCGCCGGACTGCCGCGCACTATCTCCCTACCCTGCCAGTCTTCCGAGCGGCTGCGCAACCCCAGCCACCGAAGGACTCCGGTCACTTCCGACTCCAAGTGCGCCATAGTATCGCGCGCACCCGACAAGAAGGCCTCTAATTTCCTCGCCACTCGCCGCCGACTCCGACTGTCACCCTCCGTCAACGCCGCCGCCCGAAGCTCAAACTCCCTGAGCGTGATCTTCTCTTGTGCCGCCACTTCCCAGTGGGTGTATCCTCTGAGACAGTGGGTCACCCGCGTCACCAACTCTTCTCGCGTCCGGCTGCTGCCTTTCACCTCTGCCAGCTGCATCTCCGCATCCGCGCGCTGCGCCCTCAATTCCGCGCACTCGGATTGCAAGTTGCGCAACAACTCCTCATCCGCCTTGTGCGTGCTTTGACCTTCCTCTAATGCGCGCGTCTGGCGCGCAAGCTCCTCTGTTAGAACGCGGTTTTGTCTCCGCTCTTCCTGCAATTCCAACTCAATCTCATCCTCTGTTTCGAGGATTTCAGTCGCCACAGAATCTCTTGGCGACTCGTTAGAACTGTGGCGCGCGGTAGCTTCCGCCGCGACTGCCGCTCCACTCCCTGCTAAAATATCCAAGGCAGTGGGGGATCCCACAGCCTGAGCCTCTGCTCCGGCTCGATCTTTGGTTCTCGAAGGGGTCGGCGCCGCAGTCACTTTTGTCGCCTCTGCATAGCCCGCTTCCACTGCCTGCTCCTCCGGCGCGATCTGCGCGGGATGTGTCTTCGCCGGAGGTGTATCCGCCGAAGGCGCCCGCACAATGGTCGCCGGTCTTGTCCGATTCGCAGTCGGCAAATCTGGCCGACTCTCAGTTGACCGACTCGCAGTCGGCCAACTAGCAGTTGTCCGACTGGCAGTCGGATCCACTCTGCACGTCTTTACTCCACTTGGCCTCTTTGCTGGAGGCGTTTTCTCAGAAGCGTCTTCTGCCGAAGACGACTCTCTGAGAGTTGTTGGCTCTGTAGCCAAACTCTCTTCTGCTTCCGGCCTGCTGTCCGGTTCAACGCGCTGCTCTGGCCGACCTGTAGTTGGCTAACCTTCAGTCGCCCGACTCGCAGTCGGCCGACTGTCAGTTCGCCTGACTTCTTCTGAAGGCATCCGCGCCTTCTGCGCAGAGGGGTTCACCGACCTCCCCAGAACCTGCGCGATTATCTCTTCCTGCGTGGGCAGGACATTCCGCCGGACCGGAGTACGCCCGGTCTCCTCACTGCTAGTTGGCAATACCATCTTGTGTGCCCTCTGTTTCGGCCGGCTGTGAAGCTCGTGGGTTGGCCGACTCCGAGTCGGCGCAGCGGGAGCTTCCGGCTGCCTGTCTTCTGGTCTCCCATCTCATTTCCGCTTCCGCGGTGCGCGCTCACTTCGATGCCCTTCTTCTGCTCTTGCCGGAGCCGGAGCTGGATCTGGAGCTGGACTGGCAGGTGCTTCGTCCGGATCCGTGTCCACTTCAGCCTCCCGCAAGTATCTACCCGGATTACTCCGGGTCAGCAGCGGAAATCGCGCCCGCTCTGAAGCTATCAAACATCCCATCGCTCGATAGAACACGATCAGGTAAGGCGAAAGATGATTGAGGGTCCCTCCTCTCTCTTCTTGCGCATGTTGGCGCGTCACCTTCCACAGGAGTCGTGCCCAATGAACCGGAGCTCCTGACAACACTAGCTCCACAAATCCCACTTGCCAACCATGCATGTAGGCGGTCTTGGTCGGCTGCAATATTTGAAGTAATGCAGTCGCGACATTTCTCCGCAATCGATCTTTGTAATCCCGCATCCGGAAACCGTTCTTGGGATGCTTGCCAACTTTGAAAAGATCATTGTAGGAGTTCTCTTCCTCCTTCGACACTTTCACGCTTTCGGCCTCGAAGAGGAGATACCCTTCCTCGCCTGCACACCTTCTGCATACCTGCGCCCAGTGACTAATGTCCCACCTCTCTGGGTGGGGGCGGAATCCGTGCGAGGGCAGGTGTTTCTCCCGCAAATATTCGCGCACCATCTCCGGACACGTCCAGTTCCATCCCCACAGGAGGAAATCAAGCTTTAACCTTGTCAACACATCCTGGAATGCGCGCAGACCGATCTGCGGCACTCTGAGTGGAGACACTCGCAGCTGGGGAACCTTCCACATCTTTCTTGCTTTCCCTGCACACACAGACGTTCTTCCCTCTCGCTCGATCTCTCACAATCGCCGCTGCGCGTCGGCCGCTCAGACACTAACTGAAATCGCTCTCTCCTCTCTTGCGCGCTCAATTTCTCTACTCTCAAACTCTCTTCGGGGTCCGTCAAGATCCTCGCGCAATTCGCCTCCGCGCGCCTGGTTGCAACGCACTCCTTCCTGCTCACTGATTCCTGCACTCTCTCCAACTCACTGAAGGTCTCTCCGCCCGATTGAGCTGCACGTCTCAAACTCTTGAGCTAGAAAACTCGCAATCAAGAATGAGAGAATGAGACTGGAGAGCAGACTTTTCTTCTCCGAATTCAAGATCGCCCAACGCTCTTCGTCGGCAGTGGGTACAGTCAAACTTGATTACGCAGCCGGCTATACGGCCTAACGGTTCTCCCTCGCATGCTCGAATTCACGACTCCGCATTGCGCGCATTCGCATGCGTGAACGTTGAATTCTCCCGCCGCCATCGTCCTCCGGCTCTAAGTTCGCCATCGCCGAGGGCTTCCGGACTCGAGGTCGCCGCGGTGGAGCGTACGCTCCGACTATGTTGTCCTTTCTCAACCTGCCCATCGCCAGGGGCGTATCGCCGAAGGCGTACTCCTTCTCCGTCGGCGCCTCGCTGGAGGCGCACATCAAGTTGGCGCGAATTACGCCGACACGTATGTGTACCACTTGTTTTGTCCGTTCTACCTCGCATATCGCCGACGGCGCATATCCTGCCGGCGCGAATTATGCCAGCGCACCCACCTCTTCGCGCCACGTCGGAGGCGTACATCAGGCCGGCGTTTCTCTTCTGCTGCGCAGCCGCCGAAGGCGCTTCCGCCTCCGACTTGATCTCCTCTCATGAGCGCGTGGTTCCGCCGAAGGCGCATCGCCGAAGGCGTACGGGGGTCCTTTCCGACGGTGAACCTTAGCGCGAACAGCGCATCGCTGTGGTAACCCACTTTTTGTTTTTTATCGGAACTAAAACATTTTTGAATAGTAAGTACCGCGGCAGTAGCTGTAAATAGTAATCGGTACGCGAAACCAGAGGATCGAGGACAGTCAAGGGGTTTTGGGCTTAGGCCACAGTGGGACGCTTGGGACGGAACGGGCGGTTCATGCTGCAGGATCCGCTTCGAGCACCTTCGGCGGTAGATCACTCATAACTTTCTCAATTCGTAACGCTTTGAGTTGCTTAGGGTCTTGTTGGAAAGAGCTCGACGCGCTAGTTCTAACGAGCCCAAGAACTTGTGAAACGGATGAGAGATCACTGAGTTATGAGTGTCGGAAGTTACTGATGGGGGGGCCTTCGGCGGTAGAGCGACTTTGGCGGTACGCCTTCGGCGGAAGAACCGCCAGAAGATGCGCCTTGGGCGGTAGACGCCTTCGGTCAACGCCTTCGGCGATGCGGGAGAGTGCATTTGGCGGAAGAGTGAATCCCTCATAACTTTCTCAATTCGCAACGCCTCGACTTGGTTAGGGTCTCGTTGGAAAGAGCTCGACGCGTTGATTCTAACAAGCCCAAGAACGCCACGAACGGAGGAGAAATCCGGGAGTTATGAAGGTCGCAAGATACTCAGCTTTCCGCCTGTGCACAGGCGAAGAAAGTTTTGTCCTATGCGCGGACGAAGGAAGTTCGCCTGCGCATAGGCGTTCGCCTGTGCACAGGCGCTTCGGCGTCGGCGGGAAATCCGCCTTGGGCCCTAGAAATGCGCCTTGTGAGGTAGAAAGTGTACGGCGCCTTCTGCGCCAGCGCAGCGCCGCGGACGGCCAGGTCAGCGCCGCGGACGGACTGTGGATAGGCGAACGCCTTTGGCGGAAGAGTAAAACCGACATAACTTTCTCAATTCTTAGCGGTTTGACTTGATTCGGGTCTCGTTGGAAAGAACTCGACGAGTTAGTTCCAACGAGACCAAGATCTCTTGAAACGAATAAGGCGTCAATGAGTTATGAGCGTCGAAAGCGGCTGTCATGGTTAGGCGTGAGGCCTTCGGCGTTAACAGTTAGAGGGGGCCTTCGGCCCAAGGCGGCCTGCGAGTAGGCGGCTTGCGTGTAGGACGCGTGGGACCCACAGTCCTCGGATTTTGGAGAAGGAATTTTGGCCTAGGTTCAGAGATCTTGCGGGGCCCATATCTTTGCGATGGACGGTTGGATGGATCTGAAATTTTGTGGGGCCGTTGATCTCGGCCGGCCACGCATGCCTGCAAATTTTCAGCCTCAGATCTTGGATGGTAAGGCGCTGGCGGCTCTGTACAGTAGGCTTAGGATTCAGATTTAGGGTTAGGGTTAGATTTAGGTTGTAAGTTAGAGGGGAAGGCAGCCGCCGACTCCTCAGGTGTAGGATCTGTTGCGGCTCGCACCATGGTAGTGCAGTGTAGTGTTAGGTAGGACTTAGAAGGTATAAAATAGTTCCAGGCGTTTTGCCTGGGGTTCTTTCCCATCCGGAGTGCAGATCAGGAACCCATTTCCTTTGCGTGTTTGTGTCCTTGAGTTCTGTCACCACGCATGAGGAGTTACAACTTAGCGTTCCGCATTTTGTAGCTGAAGGCCTTCGGCCGAATGTTCAGAGCTAGTACATTGGTTAGAGACTTGAGTAGTTCGGAACTGCACCTGCGGGTGACTGCCGATGCTCAAAGCCAGTGACTAGTTAGATACTTGAACAGTTTCGCCCCTACACCTTCGAGTGTTTCTTTCTGATTGTACTCCTTTGGGATTTTTCCCCTGAATGCCAAAGTGAAGTTTTGCTACTTCGTGTAAGCCTTGGTTGTAAATTCAGGTTACGCTGCAGTAGGTGCCTTGAGGGTAACCCCTGTAGTATTTCTGGGAATGACAAGTGCCTGAGAATTCAAACTCTTCAATAGACTGTTGTTGTGTTACTGGAATGTTTCTCCGTGAGTCCTTTAGTGCGGACCTGTGTTCTCTGCGCGTTTTGTGAGTTGAGAGTGTTGTTCACCGCGTCTGAGTGACTTTGATCCGAAGTAGGCAGTCCAAACCGGGTTTCCTACACTAGCAGCAAGCTAGTGGAAGTGTTGTAAAAGCCGGAGTTGGAAGTCACTGCCCGCAGCTTTGCCGAGTGTGCTCGCGAGAGACTTTCCCCCTGAAATCTTGAAGTAGAGGTCCTAACGGATCTCTGGGTTGTATTTCTGTAGTTTCAAGTGTGTGTGTGTGTGTGTGTGTGTTACGCTGCACTGTGCGACCTCCGAGTGCGCTCCGAGTGGACACTTGCAGTATTTCTGGGAGTGACAGTCGCCTGAGAATTCAAACTCATCAATAGTCTGTTAAACGTGACACTTTGTACCCTGTGTGTTCCTCTGTCCCTGTGGGTTCGACCTTTCTACCACTATATTGCAGTTTTAGCCTTTAGTGGGTTATTACAATCGCCGGATGCGAGTTTACCGACGTTGATAACTTCCTCGTCCCTGATCCATCTCAGGCGCTCTTGGGCTCGTTAGAACGAGCGTTCCGAGCTCTTTCCAATGAGACCTTAACCAAATAGAACTACTGTGAGTCCTGATCGTTATGAAGGTTCCTCTCCCGCGCCCACAGCGCATCGCCGAAGGCGCACTCCTGGTCGGAAGCATTCAAAGGCCCTTGCCAGCTTCTGACGTCTTCAGCGACATCTCCTCCGGAGGTGTCTGTGCCGGAAGCGTACCTTCCCTAAGCGCCGGAGGCGCGTGGGTAGAGACACCTCAGCAAAGGAGATCTTGCCGAAGGCGCCGAAGGCGTTTGGCGCCGTTACGCCCAACTCCGCGATTCTTCGTGACCCGCGATCTCCTCAATCCACTCTATTTAACGTACCATTTCCTAACTACAGACACCGCTTCGGTACTTCTTTTTCAAAATTGTTTAAATTCTGCAAAAAAACAAAAAGTGTGTTACCACAGTCCGCCAAAGGCGCATGGCCGAAGGCGAAACCTAATATCAATGCGCTAGCGCCGAAGGAGTTCAGGCGAAGGATTCTATCGCCGAAGGCGCTACCCCGAAGGCCCTTGCCCCGAAGGAACTCTTCCGCCGAAGGCCCCCCATATCAGTAACTCCCAACACTCATAACTCAATTATCCCTTATTTGTTCCAAGAGTTCTTGGGCTCATTGGAACGAGCGTGTTGAGTTCTTTTCAACAAGACCCTAACCAATTCAAGGCGTTACAAATTGAGAAAGTTATGAGGGGTTCACTCTTCCATCGAAGGCGTACTTCCGAAGGCGTACTTTTGAAGGCGTCTACACCCGAAGTCGTATCGCCGAAGGTGAGTGACTGGCGACAAATTTGCTTCCCCTTAATGAAGGCGCAGATGTCCCAAGCCTTGTACGTCCTCAGCGAAAGCTCTTCTGCAGGGGCCTGAGCCGAAGACGCTCTCTCCTGCTTGCACCGAAGGCGCTTCGCTGAAGACCCCTTAACAAGAAAGCTTTTGCTGAAGGCGCCAGAGGCGCTCTCCCTTAGTAGGAACCGTTGGTTCGGGCCAGGGCGCCTGTCCCCGACATTGCGCCCAACTCGATGATTCTTGATGATTCTCCGTGACCCGCGATCATCCATTTTTACTCTATTTTAGTGTACCGATCACTATTTACAGTTGTTGCTGCGGTACTGTTTTCCAAAAATGTTTAAATTCCGCGCAAAAACAAAAACTGGGTTACAACACAACTTTCGCTTCTACATTTTAAAATGCTAACTTTACAGCTACTAGGATGGCTTGGCACCCACACAAAGCCAATCCACGCAACACAAAAGTCCAAGACAAAGAAAAAAATAACCATAGTCAAAGATACTTTTCATTAAATAAGGCATTCAATTTACTATCTAATTTTATACTAATAGAGTCACCTGTTTCTTTCGTGATTTGAGGTCCACTTGCTGTCACATGCAAGTGGTAGCTTCAATCTGTAGCTTGACTCATCAAGGTGTAGGACAGCCATCTTCATTCTTTTCCAATTAATTTTTGTTCATAGTGAACCTTGATAAATATTGAAGTTCCACATCTACACTTACTCTTACTCTTGGAGGTCTCACGCCAACTTCTTCTGCACCTATCAAAGTCCTGGAGTCTATTTCCATTGGATAATGAGAGGGCTACATAATAAAACTGATCATTATTATGTGATCAACACTCCGTAATGGAGGTTCATCAAATACTCAATGATCTTGGAATTCTAAAATTGTGCTGACTTTCTTCCACAACAGAAAACAGGAGAGGTGACAATAGGAGTTTGCATTAAGATGACTCACATGAAATAGTAGAAAATGTGTCTCCCGCATTCTTACAACATTAGAATTTGGTTTCATAAAATTCCGTAGTATTGATAATCTTCAGTTAGATCAAACCAGAGATAGATGTGCTGCTATCGGTCAGCTTTGCACTTGGCGAAAACATTTGTTTGAAGTATGTATGGTTCTCCAGTCACGTTCCCAAGAAACTCAAAGTCCAACTCACACCTTTTTTTGAACACGGAGACAAGATAAATGGACGTGATGGTTCCAGCCGAGATTCCACCAAATAGGTTCAGCTTCATGCCAATATGATCATACCGAAATGGATTCCATCTGATCTCATTTCATCTGATTCCAAAGCGAGATCTCTCCCTATCAAACCGCCTCCTTCAAGAGTACAACAGCTCACAAATTCCGATACACATTCATTCGTGCGGATCTCCATTCTTCTTAATAACATCGATTCTCCATCCGGCATTGCAACTTTGGGCTGTTGGAGCATTTGTACATGCACCAGCCCATCTAGCCTTCTGAGCATCGCTTGATTTACAGTACGTGTGAGCCGAACCTTCCCACCCTTCAGCGTTTGTAGTCCTGGTGGGGGTTCGAACTCCCATAATCTAACTTCTCTGATCACAAGCCATGTTCTCACAGTGTATTCAAGACAATGAGATGATAAACACTTGCTCTTCCATAAACAAATTGTCCAAAACTGAAACTAACACCTGCTGCCTACTATTTCCACAAGAGCATCAGACAAGCTCTTTGTTACATAAAGATCTAACCCAACTCTAGGTGACTTCCTCAATACTACAGCCGCTGTGGGCTTTCCTAGATCCCAGTCCCACTCCCAATTCCTACTCAGATTTCAGCATCGATTTCTCAGCTTTCACCTTCAGACCCCACCAGATTCCTCTCTCAGATTCAACTCTCCCTTTCCAGTTTCAAATTCAGATTCCGACTGTCAGATTTCAGTCTCAGATTTCACTTCACTCTCAGCTCCCATTCTCAGATCTTCCACTCTGATCTCAGATCCCACTCACAGATTTTACACTTCAATCTCAGATCCCACTCTCAGATCTTCCACTCTGATCTCAGATCCCACTCACAGATTTTACACTTCAATCTCATATCCCACTTAAATTTCACTCTCAGATACAACTCTCCACCCACGAGAGTTTGCTTCCTCCTACTTCGAACTCTCCACACTCCCCTCCTAACTCTCACCACTTCCCTGCGAAAAATCGCTCACACCACACTCTATCCCACGACCGATACCACTTCCGTCTCCACACACGCACACCTCAAGCTCTGTACACTGGTACACTCCCAACTCTCCGCTCCCAGGCCGAACACACCACCAGGTCTCAGCTCCAAGGCCGAACACACCACCTCGAAAAATCCAAGGCCGAGACACCCACATCCCGCCTCCATGCCCCACCCGCAATGATGGGTAGCTGCTTGCTCCCCCTGCGCGACTTCACGCCGCCGCCGCCACCACACCTGTACATTCTACATTCCTGACCACCCGATCTCCGCTGGAGGGAATCTTCTTCCGCGCACCGCCGAAGGCATCCACCCGCCGAAGACGCACGACCGCACCTTTGCCTATCTATAACAGTCACTCCCGACACCCATAACTCACAGATCCTTGCTCTGTTTCAAGAGTTCTTGGGCTCGTTGGAACAAGCAGGTTGAGCTCTTTCCAACGAGACCCTAATTGAGTCAACCCGTTACGAATTGCGAAAGTTATGCCGGTTTTACCCTTCGCCAAAGGCACACCGCCGAAGGCCTGTTATCTGTTATCGCCGAAGGCGCCCGCACGATGTTCGCCGGTTGGATGTCTTCCGGTTTGATATCCTCCGGTTCGATGTTGTACTACCCTATCCGCCGCTTTCAACGCTCATAACTCAGTGACGCCTTATCCGTTTGAAGAGTTCTTGGTCTCGTTGGAACGAACGTCGCAAGCTCTTTCCAATGAGACCCTAATCAAGTCAAACCGTTAACAAATGAAAAAGATATGCCGATTTTACTGTTTCGCCGATGGCCCTTCCCCCAAGGGCCCCTTATCTGGTATCGCCGAAGGCCCTTGCACGATGTTCACCGGCTCGGAGTTCGCCGACCCCGAGTTCGCCGATTCGGAGTTAGCCGACTCTGAGTTCGCCGACCTCGTATTGCCGAAGGCCTACTCGCAGTTGTCGCGAAGGCGTCCGAAGTCGGAGACGTCTGCAGCTGAAGGCGTCCGGAGCCGAAGACGTCCGAAGCCGAACTCGCCTCAACCCTTACCATCAGTAGCTTCCGACACTCACACCTCAGTGATGCCTTATCCGTTTCAAGACTTCTTGGTCTCGTTGGAACAAGCGTTGCGAGCTCTTTTCAACAAGACACTAACTGAGTCAAGGTGTCACACATTGAAAACGTTATGAGGGTTTCAATGTTTCGCCGAAGGCCTTTCCCCGAAGGAACTTCACCGAAGGCACTTCGCCGGAGACCCTGCCCTGAAGGCCCCCTTCCGCACCTTTGTCTACTAACTATTACACCAACTCCTAATCTTGCCAAAACTTCCAAAAAACTCCAAGCACAACTTTGCAAGAGCTTAAATCTAAACTTTTAACTCTCATAAGGTTAAAAAGACATGTGAGCACATTTTGTGCTCACATCATTGGCGACCATCAGGGGAAGATTCTTGAATCTCTAGCTCTGCAGGTTAGACAGCTTCAAATCCGATACTGCTTGCATCTACTTCCTGCAGTGCGTGTGGGGAAAACTTCTCCATTCAACGTTTCCAACTGCACTGAGTTGTTTGGAAATACCTCACGAATCAGATAAGGCCCTAACCATACTGCATCAAACTTTCCTGGGAACTCAAGCTTCCTACCATCCTGGAGCATCACCATCATACCTAGCCTCAGAGTCCTTTTCTTATGCTTCTTGTCAAAGGTGATCTTTCTCCTCCGTTGAATGGCCTCAATATGTTGAGCACTCATTCTCCTCCTCTCATCAAGCTCTTCTAATGTCGTCAGCCTATTCCTTAATGACTGACTGTTTGTAAGCCGTGACTGCACTGCAACTCGGAGTGATTCCACCTCGAATTCGATGGAAAGAGTGGCCTCCAATCCATACACTAACAAAAATGGCGTTGTCTGGATCGTCACCTTGAAAGTTGTCCGATAAGCCCACAATGCTGCTGTCAGCTTGGTGTCCCAATCCCTTTTTGAGTCAACCACCGTCTTGCGAAGAATACTCACCAGAGTCCCATTGACTCGCTCTGTCTGACCATTGGTTTGTGGATGATACGGAATAGTTTTTCTGTGATCTATCTGAAATCTATCTGTCATTTCTTGAATTACAGAATTCAGAAAATGCGAGCCCCTATCACTCACTAAAATTTTCGGACATCCAAAACGGGAGATAATATTTTTGTACATAAAATTGGCAGCATGCACTGCTGTATTCGTCTTGATTGCTCTGGCCTCTGCCCACTTGGTCAGGTACTCCATGGCCACTACAATGTAAGCCATGCCTCTTGACGAATGAGGATGAATCTCACCGATATAATCAATTCCTCATTTTTCAAAAGGTACAAGAGGCAATGAAACGTGTAGAGGCATCTCCATTCGAAGGTCATTCCTAGCATACCTCTGACAGGCATCACAGCGCTTCACATATTCATGAGAGTCCCTAAACAATCTAGGCCAGAAGTATCCCGCTCTAAGTATTTTCTGACCTGTAAGTTGGCCAGAGAAATGTCCTCCACAAGCACTGTCGTGGCAAGCCTCTAAAATTGTGGGAACCTCCACTTCTGACACACACCTTCTCAGAACACCATCAGCTCCCCTTCTAAACAATCTCTGACCAATCACTACGAAATGTCTACTGTTGACTCTCACCTTCCTCCTTTCCTCCTTAGTCCAATCACTTGACAACTGCTGAGTTGTCAAAAACTCTACTATTCCAGCATACCATTCTGGCTGAGCTGTGTAATAACCCACTAAAGGCTAAAACTGCAATATAGTGGTAGAAAGGTCGAACCCACAGGGACAGAGGAACACACAGGGTACAAAGTGTCACGTTTAACAGACTATTGAGGAGTTTGAATTCTCAGGCGACTGTCACTCCCAGAAATACTGCAAGTGTCCACTCGGAGCGCACTCGGATGTCGCACAGTGCAGCGTAACACACACACACACACACCTGAAACTACAGAAACACAACCCAGAGATCCGTTAGGACCTCTACTCAAGATTTCAGGGGGAAAGTCTCTCAAGAGTACACTCAGCGAAGCTGCGGGTAGTGACTTCCAACTCCGGCTTTTACAACACTTCCACTAGCTTGCTGCTAGCGTAGGAAACCCGGTTTGGACTGCCTACTTCGGATCGAAGTCACTCATACGCGGTGAACAACACTCTCAACTCACAAAACGCGCAGAGAACACAGGTCCACACTGAAGGACTCACTAAGAAACATTCCAGTAACGCAATAACAGTCTATTGAAGAGTTTGAATTCTCAGGCACTTGTCATTCCCAGAAATACTACAGGGGTTACCCTGAAGGCACCTGCTGCAACGTAGCCTGAATTTAAAACCAAGGCTTACACGAAGTAGCAAAACTTCACTTTGGCATTCAGAGGAAAAATCCCGAAGGAGTACAATCAGGAACAAACACTTGAAGGTGTAGGGGCGAAACTATTCAAGTATCTAACTAGTCATTGGCTCTGTGGTACCCCACTTTTGGCAATTTTGAGGAAATTAAAACATTTTTGGAAAATTGTACCTTGGCAGCATTGTAAATAGCCTTCGGTACATCAAAACGGAATGAATCCGGAAGATCGCGGGGATTCTCGAGGGATCCTGTAGAATCTGGGATTTGGGGTGCAGCAGTAAGGACAGGCACCACCCTCCCTGCGAGCTCTGCAGTTAGGACCCCTACGACGCAAGGCGCAAAACCCGCCTTCGGAGGTTGCGTCCGCGGCTGTAGGGAAACCCTCCATAATTAGGTTGACCCTCGGGCGCCTTGATTCAGTTAGGGTCCCGTTGGAAAGAGCTCGACGCACTGATTCCAACGAGTCCAAGAACGCTTGGAACGGATGAGGACTTAGGGAGTTATCACTATTGGAAGAAACGGAGGCGGTCGCCTACGGCGGAAAGAGTTCGCCACCGGCGCGAATTCCGCCTACGCGGAAGGGGGAATCAAGTTTTGTCCTATGCGCGGACGAAGGCGTTTGCCTGTGCACAGGCGAAGTAGGGTTAGGGGATGCGCGAAGTCCGCCTACGCACAGGCGCTCGCCTGTGCACAGGCGCTTCGGCGTCGGCGGAAAATCCGCCTTGGGCCCTAGCAATGCGCCTTGTGAGGTAGAAAGTGTACGACGCCTTCCGCGCCAGCGCAGCGCCGCGTACGGCGGAAGAGCCGCCAGAGTAATCAAATCGGTACGGACCATGCGGACGGGACGGGTGGATGCGCTCTTGGACGGACGGAGTTGCGGCGGCGGAAGCGCCGACGAAGAGACAAGGAACGGACAGACTGGACGGAGACGGCTGACCACGGTCAACGCCTTCCGCGCCAGCGCAGCGCCGCGCACGGAATTCGCCTGCGCACAGGCGAACGCCTGTGCACAGGAGGATGTTCAAGTTCCGCGCCGGCGGAGTATCCGCCGAGGCTCCTGCCTGCGCACAGGCAGGAGTTGAACTTTTGTCCGACATGCGGACACACGCGTCAAGGCAGAGGGGGATTGGCCGAGGGGCGGTACGAACAAGTGTACCGCGCAAGGCGGAAAACTCGCCTTCGGCGCTACGCCCCCATGTCCGCGGGGTAATACGCTCGCGGAGTTCAAATCCGCCAATTTGAGCGTGAGAGTTTAATCGACGACGGCGGAGCGTGAAGCCGCGCGTGAGAGCAAAGACCGTTCCAGCGTACAGCCGGCGCGGCCATCAAGTGAGACGTTCTTCACGAGCAAGAGCCGACCATGACCTTCGACCGGGCGGCGGAGAACGTCCCATTCTTGAATTCGCGATTCCAATCTCTTGTGCGCGCTGCGCGCATCCATCTGCTGGCTGCTGAACGTTCTCGACGTCGCCGCACAGGAGATTTCTTGTTGATTGAGGGAGAAGTGAATGCGCGTGATTTGGAATTGAGGGCGATTAGAGTTTGCCGAGAGAGAAAGAAGCTCGGGCGGTGCGGAAGTAGAATGAGCGGGCGAGCGAACCCCAGGAACGCAATGACGAGACCGAGCAGATTGCGGATGGTGCCACTTTGCCTACCACAGAACGGGCTACGCGCTTTCGAGGAGCGCTTAATAGCAAGAAAGCTCGATTTCTTGCTATGGGGATGGAACTACATCTGTGCGAATATGGTGCGCGAGTGGTTAGAGCCACAGGGACCACCCTCGCGCGGATTGCGTCCGCATGTTGATCGGTGGACAGTCCAAGATTGGGCGCAGGCGTTGGGAAGATGTGCTGGCATGCCAGGGCATCTCCTTTTCGACAGTGAGAGCATCAAGGTGACCAAGCAGGAAGAGGCGCAATTCGTGGAGCTGTTCAAGACCGGGAGGTCTACCAAGAATGGGTACAGGACCCGTGATTACAAGGATCGATTTCGCCGGACTTTGTCCGCGGCGCTGATGCAATTACTGCAGCCGCACCGCGCCTGCTACATCACATTGTGGCAGGTCTCTTTTGTGGAGTGCGTCATCGAGGGAACTTTAATTCACTGGGCGAGCATCCTACACAGGGTGATGCGACAGCACGCGTTTGAGGAGAAGGGGGGAACTCTAAACCATCTCTCTCCTTTCCTCATCAATTTTTATCGACAGCGGAATTGTTTGACAGCGGCGGAGCTTGAACATTTTCCGCCATTGTCCATCGACCATCCCGGGAAGTATGTGCGGGAGAATGAGGTCGACACTGATGCAGAGGAGTCACCGACTTCTACCCCATCAAGGCGGAGGGACGAAGGGAGACACACTCCTGCAGCACGAGTGCCGCGGAAGCGGCGATGGAGGGAAGAGTCTGAAGAGGAGCAGCATCAAGAACCCTCTGCTCCCATTCGACCGCGGCCGCTGTGCGAGCCATACAGCCGGCCGAAGCAGAAGGCACGCAGACTGGTGTTACCAGCCGACAGTGCGGACACGGCGACGATTGCGACGGAGAAAGGAAGTGCGTCGCCAGAGAAGCATGAGGAAGCGCGGTTGACCGCAGGAGCAACGGGCCACGCTGCAACCTCGACGGGAGAGAGGCCGCCTACGGGCCAAGGGCCTCCGGAGTTACCACGTGCGATGCGGACAGATGTTCCGTTTGCGCACCGACGAGCCTCCGCGGACGGACGAGCCTCCGCGGACCGGCGATCACAAGTGGACGTGGATCTACGCTTACGCGTGGGAAGGAGCAGTCCGCCTGTGCACAGGCGCTCGCCTGTGCACAGGTCGCCTGTGCACAGGACACCTCCACACGTGCCGCCTGTGCACAGGCAAGAATCACCCCCGTTCCAACGTAGGAAGGGGAAGGAGCCGGCGGAAGAACCGCCTACGAGACACCGGCCCTCGGGGCCAGACCCTCCGGCGCACCACGCGCCGCAATTTGCGCCTTCGGCGCTGTAATAACCCACTAAAGGCTAAAACTGCAATATAGTGGTAGAAAGGTCGAACCCACAGGGACAGAGGAACACACAGGGTACAAAGTGTCACGTTTAACAGACTATTGATGAGTTTGAATTCTCAGGCGACTGTCACTCCCAGAAATACTGCAAGTGTCCACTCGGAGCGCACTCGGAGGTCGCACAGTGCAGCGTAACACACACACACACACACACACACCTGAAACTACAGAAACACAACCCAGAGATCCGTTAGGACCTCTACTTCAAGATTTCAGGGGGAAAGTCTCCCGCGAGCACACTCGGCAAAGCTGCGGGCAGTGACTTCCAACTCCGGCTTTTACAACACTTCCACTAGCTTGCTGCTAGTGTAGGAAACCCGGTTTGGACTGCCTACTTCGGATCGAAGTCACTCCTACGCGGTGAACAACACTCTCAACTCACAAAACGCGCAGAGAACACAGGTCCGCACTGAAGGACTCACTGTGAAACATTCCAGTAACACAACAACAGTCTATTGAAGAGTTTGAATTCTCAGGCACTTGTCATTCCCAGAAATACTACAGGGGTTACCCTCAAGGCACCTGCTGCAGCGTAACCTGAATTTACAACCAAGGCTTACACGAAGTAGCAAAACTTCACTTTGGCATTCAGGGGAAAAATCCCAAGGAGTACAATCAGAAAGAAACACTCGAAGGTGTAGGGGCGAAACTGTTCAAGTATCTAACTAGTCACTGGCTCTGAGCATCGGCAGTCACCCGCAGGTGCAGATCCGAACTACTCAAGTCTCTAACCAATGTACTAGCTCTGAACATTCGGCCGAAGGCCTTCAGCTACAAAATGCGGAACGCTAAGTTGTAACTCCTCGTGCGTGGTGACAGAACTCAAGGACACAAACACGCAAAGGAAATGGGTTCCTGATCTATACTTCTGAGTTTGGGAAAGAACCCCAGGCAAAACGCCTGGAACTATTTTATACCTTCTAGGTCCTACCTAGCACTACGCTACACGCCTGCACGGAACCACGCTACACTACACTCCGCGGAACCTGTACTGCGTCTCCTACGCGGCCGACTGCCGCGCACTAACTTCCTACCCTGCCACTCTTCCGCTCGACTACGCAGTCCCAACCGCTGCAACGCCGCGGACACCTCCCCCTCGAGGGCGGACATGGTATCCTGTGCCTTCGACAGAAAGGCCTCGAGCTTCTTCGCTACCTTCCGCCGACTCCTACTGTCGCCTGACAACAACCCGGCTGCGCGCAATTCAAACTCACGCAGTGTGAGTTTCTCCTGCGCCTTCACTTCCCAGTGGGCGTAGCCCTTGAGACAGTGGGCGACTCGCCTCGCCGTCTCCACCTTCGTGCGATCCGCCTCCTTCCTGCGATCCTCTTCAATCGTCACTAATTGCGATTCGGCTTCAGCACGTTGCGCTCTCAATTCGCCACACTCTGACTGCAACCTGCGGATTAATTCTTCATCCGCCTGCCGTGCGAGCTGACATTGTTCCAACAACCGCGTCTGTCGCACGAGCTCCTCTGACAAAATCCGATTCTGGGCCTGCTCAGAATTGAGTGCTTCCTTGACCTTCACCTGCTCCTTGGTGAGCTCGCCCAGTTTCTCATCCTTCATCTTCTCGGTGTGCTTGTAGAATTTCTGATTAAGCTTGTACTGTCCCCACAAGCACTCATGCTTCTCCTTCAAGTCCCTCAACTCCTGGTCCACTCTAGCTAATAGCTTGCTGGTGTGGACTTTAGTGCGAGTCCGCCTGCGCACTAACTCGATGTAAGATCCCGGCTGAAGTGGGTCGGCGTATTTATCGACCTTGCGATCCAAGTACCGCAGCAACGGAATCACCTGCTCAGAGAGCGCCGCCGCCGGCGCTCCAACAATTTCCTCCTCCTCCTCGGTGTCTTCTGCTCCTGACATCTCTTCCGTGGAGCCTCCGTCGTCATCATCCGAGTGGAGAATTTCAGTCGCCATTGATTGCGTCGGCGACTGCCCCGAGTGGGGCTGCACGTCCTCGACGTGTGCTGCCTGCGAAGGCACGGCTGCAGCCTCGCTGCTCGTCGCCAAAATGTCTAAGGCGGAAGGCGAATGTATCCGAGCGGCATCCCCGTCGCTCGCTGGTTGATTGCCTACCGCATTCTCTCTGTCGCCGTCGTCCGTCGCCGAAGGCGATTGAGCGGATGGTGGCTGCGCGGGGTTGGATTGCGCATCGCGCATCGAGATTTCATCCCGCGGACAGTCACTCCGCTCCTTCGTCTGCTGCTCCCCTGATCGGTCCGTGGGGGCTGTGCCCGGCCCGTGCGTAGGCGCATTTGCCGGCGCCTTGTCCACCGCAGGCGTAGCGCCGCGGACATCTATCGCCGAAGGCGACATGGCCGGGGGCCGCACGCCCGATGTTCCCTGGCCTATAGGCCCTACCGCCGAAGGCGCATCTATCGGCGGACTTCCCGCCGATGGTGCAGCCTCCGCACGCTCTCTGCTCGTATCTCCTCGGCTCGAAGGCCCTAGCGCCGAAGGCGCAAATTGCGGCGCGTGGTGCGCCGGAGGATCTGGCCCCGAGGGCCGGTGTCTCGTAGGCGGTTCTTCCGCCGGCTCCTTCCCCTTCCTGCGTTGGAACGGGGGTGATTCTTGCCTGTGCACAGGCGGCACGTGTGGAGGTGTCCTGTGCACAGGCGACCTGTGCACAGGCGAGCGCCTGTGCACAGGCGGACTGCTCCTTCCCACGCGTAAGCGTAGATCCACGTCCACTTGTGTTCGCCGATCCGCGGAGGCTCGTCCGTCCGCGGAGGTTCGCCTGTGCGCAAACGGAACATCTGTCCGCATCGCACGTGGTAACTCCGGAGGCCCTTGGCCCGTAGGCGGCCTCTCTCCCGACGAGGTTGCAGCGTGGCCCGTTGCTCCTGCGGTCGTCCGCGCTTCCTCTCGCCTCTCTGGCGACGCACTTCCTATCTCCGTCGCAATCGTCGCCGTGTCTGCACTGTCAGCTGGTAACACCAGTCTGCGTGCCTTCTGCTTCGGCCGGCTGTATGGCTCGCACAGCGGCCGCGGTCGAATGGGAGCAGAGGGTTCTTGATGCTGCTCCTCTTCGGACTCTTCCCTCCATCGCCGCTTCCGCGGCACTCGCGCTGCAGGAGTGTGTCTCCCTTCATCCCTCCGTCTTGATGGGGTAGAAGTCGGTGACTCCTCCGCATCAGTGTCGACCTCGTTCTCCCGCACATACTTCCCGGGATGGTCGATGGACAATGGCGGAAAATGTTCAAGCTCCGCCGCTGTCAAACAATTCCGCTGTCGATAAAAATTGATGAGGAAAGGAGAAAGATGGTTTAGAGTTCCCCCCTTCTCCTCAAACGCGTGCTGTCGCATCACCCTGTGCAGGATGCTCGCCCAGTGAATGGGAGTTCCCTCGATGACGCACTCCACAAAAGAGACCTGCCACAATGTGATGTAGCAGGCGCGGTGCGGCTGCAGTAATTGCATCAGCGCCGCGGACAAAGTCCGGCGAAATCGATCTTTGTAATCACGGGTCCTGTACCCATTCTTGGTAGACCTCCCGGTCTTGAACAGCTCCACAAATTGCGCTTCTTCTTGCTTGGTCACCTTGATGCTCTCGCTGTCGAAAAGGAGATGCCCTGGCATGCCAGCACATCTTCCCAACGCCTGCGCCCAATCTTGGACTGTCCACCGATCAACATGCGGACGCAATCCGCGCGAGGGTGGTCCCTGTGGCTCTAGCCACTCGCGCACCATATTCGCGCAGATGTAATTCCATCCCCATAGCAAGAAATCGAGCTTTCTTGCTATTAAGCGCTCTTCGAAAGCGCGCAGCCCGTTCTGCGGCAGGCGAAGTGGCACCATCCGCAATCTGCTCGGTCTCGTCATTGCGTTCCTGGGGTTCGCTCGCCCGCTCATTCTACTTCCGCACTGTCCGCGTTTCTTTCTCTCTCGGCAAACTCTAATCGCTCTCAATTCCAAATCACGCGCACTCACTTCTCCCTCAATCAACAAGAAATCTCCTGTGTGACGACGTCGAGAATGGTCCGCAGCCAGCAGATGGATGCGCGCAGCGCGCACAAGAGATTGGAATCGCGAATTCAAGAATGGGACGTTCTCCGCCGCCCGGTCGAAGGTCATGGTCGGCTCTTGGTCGTGAAGAACGTCTCACTTGATGGCCGCGCCGGCTGTACGCTGGAACGGTCTTCGCTCTCACGCGCGGCTTCACGCTCCGCCGTCGTCGATTAAACTCTCACGCTCGAATTGGCGGATTTGAACTCCGCGAGCGTGTCACCCTGCGGACATGGGGGCGTAGCGCCGAAGGCGAGTTTTCCGCCTTGCGCGGTACACTTGTTCGTACCGCCCCTCGGCCAATCTCCTTCTGCCTTGACGCGTGTGTCCGCATGTCGGACAAAAATTCAACTCCTGCCTGTGCGCAGGCAGGGGCCTCGGCGGATTCTCCGCCGGCGCTGAACTTGAACATCCTCCTGTGCACAGGCGTTCACCTGTGCACAGGCGAATTCCGTCCGCGGCGCTGCGCTGGCGCGGAAGGCGTTGACCGTGGTCAGCCGTCTCCGTCCAGTCTGTCCGTTCCTTGTCTCTCCGTCGGCGCTTCCGCCGCCGCAACTCCGTCCGTCCAAGAGCGCATCCACCCGTGCCGTCCGCACGGTCCGTACCTGTTGGATTACTCTGGCGGCTCTTCCGACGTACGCGGCGCTGCGCTGGCGCGGAAGGCGCCGTACACTTTCTACCTCACAAGGCGCATTTCTAGGGCCCAAGGCGGATTCTCCGCCGACGCCGAAGTGCCTGTGCACAGGCGTACGCCTGTGCGTAGGCGGACTTCGCGCCTTCCCTAACCCTACTTCGCCTGTGCACAGGCAAACGCCTTCGTCCGTGCATAGGACAAAACTTGAATCCCCCTTCCGCGTAGGCGGAATTCGCGCCGGTGGCGAACACCTTCCGCCGTAGGCGACCGCCTCCGTTTCTTCCAGTAGCGATAACTCCCTAAGTCCTCGTCCGTTCCAAGCGTTCTTGGGCTCGTTAGAATCAGCGCGTCGAGCTCTTTCCAACGGGACCCTAACTTGGTCAAGGCGCCCAAGGGTTGACCTAATTACGGGGGCTTCCCTACAGCCGCGGACGCAACCTCCGAAGGCGGGTTTTGCGCCTTGCGCCGTAGAGATCCTAACTGCGGAGCTCGCAGGGAGGGTGGTGCCTGTCCTTACTGCTGCACCCCAAATCCCAGATTCTACAAGATCCCTCGAGAATCCCCGCGATCTTCCGGATTCACTCAGTTTTGATGTACCGAAGGCTATTTACAATGCTGCCAGGGTACAGTTTTCCAAAAATGTTTTAATTTCCTCAAAATTGCCAAAAGTGGGGTACCACAGGCGCCAGGGCCTTCGAGCCGAGGAGATACGAGCAGGGAGCGTGCGGAGGCCGCACCATCGGCGGGAAGTCCGCCGATAGATGCGCCTTCGGCGGTAGGGCCTATAGGCCAAGGGACATCGGGCGAGCGGCCCCCGGCCATGTCGCCTTCGGCGATGGATGTCCGCGGCGCTACGCCTGCGGCGGACAAGGCGCCGGCAATTGCGCCTGCGCACGGGCCGGGCACAGCCCCCACGGACCGATCAAGGGAGCAGCAACAGACGGAGGAGCGGAGTGACTGTCCGCGGGATGAAATTTCGATGCGCGATGCGCAATCAAACCCCGCGCAGCCACCCTCCGCTCGATCGCCTTCGGCGGCGGGCGACGGCGGCAGAGAGGACGCGGTAGACAACCAACAAGCGAGCGACGGGGATGCCGCACGGGTACATTCGCCTTCCGCCTTAGACATTTTGGCGACGAGCAGCGAGGCTGCAGCCGTGCCTTCGCAGGCAGCACACGTCGATGACGTGCAGCCCCACTCGGGGCAGTCGCCGACGCAATCAATGGCGACTGAAATTCTCCACTCGGATGATGACGACGGAGGCTCCACGGAAGAAATGTCAGGAGCAGAAGACACCGAGGAGGAGGAGGAGGAAATTGTTGGAGCGCCGGCGGCGGCGCTCTCTGAGCAGGTGATTCCGTTGCTAAGGTACTTGGATCGCAAGGTCGATAAATACGCCGACCCACTCCAGCCGGGATCTTACATCGAGTTAGTGCGCAGGCGGACTCGCACTAAAGTCCACACCAGCAAGCTATTAGCTAGAGTGGACCAGGAGTTGAGGGAATTGAAGGAGAAGCATGCATGCTTGTGGGGTCAGTACAAACTTAATCAGAAATTCTACAAGCACTCCGAGAAGATGAAGGATGAGAAACTGGACGAGCTCACCAAGGAGCAGGTGAAGGTCAAGGAAGCACTCATTTCTGAGCAGGCCCAGAATCGGATTTTGTCAGAGGAGCTCGTGCGACAGACGCGGTTGTTGGAACAATGTCAGCTTGCATGGCAGGCAGATGAAGAGTTAATCCGCAGGTTACAGTCAGAGTGTGGCGAATTGAGAGCGCAACGTGCTGAAGCCGAATCGCAATTAGTGATAATTGAAGAGGATCGCAGGAAGGAGGCGGATCGCACGAAGGTGGAGACGGCGAGGCGTGTCGCCCACTGTCTCAAGGGCTACGCCCACTGGGAGGTGAAGGCGCAGGAGAAACTCACACTGCGTGAGTTTGAATTGCGCGCAGCCGGGTTGTTGTCAGGCGACAGTAGGAGTCGACGGAAGGTAGCAAAGAAGCTCGATGCCTTTCTGTCGAAGGCACAGGATACCATGTCCGCCCTCGAAGTGGAGGTGTCCGCGGCGTTGCAGCGTTTGGGACTGCGCAGTCGAGCGGAAGATTGGCAGGGTAGGGAGTTAGTGCGCGGCAGTCGGCCGCGCAGGAGACGTAGTACAGGTTCCGCGGAGTGTAGTGTAGCGTGGTTCCGTGCAGGCGTGTAGCGTAGTGCAGTGTAGTGCTAGGTAGGACTTAGAAGGTATAAAATAGTTCCAGGCGTTTTGCCTGGGGTTCTTTCCCAAACTCAGAAGTATAGATCAGGAACCCATTTCCTTTGCGTGTTTGTGTCCTTGAGTTCTGTCACCACGCAGGAGGAGTTACAACTTAGCGTTCCGCATTTTGTAGCTGAAGGCCTTCGGCCGAATGTTCAGAGCTAGTACATTGGTTAGAGACTTGAGTAGTTCGGATCTGCACCTGCGGGTGACTGCCGATGCTCAGAGCCAGTGACTAGTTAGATACTTGAACAGTTTCGCCCCTACACCTTCGAGTGTTTCTTTCTGATTGTACTCCTTTGGGATTTTTCCCCTGAATGCCAAAGTGAAGTTTTGCTACTTCGTGTAAGCCTTGGTTGTAAATTCAGGTTACGCTGCAGCAGGTGCCTTGAGGGTAACCCCTGTAGTATTTCTGGGAATGACAAGTGCCTGAGAATTCAAACTCTTCAATAGACTGTTGTTGTGTTACTGGAATGTTTCACAGTGAGTCCTTCAGTGCGGACCTGTGTTCTCTGCGCGTTTTGTGAGTTGAGAGTGTTGTTCACCGCGTATGAGTGACTTCGATCCGAAGTAGGCAGTCCAAACCGGGTTTCCTACGCTAGCAGCAAGCTAGTGGAAGCGTTGTAAAAGCCGGAGTTGGAAGTCACTACCCGCAGCTTCGCTGAGTGTACTCTTGAGAGACTTCCCCCCTGAAATCTTGAGTAGAGGTCCTAACGGATCTCTGGGTTGTGTTTCTGTAGTTTCAGGTGTGTGTGTGTGTGTGTGTGTACGCTGTACTGTGCGACCTCCGAGTGCGCTCCGAGTGGACACTTGCAGTATTTCTGGGAGTGACAGTCGCCTGAGAATTCAAACTCATCAATAGTCTGTTAAAACGTGACACTTTGTACCCTGTGTGTTCCTCTGTCCCTGTGGGTTCGACCTTTCTACCACTATATTGCAGTTTTAGCCTTTAGTGGGTTATTACATAAGAAGCCGACAACTGAGCATCGGCAATCACCCGCAGGTGTAGATCCGAACTACTCAAGTCTCTAACCAATGTACTAGCTCTGAACATTCGGCCAAAGGCCTTCAGCTACAAAATGCGGAACGCCAAGTGGTAGCTCCCCTTGCGTGGTGACATAACTAAGGACACAAACACGCAGGGAAAATGAGTTCCTGATCTGCACTCCCGAAATTGGGAAAGAACCCAAGGCAAGACGCCTTGAACTACTTTATACCTTCTAAGTCATAACTAGCACTACACTGCACTACGCTACTCGCCTACACGGAACCACGCTACACTACACTCCGCAGAACCAAAGCTACGTCTCCTGCGCGACGGATTGCCGCGCACTAACTCCCTACCCTGCCAGTCTTCCGCTCGACTGCGCAGTCCCAACCGCTGCAACGCCGCGGACACCTCCACCTCGAGGATGGACATGGTATTCCGCGCCTTCGACAGAAAAGCGTCTAGCTTCTTCGCGACCTTCCGCCGACTCCTGCTGTCGCCTGCCAACAACCCCGCTGCGCCGCTGTGCGCTCTCAAGGTTGTACTGCCCCCATAAACAGGCATGCTTCTCCCTCAATTCCTTCAACTCCTGGTCCACCTTAGCTAGTAGCTTGCTAGTGTGGACTTTAGTGCGAGTCCGCCTGCGCACTAATTTGATGTAAGATCCCGGCTGAAGTGGATCGGCGTATTTATCGAATTTGCGATCCAAGTACTTCAGCAACGGTATCACCTGCTCAGAGAGCGCCGCCGCCGGTGCTCCAACAATTTCCTCCTCCTCCTCCTCGGTATCCCCTGCTCCCGACATTGCTTCGGTGGAGCCTCCGTCGTCATCATCCGAGTTGAGGATTTCAGTCGCCATTGATTGCGTTGGCGACTGTCCCGAGTGGGGCTGCACGTCGTCGACGTGTGCTGCCTGCGAAGGCACCGCTGCAGCCTCGCTGCTCTTCGCCAATATGTCTAAGGCGATGGGCGAATGTGGCCGTGCTGCATACCCGTCGCCCGCTTGTCGGTCTTCAATTGTATCCTCTCTGCCGCCGACGTCCGCCGCCGAAGGCGATAGAGCGGAGGGTGTCTACGCGGGGTTTGATTGCGCATCGCGCACCGAAATTTCGTCCCGCGGACAGTCAATCCGCTCCTCCGCCAGGTGCTGCTCCCTCGATCGGTCCTTCGCGGGGGCTGTGCCTGGCCTGTGCGCAGGCGCAAATGCCGGCGCCTTGTCCGCCGCAGGCGCAGCGCCGAAGGCATCTATCGCCAAAGGCGACATAGCCGGGGGCCGCTCGCCCGATGTCCCTTGGCCCATAGGCCCTACCGCCGAAGGCGCTTCTACCGGCGGATTACCCGCCGATGGTGCGGCCTCCGCACGCTCCCTGCTCGCATCTCCTCGGCCCGAAGGCCTTGGCGCCGAAGGCGCGAATCGCGGCGCATTGTGCGCCGGAGGGTCTAGCCCCAAAGGCCTTTGTCCCGTAGGCGGATCTTCTGCCGGCTCCTTCCCCTTCCTACGTTGGAACGGGGGTGATTCCTGCCTGTGCACAGGCGGCACGTGTGGAGGTGACCTGTGCACAGGCGAGCGCCTGTGCACAGGCGGACTGCTTCTTCACACGCGTAGGCGTAGGTCCACGTCCGCTTGTGGTCGCCGATCCGTCGAGGCTCGCCTGTGCGCAGGCGGAACACCTGTCCGCAACGCACGTGGTAACTCCGGAGGCCCTTGGCCCGTAGGCGGCCTCTCGTCCGTCGAGGGTGCAGCGTGGTCCGTTGCTCCTGCAGACGTCCGCGCTCCCTCGTTCTTCTCTGGCGACGCACTTCCTTTCTCCGTCGCAATCGTCGCCGTGTCCGCGCTGCTGGCTGGTAACACAAGCCTGCGCGCCTTCTGCTTCGGCCGGCTGTACGATTCGTACAACGGCCGCGGTCGAATGGGAGCCGTGGATTCTTGATGCTGCTCCTCTTCGGACTCCTCTCTCCATCGCCGCTTCCGCGGTACTCTTGCTGCAGGAGTATTCCTCCATTCGTCCCTCCGCCTTGACGGAGTAGAAGTCGGTGACTCCTCTGCATCAGTGTCGACCTCATTCTCCCGCACATACCTCCCGGGATGATCGATGGACAACAGCGGAAAACGAGCAAGCTCCGCCGCGGTCAAACAATTTCGCTGTCGATAAAAATTGATGAGGAAAGGAGAGAGATGATTTAGAGTTCCCCCCTTCTCCTCAAAAGCGTGTTGTCGCATCACCCTGTGCAGGATGCTCGCCCAGTGAATTGAAGTTCCCTCGATGATGCACTCCACAAAAGAGACCTGCCACAATGTGATGTAGCAGGCGCGGTGTGGCTGCAGTAATTGCAACAGCGCCGTAGCCAAAGTTCGGCGGAATTGATCCTTGTAATCGCGGGTCTTGTACCCATTCTTGGTAGACTTCCCCCGCTTGAACAACTCCACAAATTGCGCCTCTTCCTGCTTGGACACCTTGACGCTCTCACTATCGAAGAGGAGGTGCCCTGGGATGCCGGCACATCTCCCCAATGCCTGCGCCCAATCTTGGACTGTCCACCGATCGACATGCGGACGCAATCCGCGCGTAGGTGGACCCCGTGGCTCTAGCCACTCGCGCACCATATCCACACAAATGTAGTTCCATCCCCATAGCAAGAAATCGAGCTTTCTTGCTATCAGGCGCTCCTCGAAAGCGCGCAGCCCGTTCTGTGGTAGTCGGAGCGGCAGCATCCGCAATCGGCCCAGTCTCGTCATTGCGTTCTTGGAGTTCGCCTGCTTGCTAATTCTCCTCCCGCTTCGCTCGAGCTCCTTTCTTCCTCGGCAAACTCTAATTTCCCTCAATTCCAAATCACGCGCACTCACTTCTCCCTCAATTACCAAGAAATCCTCTGCGCGGCGATGTCGAGAATGCTTAGCAGCCAGCAGGTAGACGCGCGCAGCTCGCACTAGAGAATGGAATCGCGAATTCAAGAATGGGGCGCTCTCCGTCTCCCGGTCGAAGGTCATGGTCGGCTCTTGCTCGTGAAGGACGACTCAATTGATGGCCGCGCCGGCTCTACGCTAAAACGGTCTCCGCTCTCACGCGCGGCTTCACGCTCCGCCGACGCCGATTTAACTCTCACGCTCGAATTGGCGAATTTGAACTCCGCGAGCGTACTACGCCGCGGACATGGGTGCGCAGCGCCGAAGGCGGATTTTCTGCCTTGCGCGGTACACTCGTTCGTACCGCTCCTCAGCCAATCCTCCTCTGCCTCGGCGCGTGTGTCCGCATGTCGGACAAAAGTTCAACTCCCGCCTGCGCGTAGGCGGACTTCTCGGCGGATTCTCCGCCGGCGCGGAACTTCACCCTCCTTTGCACAGGCGCTCGCCTGTGCGCAGGCGAAGTCCGTCCGCGTCGATGCGCTGGCGCGGAAGGCGTTGACCGCGGTCAACAGCCTCCGTCCAGACTGTCCGTTCCTTGTCTCTCCGTCGGCGCGCTCCGCCTCCGCAACTCCGTCCGTCCAAGGGCGCATCCATCCGTCCCGTCCGTACAGTCCGTACGGTCCGTACGGATTTTACTATTCTGGCGGCTCCTTGCTCGTCCGCGCCGTTGCGCTGGCGCAGAAGGCGCCGTACAATTTCTACCTCACAAGGCGCATTTCTAGGGCCCAAGGCGGATTTCCCGCCCACGCCGAAGCGCCTGTGCACAGGTGCACGCCTGTGCGTAGGCGAACTTCGCGCCTACATCAAAACCCTATTTCGCATGTGCGCAGGCGAACTTCCTTCGTCCGCGCATAGGACAAAACTTCTCCGCTTGTGCATAGGCGAAGAGCTGAGTATCTTACAACCTTCATAACTCCCGGAGTCCTCATACGTTGTTGGCGTTCTTGGGCTCGTTGGAATCAGCGCGTCGAGCTCTTTCCAACGAGACCCTAACTAAGTCAAGACGTTTGGGGGTTGACCTAAATATGAAGGATTTCCCTACCGCCGCGGACGCAGCGCCGAAGGCGGATTTTGCGCCTTGCGCCGTAGGGATCCTAACTGCAGAGTTCGCAGGGAGGATGGTGCCCGTCCTTACCACTGCACCCAACTCCTAGATTCTACGAGGTCCCTCGAGAATCTCTGCGGTCTTCCGAATTCACTTTGTTTTGATGCACCGAAGGCTATTTACATTGCTGCCGTGGTACAGTTTTTCAATAATGTTTTAATTTCCTCAAAATTACCAAAAGTGGGGTACCACAAGCTGTTACTACAAAAAGACTATCATCTATCAATCTATCATCTAATGGACTGGTCCCTACATTCTCCGACAGCCTAGATAGATGGTCGGCCTGCAAGTGCATGCGACCAGGTTTATACTCCACAGTGTAGTCAAATTCCTCCAGCAATAAAACCCACCCGGCCAATCTTCCACTAAGCTCCGCCTTGTTCACCAGATATTTGATTGTCATATGATCAACGAAAAAAACGACTGGATTACAGATCAGATAATGTCTAAACTTCTTGACAGAAAATACCATGGCCAAGCACTCCCTCTCGGTCGTAGAATAGTTTCTCTCCGCTGGATTCAACTGCCTACTGGCATAAGCGATTGGCAAGTTCTTCCCCTTCTCTCCTGTAGACTGACACAACGCACTACCCACTGCTACACTACTTGCATCACAGAAAACGTGAAAAGGCATGCTCCAGTCAGGAGGCCTCAACACCGGATAAGTACTCAACCTGGACTTCAATTCTTCAAAAGCTTCTTGACAAGCATCTGTCCACTCAAATCTGTTCTCCTTCCTCAACAATTGAGTAATAGGCACTACAATCTTGGCAAAGTCAGGAATCAACTCTCTATACCACCCTACATGTCCCAATAATTTGGCTACACCCTTGGCATTCGTGAGAGTTGCCAATCCTTCAATAACTGCAATCTTATCAGGATCCGGTTCTCTTCCCTTCTCACTCACAACATAACCCAAAAGAACTCCTCTCTGAACACCTAGAAATGTCTTCTCAGGATTCAGAGCTAGCTGCATTCTTCTACATCTAATGAGAGCTTCTCTAACACAGTGCAGATGCTCACCAGCACTTGACTGAGTGCTAAAATCGTCCACAAAAACTGTCATAGACTTGTATAACAGATCCGTGAAAATATACATCGCCAACCTTTGGAATGTGGCTGGTGCATTGCACAATCCGAAAGGCATAACAACCCATACAAAAGTTCCCCACGGAGTTGTGAAGGCTGTTTTGTGAACATCTTGCACTGCTATGGAAATCTGATTGTAGCCAGCATATCCATCCATGAACGTGTACCTCGCATGACCTCCAACTTCCTCCAAAAGCAGCGTGATAAAAGGTAAAGGAAAGTGATCCTTCTCAGTACAGGCATTCAGCTTCCTATAATCGACACACACTCTAAGTTTCCCATTCTTCTTCTTGACCAAAACCATAGGAGAAACCCAATCCGTGATCTCTACAGGCTTAATGAATCCAGCTTTGAGTAATCTCTCCAATTCTGCTCGAACTAACAACTGTAACTGTGGGTGCATTCTTCTCTCCTTCTGTCTAATAGGCTTAGCTCCAGGGACCAGAGAAATCCGATGCTCCACCATTTCACGAGGTACTCCCTTCAACTCATCATACGACCAAGCAAAGGTATCACTGAATTTGTCTATCAACTCACCATACTTCTGTATCTCATCCTCTCCTAGGTTAGAACCCATCTTCATTTGCTTCAACTCTCCTCCTCTGATGGACACCTCCACATATTTCCAGTCTTCCTCCACCACATGAGTTTGTTCCTCCGAGCTTTGATACCAATCTGGAGGGACCTGAGGATAGTCCCTGACGTCTTGGCCCACCACAATTCCGGTTGATGTAGTCTTGAAATGCAAGGGTTCCTCCAACTTCGCAGTTTGCACAGTATTCTCCTCCTCTTGAGTTCCATCAACATGCACGAAATCCACGTCAGTAATATCCAACTCGTCCAACCATGGAGTGAGACCTCCATGTATCCACTCTTCCTCTATAAGAACCTCACATGGTTCTAGCAACAGATACTCTTCTCTCTGTAAACTGATCACCTCCTTCTTGAAAATTTCGTGATGAGAAATCATCATGGCGTCACAACCTGACTCAGGATTATCTCTCAACCATTGAGCAAACTCTCCATCATCACTTCTGCTGTAAAAACTAGGACCTAAGCTACTTGATCCTACATCTAATCTATTTTTTCTGTCATTCGGCTGAACCACTCCCACTAAAGTGTCATCACACTTGGCCTCGTTTTTCTCTTCTTCCTTCCCTGAAGAATGCTCAGAATCCTCTTTCATCCTTCCACCTAAGGACCCTATTGACACCTTGACTCTGTTATCCTGAGGACCATATGTGATTGATGGCTTCAGTCCTCCCCAATCCACAATTGCATTAGCCATTCTCAACCAAGGTCTGCCCAATAGAATAGGGAAAGTGTCCCTATTCGAATGCATCTTAATCACATGAAATGTGACAATGTACTCCTCACCACCAGTGGACAAACGGCAATCTTTAATCATCCCCACTGGTACAGCCAAAGTCTGATTGGCCATATTGATAATGAAAGGTGAGGGGCCTGTCAGATTCAAACCTAACCTTCTCATGGTGTGTTCAGGTAGGATGTTCAGACCACTACTCCCATCAACTAATACATTGGGAATCACCTTGTCTACCACTACCACCTCTATCTCCACAGGTTTGACATCTTGACTTACTTTTTGCAAATGAACTCTAGCAGCGACTCTAGTCTTCGTCTTTCTACTCCTTCTATGTACTGGAATGCCCTCCTTCAAGGTCTTGCGAGCAATGGGAGATATTTCCAGCAGCTGACCAAAAGTAATGTCTGCCTTTAGCGAACTCAGATCTGACCACAAATTGTACTTCTCAGACTCTCTCCTTCTCGGACGTATCATACCCTCCCACTCTTTCACAGGAATCCTGTAATAACCCACTAAAGGCTAAAACTGCAATATAGTGGTAGAAAGGTCGAACCCACAGGGACAGAGGAACACACAGGGTACAAAGTGTCACGTTTAACACACTATTGAGGAGTTTGAATTCTCAGGCGACTGTCACTCCCAATAATACTGCAAGTGTCCACTCGGAGCGCACTCGGAGGTCGCACAGTGCAGCGTAACACACACACACACACACACACACACACACCTGAAACTACAAAAACACAACCCAGAGATCCGTTAGGACCTCTACTCAAGATTTCAGGGGGAAAGTCTCTCGCGAGCACACTCAGCGAAACTGCGGGTAGTGACTTCCAACTCCGGCTTTTACAACACTTCCACTAGCTTGCTGCTAGTGTAGGAAACCCGGTTTGGACTGCCTACTTCGGATCGAAGTCACTCATACGCGGTGAACAACACTCTCAACTCACAAACGCGCAGAGAACACAGGTCCGCACTGAAGGACTCACTGAGAAACATTCCAGTAACACAACAACAGTCTATTGAAGAGTTTGAATTCTCAGGCACTTGTCATTCCCAGAAATACTACAGGGGTTACCCCAAAGGCACCTGCTGCAGCGTAACCTGAATTTACAACCAAGGTTTACACGAAGTAGCAAAACTTCACTTTGGCATTCAGGGGAAAAATCCCGAAGGAGTACAATCAGAAACAAACACTCGAAGGTGTAGGGGCGAAACTATTCAAGTATCTAACTAGTCATTGGCTCTGAGCATCGGCAATCACCCGCAGGTGCAGATCCGAACTACTCAAGTCTCTAACCAATGTACTAGCTCTGAACATTCGGCCGAAGGCCTTCAGCTACAAAATGCGGAACGCCAAGTTGTAGCTCCTCGTGCGTGGTGACAGAACTAAGGGCACGAACACGCAAGGAAAATGAGTTCCTGATCTGTACTTCTGAAATTGGGAAAGAACCCAAGGCAAAACGCCTTGAACTAATTTATACCTTCTAAATCCTAACTAGCACTACACTGCACTACGCTACACGCCGGCACGGAACCACGCTACACTACACTCCGCGGAACCTGTGCTACGTCTCCTGCGCGACGGACTGCCGCGCACTAACTCCCTACCCTGCTAGTCTTCCGCTCGACTGCGCAGTCCCAACCGCTGCAACGCCGCGGACACCTCCACCTCGAGGGTGGACATGGTATCCCGCGCCTTCGACAGAAAAGCGTCTAGCTTCTTCGCAACCTTCCGCCGACTCCTGCTGTCGCCTGCCAACAACCCCGCTGCGCGAAGTTCAAACTCACGCAGTGTGAGTTTCTCCTGCGCCGCCACTTCCCAGTGGACGTAGCCCTTGAGACAGTGGGCGACACGCCTCGCCATCTCCTCCTTCGTGCGACCTGCCTCTCGCCTCCGATCCTCTTCAATTACCACTAACTGCGATTCGGCCTCCGCACGCTGCGCTCTAAATTCACCACACTCTGACTGTAGCCTGCGGATTAAATCCTCATCCGCCTGCCGTGCGAGCTGACATTCCGCCAACAAACGCGTCTGTCGCACGAGCTCCTCTGACAGAATCTGATTCTGAGTTTTCTCAGACATCAAATCCGTCGTGGTCTTCACCACATCCCTGGTGAGCTCTTCCAATCTCTCCTTCCTCATCCTGTCGAGGGCGTGCGATTTCCTCTCAAGGTTGTACTGCCCCCACAAACAGGCATGCCTCTCCCTCAATTCCTTCAACTCCTGGTCCACCCTAGCTAGTAGCTTGCTGGTGTGGACTTTAGTGCGAGTCCGCCTGCGCACTAATTCGATGTAAGATCCCGGCTGAAGTGGATCGGCGTATTTATCAAATTTGCGATCCAAGTACTTCAGCAACGGTATCACCTGCTTAGAGAGCGCCGCCGCCGGCGCTCCAACAATTTCCTCCTCCTCCTCCTCGGTATCCCCTGCTCTCGACATTGCTTCGGTGGAGCCTCCGTCGTCATCATCCGAGTTGAGGATTTCAGTCGCCATTGATTGCGTTGGCGACTGACCCGAGTGGGGCTGCACGTCGTCGACGTGTGCTTCCTGCGAAGGCACCGCCGCAGCCTCGCTGCTCTTCGCCAAAATGTCCAAGGCGGTGGGCGAATGTGGCCGTGCTGCCTTCCCGACGCCCGCTTGTTGGTCTTCAATCCTATCCTCTCTGCCGCCGACGTCCGCCGCCGAAGGCGATCGAGCGGAGGGTGTCTGCGCGGGGTTTGATTGCGCATCGCGCACCGAAATTTCGTCCCGCGAACAGTCAATCCGCTCTCCCGACAGGTCCTGCTCCCTCGATCGGTCCTGCGCGAGGGCTGTGCCTGGCTTGTGTGCAGGCGCAAATGCCGGCGCCTTGTCCGCCGCAGGCGCAGCGCCAAAGGCGTCTATCGCCGAAGGCGACATAGCCGGAGGCCGATCGCCCGATGTCTCTTGGCACAAAGGCCCTACCGCCGAAGGCGCATCTACCGGCGGACTACCCGCCGATGGTGCGGCCTCCACACGCTCCCTGTTTGCATCTCGTCGGCCTGAAGGCCCTGGCGCCGAAGGCGCAAATCGCGGCGCGTTGGGCGCCGGGGGGTCTGGTCCCGAAGGCCCGTGACCCGTAGGCGGATCTTCCGCCGGCTCCTTCCCCTTCCTACGTTGGAACGGGGGTGAATCCTTGTGGTAACACACTTTTTGTTTTTTTTTCAGAATTTAAACAATTTTAGAAAACTAGTACCGAAGCAGTGTTTGTAGTTAGGAAAGGGTACGTTAATAGAGTGGATTGATGAAATTGTCACGAGGACACAAAGAATCACGTAGTCGGATGTACCAACGCCAATGTCTTCGGCGCCTTCGGCAAAAGCTCCTTTTCTAAGGTGTCTCTACTCACGCGCCTCCAGCGTATAAGGAAGCTACGCTTCCGGCGCAGACACCTCAGGAGGAGGTTTTGCTAAAGACGTCAGGAGAAGGGCCCGGACCTCTAAAGGCATCCGACCATGAGTGCGCCTTCGGCGAAGCGCCGCTAGCGCGGAAAGGGAAAACCTTCATAACAATCGGGATACACTGTAGATCCAGTTGGTTGAAGTTGCATTAGAAAGAGCTCGGGACGCTCGTTCTAACGAGCCCAAGAGCGTCGGAGATGGATCAGGTACGGAGAAGTTATGAGCATCGGAAAACTCGTAGCCGGACATGCGCCGTTCGCGCTAGGGTTCACAGCCGGAAAGGATTCCCGTACGCCTTCGGCGATGCGCCTCCGGCGGAATCACGCACTCATAGGAGGAAACCAACTCAGAGTCGGAAGCGCCTTTGGCGGCTGTTCATGGAAGGAAAGCGCCGGTCGGATGTACGCCTCCGACGTGGCGCTGACGGCCGGATGCGCTGGCATGAGTTACGATGGCGGATATGCGCCGGCAGCAACGGACGAGGCATAAAGGACAAAATAAGCGGTGCGACTGTGCGCCGGCATAATTCGCTCCGACCAGATGTGCGCCTCCAGCAAGGCGCCGACGGATAATGAACGCACCAGCGGCGACACACCTCCGGTGAGGGACGGGTTAGGAAAAGACAACAGGGCCGACGTAAACCCTGCAGCGGACTCGAGTCCGGAAGGTGGCGGCGGCGGGAGAATTCAACGTTTACGCATGCGAATGCGCGAAGTGCGGAGACGTGAATTCGCGCATGCAAAGGGCGAACCGTTAAGCCGTATAGCCGGCTGCGTACGTTGTAACCAGTAAGAACGTTGGACGTTCTTGAAATCGGAGAAGAAAAGGCTGCGCTCCAGTCTCATTCTCTCATTCTTGACTTTGCGATTTCCAGTTTCCAAGATTACGCGCAAGGGCGGAGCGACCTGCAGTGAGAGTAGAGAGTGCGGAGACGAGTTGCGCAAGGATCTTGGCGGACCTTGAAAGAATTGCGAGTAGCGATCTTGAGCTTGAGCGCAGAGAGAGTGAGCAGTCAGCGCTTGAGCGGCCGACGCGCAGTGGCGATTGTGAGAGAGCGAGCGAAAGGGAGAACGTTTGTGTGTGCAGGCAACGCAATGTCGAAGGTTCCCCAGCTGCGAGTGTCTCCACTCAGGGTGCCGCAGATCGGTCTACGCGCATTTCAAGATGTGCTGCTGAGGCTGAAGCGGGATGTTTGACAAATGCTGAGAAAACACGGTTTCCACAGTTGACCCGGAACTATCCAGGTAGATATTCGAGGGAGGCCGAAGTAGACACGGATCCGGACGAGGAACGTGCCAGTACGCCTCCGGCTCCGGCTCCAGCAAGGGCAGCAGAAGAACGTCGAAGTGAGCGCATTCGAAGAAAGCGAAAGTGGGATGAGAGACCTGAGGACAGGCAGCCGGAAGTGCCAGCTGCGCCGACTCGTGGTCGGCCCACCCCCGAGCCTCACAGTCGACCAAAACAGAGGGCACGCAAAATGCCAACTGGTACTCAGGAGACCGGGCGAACTCCGACCCGGCGGAATCTCACACAGGAGGAGATAATCGCTCAGATTCTAGGGAAGAGTGCAGATACCTCTGCACAGAAGGCACCACGGCCTTCGGAAGGAGATGGACGGACTGACAGCCGGCCGACTGCGAGTCGGATGACTGAAGGCCGACAAGCGGAAGGAAGGCCAACTGAACGGCGCGTTGAACCGGACAGCAGGCCGGAAGCAGAAGAGAGTTTGGCTGACGAGCCAACAATCCTCAGAGGGTCGTCTTCGGCGGAAGGCACTTCCGGGAGAACGCCACGAGCAAGCAGGCCAAGTGGAGTCAAGACGCGCAGGGTGTATCCGACTCCCAGTCGGACTCCCAGTCGCCTAGAATTCAAACTTTACAAAAGTCTGTTAAACGTGACACTTTTACTCTGTGTGTTGCCTCTGTCCCTGTGGGTTCGATCTTTTTACCACCATACTGCAGTTTTAGCCTTTGGTGGGTTATTACATAAGGAGCCGACAACTTCTTTTTGGCGCCGCTGCCGGGGACAGTGCGTCAACACCAGAATACTTGAGCAGCAATGCTCGGTGAATGTCGACGAGCGATAGTGTGGGAAACCTGAGTGCGAGAGCCACACAGAAACTCCGTCGAGATTTAGAAAAAGCCGTGGAAACAAAACGGCGAACTAAAAAGAAGACTCCCGGTGAAGACTCTGCAGAAAGATCGCCATCACCGACTACTAGAAGACAAAGGCGTTCCAGTTCACCTACCGAGAGCATTGAGCTAACAGTTCTATTGGACATTCCTCCGACAGAAACTCTTCCTGAGTTTGGCCAACCTAGGATCAGTCCGTCGACGGGATCACCGATGGCAGACCATCAAGCCAATCTCCGCCAGGTGTTTTCCCAACCTACCACCAAACATTCGTATCCAAGATACACGGGAACGGGCGACGACGATGATGCAGATTCATACATAAAGCTCTTCGAGTCTGTCTCCATCGCCAATCGTGAGACCAGTGATGAAGACCGACTACGAATCTTTCCTAGCCTGCTACGCAGACGAGCGCGTAGCTGGTACAACCATGAGAGCACCGACCCCACTGGCATCCGGACCTGGGCTCAGCTCAAGGAAAAGTTCCTGAGGCGGTTTCGCGAACTCGGATATGACAGTCGAGTACTGACCCGGCTTCGAAATCTTCGACGCGAGCGGAAGGAGAATCTTTGAGACTATACTGAGAGATTTCAAGACCTTCTAGATCGAATTCCGAAGACAGGCCCAGGAGAACCATATTCGGTACAACAAGCAGTGGATTGGTATGTGACAGGGCTCTCAAGAGAAATGGAGACCTTCTGTAGGAGAGGCAAGACTGACACAATCCAAGATGTGATAGCTTCCGCGGAGACCTTTGAGACGTCAACCCTTGACACTCGAAGACGCGACCGACGGTCGACGAAGAAGAAATCGCAAGGCGGACGTCGGAAGAGAAGGAACTCGCCTTCCTCGACAGAAGAATCAAGCTCCTCCGAATCCAGTTCTTCCTCAGAAGAGGAAGAGGACTCGTCATCTTCAGAAGAAGAAAGACGGAAGAAGAAACGCAGTTGATCAAGAAGAAGGATCGAGGTAAGGGAATCCCAGTGAAGACTCAAGGGGACATCGCAGCCAAGGTAGACAACCTGGTGAAGAATTTTGCGGACCTGAAAGTTCATGTAGTGGGAGGCCAAGACCGACGTAAATCACCTGCGAGACAACGAGCGAATCTCTGGTGTACTACGTGCGGACAGGTGGGACATGCCAACACGGAGTGCATGTCCGCGCGGCCATCTTACCCAGTGAATGCGGTCGAATGGGCACCACAGTGGGAGAATCCCATGTATTATGCTGAGCCGCCCATGTATTATGCTGAGCAGGTTGAGGACACCGCCTACTCGGTACAGACAGCTCCAGCTACAACTCCGAACCCACCGGTGCATATACCGCGCTTTGTTCCGAGGGAAATGGCGGGTACACTCCCACCAAGACGCATGGCACCTCCAGGCAATCACAACCAACCTCGACCACAATTCGATGGTTGCTACAACTGCGGAGACATGGGACATTACGCGCCAAGCTGTCCCCACCCGAGGAAGCCAATGGGGTATGCACCGTTGTGCAGCAATTGCAAGAAGTCTGGACATACAGCAGCCGAATGTGATCAGCCACAACTCCCTAGGCCAGCCGTGCGTTTCGTATCGACACCTGGCAAGGAAGAGGTGCAGGTCAACCAGGTAGAACTGAGTCTGGACCCAGCTGAAGGAAACGAAGTATGGCCAGAGGAAGAAGTAATGTGCGGTCGGGTAGAAACCCGAAGTTCGAAGAGGAGAGGAGAAGACCACGAGGACACTCGCCGCCTCGAGCGTAGGGAAGAGAGGAGGAAGTCTAAACAAGTTAGAGAAGGCCAAAGGAGAAGGCCGGGTACACCTCCGGCTATGAGAAACACCCAACCGGAGCAGAACTCAGAGAAGGCGGACAAGTATTCGGAAGAGTCCCGGACTCGAGACTACCTTCCGGACATCAAAGATGAGGTGAGTCACCTCATCAAGGAAGCACTGGGCGCCGGAATGACATCCGACGACCGGAAGGCGGTTAGGCCCCCTACACCACTTCCGACCGCGAGTACAGGGAAACTTCCGGCTGTGACTTCCAACACTTCCTACGACATAGTGGAGGACATAGGGAGTCAGAGGGCAAATATTTCCTTCCACCAATTGTTGGAAGACAATAAGACGTACAGAAGGATGCTGATGCTTTCGTTGCGCCGACCACGCAAACCCCGAAAAGAGAAACTTCCGGCTGTGTACAGAGTGGAAGGAGGAGACCTGGGACCTCCAGAGATCGAAGTAGAGATCGGAGGCTGCGTCATACAGAAGGTACCAGTGGACTCCGGCTCGGGCGTGAATATCATGACCGAGGAGACAGCGAACTCCTTGGGGTTCCAGACCTTCGAGCCTACATCCCGAGTGTTGCGACTGGCCGATCAAACACGCAGAATGCCACTAGGAATGTTGAGCAATGTGAGAACCAACATTGGAGGAGTGGACTTTCAACTGTCCTACATAATACTGCAACCTCTGATGAAGAAAGGTTATGATGTGCTGCTTGGCAGACCGTGGCTATACGATGCCAAAGCAAGGTGTGACTGGAGTAGGAAGAGATTACAGTTCCGTAGCCCTGCGGACCCTCCGACTGTCATTACCGTACCGTGGACCAAGGTACCACATGAGGGCGAAACACCTTCCACCACCTCCGGTTACACAACTGGAGGGGAGACCAGCTCATCATGCACCTCAAAGACCGAAACGTCGGAGGAATTTGTGGGCTACGTCACTTGCTGCTCCATTGAGGAGGAAGGAGACGAGGTGTATCCGGATGACGAATAGCAACTAGCAGCCGGACTGGGCAGAAGCGAGATCAGTCACACAGAGGGGATTGTTGACCCGAGTGATTGCTGCGAACTGCAACTCAGTCCAGGTAAAGGCTTGAAGGTGTCAAGCCAGGTACAAGGAGAAGAGTTGAACAGGGTACAGGCGTTTCTTCGCCAGTATGAGGATGTCTTCGCATGGAAGATTGAAGACATGAAAGGCATACCTGCAAGGTATGGAGAGCACAGGATCGACTTGTTGGACGAGGCAGTTCCGGTTCGCCAGCGCCAATACAGGCTCAACCCAAAATATTCATTATTGGTGAAGGACGAAATCGATAAGTACCTGAGCGCAGGAATAATCTACCCGGTACTAAGTAGCGAGTGGGTGTCGCCTATCGTGATCGTACCCAAGAAACTGACAGGTAAGATCCGGGTGTGCCAGGACTTCCGAAAGCTGAACGCAGCAACGAGGAAGGACCATCACCCTCTCCCTTTCACGGACTCTATTTTGGACCATGTCGCAGGGCATGAATGCTACAGTTTCCTAGACGGATTCTCCGGCTACAACCAGGTGTCCATCAGGGAACAGGACAAGGACAAAACAACCTTCACGACCGACTGGGGAACCTATGCTTATCACAAGATGCCGTTCGGGCTGTGCAACGCGCCAGCGACGTTCCAGCGGATGATGACAAACATCTTCCAAGAGCACCTGAGGAAGTTCCTAGAAATTTTCATCGACGACTTTTGTGTCTTCGGTAAGAGGTCGGAGCACCTTAACCATCTTCGGCAAACGTTCGACAGATGTAGGGAGAGCAGCTTGTCCTTACACCCTGAGAAGTGTTTTTTCTTCATGACCAGCGGAATCCTGCTGGGGCACCGAGTTTTGTCCGATGGCATTGCAGTGGATGTAGAGAAGGTGAAGATTATTCTCGAACTTCAGCCGCCAACGAATCTGCGTGAGTTGAGGGCCTTCCTTGGCCATGTAGGTTATTACAGAAGGTTCATAAATATGTACGCCATCTTGGCAGCCGATCAGATGAAGCTGCTTAAGAAGGAGGAACCCTATGTGTGGGGCAGAGAGCAACAGCTGGCCTTTGAAACGCTCAAAGCCAAACTGACGACTGCTCCGGTTCTGAGAAGTCCGGATTGGAATAGACCTTTCCATGTCTATGTAGACACGTCGGCATTTGCAATCGGAGTGGTTCTCAGTCAGAAGGACGACAACAAGAAAGACTACCCGATTTACTTCACGAGTCGTCAGTTGTCAGCAGCAGAGAAGAAGTACACGACAACTGAGAGGGAGGCGTTGGGAATGGTGTACTCCTGTAAGAAGTTCCGACATTATTTGATCTGCTATGAGTTCGTGTTTCATGTAGATCATTACGCCTTACAGCACCTGGTGAAGAAGGCGGATCTGTCCGGACGAATTGCCAGGTGGGTACTACTGCTGCAGGAATTCACCTACACTGTACAGACAAGGAAAGGCGTTCACCATGAGAACGCGGACTACCTCTCCCGACTATGGACCGAACCCATAGAGGAGGAAGTAGTGGATGATTTTCCCGACGAGCAACTTTTTCAGTTGTCCGCCAGCCATGAGTCCAGGTACGCGGACTTATACAGGTTTCTGCTCACACTCCAATGTCCGGAAGGATTGGATGCGGAGCAGCGCACAGTCTTCGTTCATAAAGCGGGACCTTACCAGCTTCAACAGGGGGTCTTGTTCAAGAAAATGGCAGACGAGAGGCTGTGCAGATGTCTAGAGGAGTTCGAAGTCCCGCGAGTTGTCAAAGCCATGCACACAGAAGACGCTGGTGGTCATTACGCCACCAGAAATACAGTGACCAAAATTGTGAATGCAGGATACTGGTGGCCGACAATGTTCAAAGATGTACACGACTACGTTCGCAAATGCGACAGCTGCCAGAGGACGGGAAGGCCGACTCCGACCACGAGATGGCCTCTTACACCAATCATGCCATTGGCACCATTTGAAAAATGGGGGATCGACTTCGTGGGACCAATACAACCTGTCACTAAAGGCACGCGCAGGCACTACATATTGGTAGCAACAGACTATGCGACCAAGATGGTGGAGGCAGAGGCCACAAGGCACGACGACGCAGCCGCAGTAGCACGGTTCCTATTCGAATCAATCATCACACGCTACGGGTGCCCCCTAGAAATAGTCAGTGACAGGGGAACGCACTTTCTGAATAAGGTGATAGAGAGTTTGACGCGGCACTTCCAGATTAAGCATCGGAAGACTACTCCATACAACCCCAAGGCAAATGGTCTGACAGAGAAGTCCAATGGATTACTCTGTAAGATACTCCTCAAGGTGACTGTAAACCATGCTCATGACAGGGACACCAAGCTACCGGCCGCCTTATGGGCATATAGAACGGCAGAAAAAGTCACCACCAGGCAAACACCTTACTTTCTAGTTTATGGGCAGCATCCGATCTTACCCATCGAATTCGAGATACCTACGAAGAGGACCTTAGATCAGAGAAGGCTGGACGCGGAAGAAAGTCAGGCATATCGACTGCAAGAAGTAATGGCACTGGAGGAAAGACGTCAAGAGGCCGAAGATCGAACAAAGCAATTACAACTCAGGCGGAAGGAGAAGTACGATCGAAGACTCAAACCAGTACTGCTGGAGAAGGGCGACTTGGCTCTGCTATACGATAGCAGACATGCTAGATTTCCAGGCAAGCTCCACTTGAGATGGATGGGACCTTACAAGGTGATAGAAGTTTTCCCAAATGGATCCATCCAACTCGCAGAACTGACAGGAGAATGGCTAGGCACCCGCGTGAACGGATGGCGTCTGAAGAAATACCACGTGTAAATGTTCGCGTGGGCGCTCACAATTGAGGAGGGGGGCATGTGGTAACACACTTTTTGTTTTTTTTTCAGAATTTAAACAATTTTAGAAAACTAGTACCGAAGCAGTGTTTGTAGTTAGAAAAGGGTACGTTAAATAGAGTGGATTGATGAAATTGTCACGAGGACACAAAGAATCACGTAGTCGGATGTACCAACGCCAATGTCTTCGGCGCCTTCGGCAAAAGCTCCTTTTCTGAGGTGTCTCTACTCACGCGCCTCCAGCGTATAAGGAAGCTACGCTTCCGGCGCAGACACCTCAGGAGGAGGTTTTGCTAAAGACGTCAGGAGAAGGGCCCGGACCTCTAAAGGCATCCGACCATGAGTGCGCCTTCGGCGAAGCGCCGCTAGCGCGGAAAGGGAAAACCTTCATAACAATCGGGATACACTGTAGATCCAGTTGGTTGAAGTCGCATTAGAAAGAGGTCGGGACGCTCGTTCTAACGAGCCCAAGAGCGTCGGAGATGGATCAGGGACGGAGAAGTTATGAGCATCGGAAAACTCGTAGCCGGACATGCGCCGTTCGCGCTAGGGTTCACAGCCGGAAAGGATTCCCGTACGCCTTCGGCGATGCGCCTCCGGCGGAATCACGCGCTCATAGGAGGAAACCAACTCAGAGTCGGAAGCGCCTTTGGCGGCTGTTCATGGAAGGAAAGCGCCGGTCGGATGTACGCCTCCGACGTGGCGCTGACGGCCGGATGCGCTGTCATGAGTTGCGCTGGCGGATATGCGCCGGCAGCAACGGACGAGGCATAAAGGACAAAATAAGCGGTGCGACTGCGCGCCGGCGTAATTCGCTCCGACCAGATGTGCGCCTCCAGCAAGGCGCCGACGGATAATGAACGCACCAGCGGCGACACACCTCCGGTGAGGGACGGGTTAGGAAAAGACAACAGGGCTGACGTAAACCCTGCAGCGGACTCGAGTCCGGAAGGTGGCGGCGGCGGGAGAATTCAACGTTTACGCATGCGAATGCGCGCAGTGCGGAGACGTGAATTCGCGCATGCAAAGGGCGAACCGTTAAGCCGTATAGCCGGCTGCGTACGTTGTAACCAGTAAGAACGTTGGACGTTCTTGAAATCGGAGAAGAAAAGGCTGCGCTCCAGTCTCATTCTCTCATTCTTGACTTTGCGATTTCCAGTTTCCAAGATTACGCGCAAGGGCGGAGCGACCTGCAGTGAGAGTAGAGAGTGCGGAGACGAGTTGCGCAAGGATCTTGGCGGACCTTGAAAGAATTGCGAGTAGCGATCTTGAGCTTGAGCGCAGAGAGAGTGAGCAGTCAGCGCTTGAGCGGCCGACGCGCAGTGGCGATTGTGAGAGAGCGAGCGAAAGGGAGAACGTTTGTGTGTGCAGGCAACGCAATGTCGAAGGTTCCCCAGCTGCGAGTGTCTCCACTCAGGGTGCCGCAGATCGGTCTACGCGCATTTCAAGATGTGCTGCTGAGGCTGAAGCTCGATTTTCTTTTATGGGGGTGGAACTGGACATGTCCGGAGATGGTGCGCGAGTATCTGCAGGAGAGACACAAGCCTTCTCGCGGATTCCGCCCACACCCAGAGAGATGGGACATTTGCAACTGGGCGCAGGTGTTGGGCAGGTGTGCCGGCGAGGAAGGGGATCTCCTCTTCGAGGCCGATAGCGTGAAGGTGTCCCAGGAGGAAGAAGTCTCTTACAATGAGCTCTTCAAAGTTGCCAGACATCCCAAGAACGGTTTCCGGACACGGGATTACAAGGATCGATTGCGGAGAAATGTCGCGACGGCATTGCTGCAGATATTGCAGCCGACCAAGACCGCTTACATGCATGGTTGGCAGGTAGAGTTTGTGGAGCTAGTGTTGTCAGGAGCTCCAGTGCATTGGGCACGGCTCCTGTGGAAGGTGACGCGCCAACATGCGCAAGAAGAGAAGGGAGGAACCCTCAACCATCTATCGCCTTACTTAATCGTGTTTTATCGGGCGATGGGATGTTTGACAAATGCTGAGAAAACACGGTTTCCACAGCTGACCCGGAACTATCCAGGTAGATATTCGAGGGAGGCCGAAGTAGACACGGATCCGGACGAGGAACCTGCCAGTACGCCTCCGGCTCCGGCTCCAGCAAGGGCAGCAGAAGAACGTCGAAGTGAGCGCATTCCGCGAAAGCGAAAGTGGGATGAGAGACCTGAGGACAGGCTGCCGGAAGTGCCAGCTGCGCCGACTCGTGGTCGGCCCACCCCCGAGCCTCACAGTCGACCAAAACAGAGGGCACGCAAAATGCCAACTGGTACTCAGGAGACCGGGCGAACTCCGACCCGGCGGAATCTCACACAGGAGGAGATAATCGCTCAGATTCTAGGGAAGAGTGCAGATACCTCTGCACAGAAGGCACCACGGCCTTCGGAAGGAGATGGACGGACTGACAGCCGGCCGACTGCGAGTCGGATGACTGAAGGCCGACAAGCGGAAGGAAGGCCAACTGAACGGCGCGTTGAACCGGACAGCAGGCCGGAAGCAGAAGAGAGTTTGGCTGACGAGCCAACAATCCTCAGAGGGTCGTCTTCGGCGGAAGGCACTTCCGGGAGAACGCCACGAGCAAGCAGGCCAAGTGGAGTCAAGACGCGCAGGGTGTATCCGACTCCCAGTCGGACAACTGCTGGTCGGCCGACTGCGAGTCGGACAACAGAGAGTCGGCCGGATTCGCCGACTGCGAGACAGATGGGGCCAACGACCAGTGTGCGGACGCCTTCGGCGGACGCACCCTCAACAAGGACACCTTCCGCGCAGATTGCGCCGGAAGGACAGGCAGCAGAAGCGGGCGGTGCAAGAGTGACAAAAGTCACTGCGGCGTCGACCCCTTAAGAAACCGAAGATCGAGCCGGAACAGGGGCTCAAGCAGTGGGATCTCCCACTGCCCTGGATATTTTAGCAGGCAGTGGAGCAGCAGTCGCAGCGGAAGCTGCTGCGCGCCACAGTTCCAGGGAGTCGCCAAGGGATTCGGTGGCGACTGAAATCCTCGAGACTGAGGATGATACGAGCTCGGAAGAGCAGGAAGCGGATTCGGTGCAGAAAACGCCAACAGGGGTGCTGTGCGAACAGATAGTTCCACTCCTGCGATATCTGGATCGCAAGACATCCAAATACGCAAGTGCTTTAAAACCGCAGTCTTATGTGGAGACTATCAGGCGAAGGACGAGGAGCAAGGTGGCAAAGTGGGCCTCTAGTTGCCAAGTATATGTGGATAGGAACACCGCCCTCCGACAACACCTGGCGGTCAGCCAGAAGCTATACCAAGCCTTGCAGCAGCAGAGGGAGGATGCGGCGACGAAAAGTCAGGCGGATGCCGAGCTAATACGAGCAAAGATCGAGTCAGAATTGCAGGAGGAGCGGAGACAGAACCAAGTCCTAGCAGCCGAGCTTGCGCGCCAGACGCGCGCCTTAGAAGAAAGTCAAAAAGCCCGCAAGGAGGATGAGGAGTTGTTGCGCACCTTGCAATCCGAGTGCTCGGATTTAAGGGCACAACGTGCGGAATTAGAAATGCAGCTGGCAAAGGTGGAGAGCAGTTGCAGGGCGCGAGGAGAGTTGGCGGCACAGGTGACTCGTTGTCTAAAAGGATACGCCCATTGGGAGATGGCAGCTCAAGAGAGGATCACACTCAGAGAGTTTGAGCTTCGGGCGGCGGCATTGACGGAGGGTGACAGTCGGAGTCGGCGGCGAGTGGCGAGAAAATTAGAAACCTTCTTGTCGGGTGCGCGGGACACTATGGCGCACTTGCAGTCGGAAGTCACCACAGCGCTCCGACGCCTGGGGTTACGCAGCCGGTCGGAAGACTGGCAAGGTAGAGACAGTAAGCGGAGCAGTCCGGCGCGCAGGAGGCGCAGCACCGGATCTGCTGAGTGCAGTAGAGTAGTTTGGTTTCGCGCAGATGCTGCGAGTGGTAGATAGGATAGCGTAGTGCTAGTTAGGATCTTTTGAGGGTATAAAGTAGATCAAGGCGTTTTGCCTTGGGACTCTTCCAGTTTCGGAAGTGCAGATCAGGAACTCACTTTCTTAGCGTGTTTGTGCATTTTGGTCCTGGCACCACGTAGAGAAGCTGCAGCATAGCGAAGTTACCGTATGTTGTAGTTGAAGGCCTTCGGCTGAATGTTCAGAGCTAGTACCCGGTTAGAGACTTGAGTAGTGCGGATCTGCACCTGCGGGTGATTTCTGATGCTCAGAGCCGGCTGCGAGTTAGATACTTGAACAGTTCCCCCTTACTCCTTCGAGTGACATATCCTGATTGTACTCCTACGGGAAGTTTCCCCTGAATGCCAATGTGAAGTTTCATTACTTCGTGTAAACCTTGGTTTGTAATTCAGGTTGTGTGTGTGTTACTGGATCGTGTTTTCAGTAAGTTCTCAGTTGGGTCTGCACTCCCTGCGTTCGGTGTGATAGTCGAGGGTGACATCCACGGCGTATGTAGAGGCTTCGTTCCGAAGTGGGAAGTCCAGTCCGGGTACCCCCGCTAGTTCCTGGCGGAAGGGCAGTAAAAGCCGGAGTGGGAGGCACTACCTGCAGAACCTCTGAGTGAACTTGTGAGACACTTTCCTCCTGAAATCCGAAGCGGAGGTCCTGACCGACCTCCGAGTTGTGCTTTTTGCCAGTTTCAGGTGTGTGTGTTGAGTGACCACGCTGTACCGTGCATCCTCCGAGCATCCTCCGAGTTGAGATCCTCCTCCGAGTCGAGCCTCCGAGTCGAGCACTGCAGTATTTCTGGGAGTGACAGTCGCCTAGAATTCAAACTTTACAAAAGTCTGTTAAACGTGACACTTTTACTCTGTGTGTTGCCTCTGTCCCTGTGGGTTCGATCTTTTTACCACCATACTGCAGTTTTAGCCTTTGGTGGGTTATTACAATCCTGCCTGTGCGCATGCGGCATGTGTTGAGGCGACCTGTGCACAGGCGGACTGCTTCTTCCTACGCGTAGGCGCAGGTCCACGTCCGCTTGTGGTCGCCGATCCGTCGAGGCTCGCCTGTGCGCAGGCGGAACACCTGTCCGCAACGCACGTGGTAACTCCGGAGGCCCTTGGCCCGTAGGCGGCCTCTCGTCCGTCGAGGGTGCAGCGGGGTCCGTTGCTCCTGTAGACGTCCGCGCTCCCTCGTTCTTCTCCGGCGACGCGCTTCCTTTCTCCGTCGCAATCGTCGCCGTGTCCGCGCTGCTGGCTGGTAACACAAGCCTGCGCGCCTTCTGCTTCGGCCGGCTGTACGCTTCGTACAACGGCCGCGGTCGAATGGGAGCAGTGGGTTCTTGATGCTGCTCCTTTTCGGACTCCTCTCTCCATCGCCGCTTCCGCGGCACTCTTGCTGCAGGAGTATTTCTCCCGTCGTCCCTCCGCCTTAACGGAGTAGAAGTCGGCGACTCCTCTACATCAGTGTCGACCTCGTTCTCCCGCACATACCTCCCGGGATGGTCGACGGACAACGGCGGAAAACGAGCAAGCTCCGCCGCGGTCAAACAATTTCGCTGTCTATAAAAATTGATGAGGAAAGGAGAGAGATGATTTAGAGTTCCCCCCTTCTCCTCAAAAGCGTGCTGTCGCATCACTCTGTGCAGGATGCTCGCCCAGTGAATTGGAGCTCCCTCGATGATGCACTCCACAAAAGAGACCTGCCACAATGTGATGTAGCAGGCGCGGTGTGGCTGCAGTAATTGCAGCAGCGCCGTAGCCACAGTTCGGCGGAAGCGATCCTTGTAATCGCGGATCTTGTACCCATTCTTGGTAGACTTCTCCCGCTTGAACAGCTCCACAAATTGCGCCTCGTCCTGCTTGGACACCTTGACGCTCTCACTATCAAAGAGGAGGTGCCCTGGGATGCCGGCACACCTCCCCAATGCCTGCGCCCAATCTTGGACCGTCCACCGATCGACATGCGGCCGCAATCCGCGCGTAGGTGGTCCCTGTGGCTCTAGCCACTCGCGCACCATATCCACACAGATGTAGTTCCATCCCCATAGCAAGAAATCGAGCTTTCTTGCTATTAGCCGCTCCTCAAAAGCGCGCAGCCCGTTCTGTGGTAGTCGGAGCGGCAGCATCCGCAATCGGCCCAGTCTCGTCATTGTGTTCTTGGAGTTCGCCTGCTCGCTAATTCTCCTTCCGCTCCACTCGAGCTCCTTTCTTCCTCGGCAAACTCTAATTTCCCTCAATTCCAAATCACGCGCACTCACTTCTCCCTCAATCACCAAGAAATCCTCTGCGCGGCGATGTCGAGAATGCTTAGCAGCTAGCAGATGGACGCGCGCAGCTCGCACTAGAGAATGGAATCGCGAATTCAAGAATGGGACGCTCTCCGTCTCCCGGTCGAAGGTCATGGTCGGCTCTTGCTCGTGAAGGACGACTCAATTGATGGCCGCGCCGGCTCTACGCTAAAACGGTCTCCGCTCTCACGCGCGGCTTCACGCTCCGCCGACGCCGATTTAACTCTCACGCTCGAATTGGCGAATTTGAACTCCCCGAGCGTACTACGCCGCGGACATGGGTGCGCAGCGCCGAAGGCGGATTTTCCGCCTTGCGCGGTACACTCGTTCGTACCGCTCCTCAGCCAATCCTCCTCTACCTCGGCGCTTGTCCGCACGTCGGACAAAAGTTCAACTCCCGCCTGCGCGCAGGCGGACTCCTCGGCGGATTTTCCGCCGGCGCGGAACTTCACCCGCCTGTGCACAGGCGCTCGCCTGTGCGTAGGCAAAGTCCGTCCGCGTCGATGCGATGGCGCGGAAGGCGTTGACCGCGGTCAACCGACTCCGTCGAGACTGTCCGTTCCTTGTCTCTCCGTCGGCGCTCTCGCCGCCGCAACTCCGTCCGACCAAGAGCGCATCCATCCGTCCCGTCCGTACAGTCCGTATGGTCTGTACGGATTTTACTATTCTGGCGGCTCCTTGCTTGTCCGCGCCGTTGCGCTGGCGCAGAAGGCGCCGTACAATTTCTACCTCCCAAGGCGCATTTCTAGGGCCCAAGGCGGATTTCCCGCCGACGCCGAAGCGCCTGTGCACAGGCGGACGCCTGTGCGTAGGCGAACTTCGCGCCTACATCAAAACCCTATTTCGCCTGTGCGTAGGCGAACTTCCTTCGTCCGCGCATAGGACAAATCCTCCTTCGCCTGTGCGCAGGCGGAATGCTGAGTATCTTACAACCTTCATAACTCCCGGAGTCCTCATCCGTTGTGGGCGTTCTTGGGCTCGTTGGAATCAGCGCGTCGAGCTCTTTTCAACGAAACCTTTACTAAGTCAAGACGTTTGGGGGTTGACCTAAATATGAAGGATTTCCCTACCGCCGCGGACGCAGCGCCCAAGGCGGATTTTGCGCCTTGCGCCGTAGGGATCATACCTTCAGAGCTCGCAGGGAGGGTGGTGCCCTTCCTTGACGCTGCACCCAACTCCTAGATTCTACGAGGTTCCTCGAGAATCTCTGCGATCTTCCGAATTCACTCTGTTTTGATGCACCGAAGGCTATTTACATTGCTGCCGTGGTACAGTTTTCCAAAAATGTTTTAATTTCCTCAAAATTACCAAAAGTGGGGTACCACAAATCCCAGGTCCTTCCCACTCTCTCGGTTCATTGCTTTCTGAATCTTGCGTGACAGGTGGCACTTCTGCATCACGCAGAACCTCATCTCTTTTCTCCTCTGCCCTTGTAGTCCTCCTTGCTCTCCTCGCCATTCTCTCAAGATCAGAGAGATGAGGAGGCTCCTCAGATGAAGTCTCTCCTTGCTCATCTTCATTTTTCTCAGTTTGCATTTTTCGATGCATAGCTCTGGTGGTGACAGCAAGGGCCAGAGCTTCATGCATAATCACATCATCCGAACTTTTCAACTTATAAGTGATCAGGTTAGCATGTGGAGGCCACTGATTTTGCTCTTGTTCGACTATCCCCTTACCAAGATCAGAACTACTACGTTGGACATCTCCATCATCGCATGCAAACCTAGCATCTTGAGAGTTTGAAGAACATGGATCTGCAAAAGAAACCTGTTTTTTGCTGTCACTACGAGGTTCATCTCGTGGTTCACTCTGGATAGGAATATATCTGTTCACTGTCTGCAGTCCAACAGGTGGATTGAATGTCTGTTTGCTGTTCTCATGATCATAATACAAGTTAGGAGGTCTAAGATTGTTAGAATGCTCATTCTGCGGTCTTGCACCCCTCATATTTTCTCTCGCCTGGTAAGGACTAACAGTAGGCTGAGGCATCCTAATAACTTTATCTGGCTGCCGACATTGGTCGGAGGGATGACTACCTCCACAATTACTACACCCATTAACTTCAACTTCAGACCAACACTGACCTGGATAGTGCCACCTACCACAAAATGCATGCAATTCTTTTCTCTCCATATTCTGACCAACCTGACCCCTAGGAGGTCCTCTGTACCCGTTTTGACCCTGGTAATTTGGTCCTTGGCCCCTTTGGTGTTGCACAGGTGGGCCACCGCTCATTCTGTTGTCACGGTTTGGCATCACCCTACAAAATTGCCTGGTATGTCCAAATTGACCACACTAGACACACCACATGCTTAATGCATGTCTACCTGACTCGACTGGAGGAGGAGGCCCTGGCTGTTGACTCCTGATCATCAAGGCCATCTGATTTGTGATATTTTGCATTTGCTTCATCATAGTCTCTTGAAAGCCCACTTGGTTAGCATTTAATCTCTTCTCTACATCTGCCAGGTTAGGATCTACAGTAGGGGCTGGCAATGCTAAAACAGGTGCTGGCTCTCTGGTCTGCAAAATTGACTCACTGAGAGAATAGGGAGCTTGACCCCTAAGCCTACCTGAGTCTCCTTCAATTACTCTAGGACGAATGGGGATGAACTGGGGAATGGATTCATCCTCCTTCCTCCACAATCTATCATAGTCTTTATCAATATTCTCTATCTCCCTGGCAGCCATCTTGGCTTCAGCAAGAGTTTGAGGGCTTCTCTCCAGCACCCCACGGATGGTTCCAGATTTGAAAAAACCTTGGATAAAAAATTGTCTCAACGTATCGTCATTGAGCATTGTACCCACAAAACGCGCACAGACAAGATCAAATCTTCTAATGTAAGCTGAGATTTCCTCTTCCCTTCCCTGTTTTAACGATGCCAAAGCTCTCAATGCAGAACCCTACCCCACCTCAGGCCTAAACTCATTCAAGAACTCCCTTTGCATCTGGTCCCATCCCCCAAAATGACCTTCACAATGATCCCTATACCACTCATACGCCTCACCTTCCAGGGTAGTTGGAAACCAGACCAAACAATACCATGGGTCCGTAATCAGAGAGCTGGCTAGCCTCTCAACATATCTTTCCATGTGCCTTGAAGGATCCTCATCCTTCGTCCCATAGAACTTAGGCAGATTGGGTGGCATGACCACAACTGCCAAGTTCTGTGGAACTGAATAAGAAGGTCTCTTGGCCTCACGAGTGGGTCTATGGGAGTACTAGAAGGAGGTCCTGCTCTCCCTCCATCGTCAGCCATGATAGCAGATTCCTCCACCAACCTCTCACTGTCAGGTTCTACAATCTCTAACCCTTCTAACAAAGACTCATCAACAGGGTCTACGTTCAAAAATATCTCAAGTTTAATTTCTTCCTCGATTTCCTTATTCTCAGGTTTCTTCCTACTGCGAACAGGTTTCTCTAGTCCTGGCTCCAGGTTTGGTTTGTGCGATCTAGTCCTATTCTGCATTTACAAGATCAGGCTCCCGGCAGACGCACCATTTTATGTGAGCCGAACCTTCCCACCCTTTAGCGTTTGTAATCCAGGTGGGGGTTCGAACTCCCATAATCTAACTTCTCTGATCACAAGCCATGTTCTCACAGTGTATTCAACACAATGAGATGATAAACACTTGCTCTTTCATAGACAAATTGTCCAAAACTGAAACTAACACCTGCTGCCTACTATTTCCACAAGAGCATCAGACAAGCTCTTTGTTACATAAAGATCTAACCCAACTCTAGGTGACTTCCTCAATACTACAGCCGCTGTGGGCTTTCGTAGATCCCAGTCCCACTCCCAATTCCTACTCAGATTTCAGCATCGATTTCTCAGCTTCCACCTTCAGACCCCACCAGATTCCTCTCTCAGATTCAACTCTCCCTTTCCAGTTTCAAATTCAGATTCCGACTGTCAGATTTCAGTCTCAGATTTCACTTCACTCGCAGCTCCCATTCTCAGATCTTCCACTCTGATCTCAGATCCCACTCACAGATTTTACACTTCAATCTCAGATCCCACTCTCAGATCTTCCACTCTGATCTCAGATCCCACTCACAGATTTTACACTTCAATCTCAGATCCCACTTAAATTTCACTCTCAGATACAACTCTCCACCCACGAGAGTTTGCTTCCTCCTACTTCGAACTCTCCACACTCCCCTCCTAACTCTCACCACTTCCCTGCGAAAAATCGCTCACACCACACTCTATCCTACGACCGATACCACTTCCGTCTCCACACACGCACACCTCAAGCTCTCGCACACTGGTACACTCCCAACTCTCCACTCCCAGGCCGAACACACCATGTAATAACCCACTAAAGGCTAAAACTGCAATATAGTGGTAGAAAGGTCGAACCCACAGGGACAGAGGAACACACAGGGTACAAAGTGTCACGTTTTAACAGACTATTGATGAGTTTGAATTCTCAGGCGACTGTCACTCCCAGAAATACTGCAAGTGTCCACTCGGAGCGCACTCGGAGGTCGCACAGTACAGCGTACACACACACACACACACACACCTGAAACTACAGAAACACAACCCAGAGATCCGTTAGGACCTCTACTCAAGATTTCAGGGGGGAAGTCTCTCAAGAGTACACTCAGCGAAGCTGCGGGTAGTGACTTCCAACTCCGGCTTTTACAACGCTTCCACTAGCTTGCTGCTAGCGTAGGAAACCCGGTTTGGACTGCCTACTTCGGATCGAAGTCACTCATACGCGGTGAACAACACTCTCAACTCACAAAACGCGCAGAGAACACAGGTCCGCACTGAAGGACTCAATGTGAAACATTCCAGTAACACAACAACAGTCTATTGAAGAGTTTGAATTCTCAGGCACTTGTCATTCCCAGAAATACTACAGGGGTTACCCTCAAGGCACCTGCTGCAGCGTAACCTGAATTTACAACCAAGGCTTACACGAAGTAGCAAAACTTCACTTTGGCATTCAGGGGAAAAATCCCAAAGGAGTACAATCAGAAAGAAACACTCGAAGGTGTAGGGGCGAAACTGTTCAAGTATCTAACTAGTCACTGGCTCTGAGCATCGGCAGTCACCCGCAGGTGCAGATCCGAACTACTCAAGTCTCTAACCAATGTACTAGCTCTGAACATTCGGCCGAAGGCCTTCAGCTACAAAATGCGGAACGCTAAGTTGTAACTCCTCCTGCGTGGTGACAGAACTCAAGGACACAAACACGCAAAGGAAATGGGTTCCTGATCTATACTTCTGAGTTTGGGAAAGAACCCCAGGCAAAACGCCTGGAACTATTTTATACCTTCTAAGTCCTACCTAGCACTACACTGCACTACGCTACACGCCTGCACGGAACCACGCTACACTACACTCCGCGGAACCTGTACTACGTCTCCTGCGCGGCCGACTGCCGCGCACTAACTCCCTACCCTGCCAATCTTCCGCTCGACTGCGCAGTCCCAAACGCTGCAACGCCGCGGACACCTCCACTTCGAGGGCGGACATGGTATCCTGTGCCTTCGACAGAAAGGCATCGAGCTTCTTTGCTACCTTCCGTCGACTCCTACTGTCGCCTGACAACAACCCGGCTGCGCGCAATTCAAACTCACGCAGTGTGAGTTTCTCCTGCGCCTTCACCTCCCAGTGGGCGTAGCCCTTGAGACAGTGGGCGACACGCCTCGCCGTCTCCACCTTCGTGCGATCCGCCTCCTTCCTGCGATCCTCTTCAATTATCACTAATTGCGATTCGGCTTCAGCACGTTGCGCTCTCAATTCGCCACACTCTGACTGTAACCTGCGGATTAACTCTTCATCTGCCTGCCGTGCAAGCTGACATTGTTCCAACAACCGCGTCTGTCGCACGAGCTCCTCTGACAAAATCCGATTCTGGGCCTGCTCAGAAATGAGTGCTTCCTTGACCTTCACCTGCTCCTTGGTGAGCTCGTCCAGTTTCTCATCCTTCATCTTCTCGGAGTGCTTGTAGAATTTCTGATTAAGTTTGTACTGACCCCACAAGCATGCATGCTTCTCCTTCAATTCCCTCAACTCCTGGTCCACTCTAGCTAATAGCTTGCTGGTGTGGACTTTAGTGCGAGTCCGCCTGCGCACTAACTCGATGTAAGATCCCGGCTGGAGTGGGTCGGCGTATTTATCGACCTTGCGATCCAAGTACCTTAGCAACGGAATCACCTGCTCAGAGAGCGCCGCCGCCGGCGCTCCAACAATTTCCTCCTCCTCCTCCTCGGTGTCTTCTGCTCCTGACATTTCTTCCGTGGAGCCTCCGTCGTCATCATCCGAGTGGAGAATTTCAGTCGCCATTGATTGCGTCGGCGACTGCCCCGAGTGGGGCTGCACGTCATCGACGTGTGCTGCCTGCGAAGGCACGGCTGCAGCCTCGCTGCTCGTCGCCAAAATGTCTAAGGCGGAAGGCGAATGTACCCGTGCGGCATCCCCGTCGCTCGCTTGTTGGTTGTCTACCGCGTCCTCTCTGCCGCCGTCGCCCGCCGCCGAAGGCGATCGAGCGGAGGGTGGCTGCGCGGGGTTTGATTGCGCATCGCGCATCGAAATTTCATCCCGCGGACAGTCACTCCGCTCCTCCGTCTGTTGCTGCTCCCTTGATCGGTCCGTGGGGGCTGTGCCCGGCCCGTGCGCAGGCGCAATTGCCGGCGCCTTGTCCGCCGCAGGCGTAGCGCCGCGGACATCCATCGCCGAAGGCGACATGGCCGGGGGCCGCTCGCCCGATGTCCCTTGGCCTATAGGCCCTACCGCCGAAGGCGCATCTATCGGCGGACTTCCCGCCGATGGTGCGGCCTCCGCACGCTCCCTGCTCGTATCTCCTCGGCTCGAAGGCCCTGGCGCCGAAGGCGCAAATTGCGGCGCGTGGTGCGCCGGAGGGTCTGGCCCCGAGGGCCGGTGTCTCGTAGGCGGTTCTTCCGCCGGCTCCTTCCCCTTCCTACGTTGGAACGGGGGTGATTCTTGCCTGTGCACAGGCGGCACGTGTGGAGGTGTCATGTGCACAGGCGACCTGTGCACAGGCGGACTGCTCCTTCCCACGCGTAAGCGTAGATCCACGTCCACTTGTGATCGCCGGTCCGCGGAGGCTCGTCCGTCCGCGGAGGCTCGTCGGTGCGCAAACGGAACATCTGTCCGCATCGCACGTGGTAACTCCGGAGGCCCTTGGCCCGTAGGCGGCCTCTCTCCCGTCGAGGTTGCAGCGTGGCCCGTTGCTCCTGCGGTCGTCCGCGCTTCCTCATGCTTCTCTGGCGACGCACTTCCTTTCTCCGTCGCAATCGTCGCCGTGTCCGCACTGTCGGCTGGTAACACCAGTCTGCGTGCCTTCTGCTTCGGCCGGCTGTATGGCTCGCACAGCGGCCGCGGTCGAATGGGAGCAGAGGGTTCTTGATGCTGCTCCTCTTCAGACTCTTCCCTCCATCGCCGCTTCCGCGGCACTCGTGCTGCAGGAGTGTGTCTCCCTTCGTCCCTCCGCCTTGATGGGGTAGAAGTCGGTGACTCCTCTGCATCAGTGTCGACCTCATTCTCCCGCACATACTTCCCGGGATGGTCGATGGACAATGGCGGAAAATGTTCAAGCTCCGCCGCTGTCAAACAATTCCGCTGTCGATAAAAATTGATGAGGAAAGGAGAGAGATGGTTTAGAGTTCCCCCCTTCTCCTCAAACGCGTGCTGTCGCATCACCCTGTGTAGGATGCTCGCCCAGTGAATTGGAGTTCCCTCGATGACGCACTCCACAAAAGAGACCTGCCACAATGTGATGTAGCAGGCGCGGTGCGGCTGCAGTAATTGCATCAGCGCCGCGGACAAAGTCCGGCGAAATCGATCCTTGTAATCACGGGTCCTGTACCCATTCTTGGTAGACCTCTCGGTCTTGAACAGCTCCACGAATTGCGCCTCTTCCTGCTTGGTCACCTTGATGCTCTCACTGTCGAAAAGGAGATGCCCTGGCATGCCAGCACATCTTCCCAACGCCTGCGCCCAATCTTGGACTGTCCACCGATCAACATGCGGACGCAATCCGCGCGAGGGTGGTCCCTGTGGCTCTAACCACTCGCGCACCATATTCGCACAGATGTAGTTCCATCCCCATAGCAAGAAATCGAGCTTTCTTGCTATTAAGCGCTCCTCGAAAGCGCGTAGCCCGTTCTGTGGTAGGCGAAGTGGCACCATCCGCAATCTGCTCGGTCTCGTCATTGCGTTCCTGGGGTTCGCTCGCCCGCTCATTCTACTTCCGCACCGCCCGAGCTTCTTTCTCTCTCGGCAAACTCTAATCGCCCTCAATTCCAAATCACGCGCATTCACTTCTCCCTCAATCAACAAGAAATCTCCTGTGCGGCGACGTCGAGAACGTTCAGCAGCCAGCAGATGGATGCGCGCAGCGCGCACAAGAGATTGGAATCGCGAATTCAAGAATGGGACGTTCTCCGCCGCCCGGTCGAAGGTCATGGTCGGCTCTTGCTCGTGAAGAACGTCTCACTTGATGGCCGCGCCGGCTGTACGCTGGAACGGTCTTTGCTCTCACGCGCGGCTTCACGCTCCGCCGTCGTCGATTAAACTCTCACGCTCGAATTGGCGGATTTGAACTCCGCGAGCGTATTACCCCGCGGACATGGGGGCGTAGCGCCGAAGGCGAGTTTTCCGCCTTGCGCGGTACACTTGTTCGTACCGCCCCTCGGCCAATCCCCCTCTGCCTTGACGCGTGTGTCCGCATGTCGGACAAAAGTTCAACTCCTGCCTGTGCGCAGGCAGGAGCCTCGGCGGATACTCCGCCGGCGCGGAACTTGAACATCCTCCTGTGCACAGGCGTTCGCCTGTGCGCAGGCGAATTCCGTGCGCGGCGCTGCGCTGGCGCGGAAGGCGTTGACCGTGGTCAGCCGTCTCCGTCCAGTCTGTCCGTTCCTTGTCTCTTCGTCGGCGCTTCCGCCGCCGCAACTCCGTCCGTCCAAGAGCGCATCCACCCGTCCCGTCCGCATGGTCCGTACCGATTTGATTACTCTGGCGGCTCTTCCGCCGTACGCGGCGCTGCGCTGGCGCGGAAGGCGTCGTACACTTTCTACCTCACAAGGCGCATTGCTAGGGCCCAAGGCGGATTTTCCGCCGACGCCGAAGCGCCTGTGCACAGGCGAGCGCCTGTGCGTAGGCGGACTTCGCGCATCCCCTAACCCTACTTCGCCTGTGCACAGGCGAACGCCTTCGTCCGCGCATAGGACAAAACTTGATTCCCCCTTCCGCGTAGGCGGAATTCGCGCCGGTGGCGAACTCTTTCCGCCGTAGGCGACCGCCTCCGTTTCTTCCAATAGTGATAACTCCCTAAGTCCTCATCCGTTCCAAGCGTTCTTGGACTCGTTGGAATCAGTGCGTCGAGCTCTTTCCAACGGGACCCTAACTGAATCAAGGCGCCCGAGGGTCAACCTAATTATGGAGGGTTTCCCTACAGCCGCGGACGCAACCTCCGAAGGCGGGTTTTGCGCCTTGCGTCGTAGGGGTCCTAACTGCAGAGCTCGCAGGGAGGGTGGTGCCTGTCCTTACTGCTGCACCCCAAATCCCAGATTCTACAGGATCCCTCGAGAATCCCCGCGATCTTCCGGATTCATTCCGTTTTGATGTACCGAAGGCTATTTACAATGCTGCCAGGGTACAGTTTTCCAAAAATGTTTTAATTTCCTCAAAATTGCCAAAAGTGGGGTACCACATGCCCCCCTCCTCAATTGTGAGCGCCCACGCGAACACTCACATGTGGTATTTCTTCAACCGCCACCCGTTCACTCGGGTGCCCAACAAATCGCCGGCCAGGTCCGCAAGTTGGATGGATCCATTCGGGAAGACTTCGACAACCCTGTAAGGTCCCATCCATCTTAGGTGCAGTTTGCCTGGGAATCTGGCATGCCTGCTGTCGTAGAGCAATGCCAAATCACCCGCCTGCAGGAGTACCGGTTTGATCTTTTTATCGTATCTCTCCTTTCGGCGGAGCTGGATTTTCCTGGTGCGATGTTCGGCGTCTCGTCTCCTCTCATCCAGCAGCGTGACCTCCTGTAACCTGTAGAGCTGACTCTCCTCTGCGCCCATCCTCTGCAAATCCAACGTTCGTTGGGTGGGTACTTCAAATTCAATCGGGAGGATCGGGTGTTGCCCATACACCAGAAAGTATGGTGTCTGTTTGGTCGTGATCTTCTCAGCTGTCTGGTACGCCCATAGAGCGGCTGCTAGCTTCGTATCCCAGTCGTGAGCGTGATTCACCGTGACCTTGAGTAGTATTTTACACAGCAGACCATTGGACTTCTCCGTCAGTCCATTTGCCTTGGGATTGTATGGAGTAGTCTTCCGGTGCTTGATGTGGAAATACCGTGTCAGATCTTCGATGATCTGATTCAGAAAATGCGTGCCCCGGTCGCTGACTAGCTCTAAGGGACATCCGTAGCGTGTGATGATCGACTCAAACAAGAAGGCTGCCACTGTGGCAGCATCATCCCTTCTGGTGGCCCTGGCCTCTACCATTTTGGTGGCGTAGTCCGTTGCTACCAGAATGTAGCGCCTTCGTGTACTTCTAGTCACTGGTTGTATCGGCCCTACAAAGTCAATGCCCCACTTTTCGAAAGGTGCTAGAGGCATGATGGGAGTCAGGGGCCAGCGTGTTGTAGGCGTCGGTCTCCCCGTCCTCTGGCAACTGTCGCACTTGCGGATGTAATCGAGAACATCCTTAAACATGGTCGGCCACCAATACCCCGCATTTAGGATCTTTGTGACCGTGTTCCTGGTGGCATAGTGTCCACCCGCCTCCTCTGTATGCATCGCACTCACTATTCTTGGTACCTCTGATTCCTCCAGGCATCTGCATAAGCGCTCATCTGCCATCTTCTTGAACAAAACCCCCTGCTGGAGTTGGTACGGGCCTGCCTTATGAATAAAGACAGTTCGCTGTTCCAAATCCATGCCTACGGGACACTGGAGGGTTAGCAGATATCGATACAGGTCGGCATAGCGGGACTCATGTCCTGCAGACAACTGAAATAACTCTTCATCTGGAAAATCGTCCACCAATTCCTCCTCTGTCGGCTGGGTCCATAATCGGGACAAGTAATCCGCATTTTCGTGGTGCACCCCTTTCCTGGTCTGAACTGCGTAGGTGAACTCTTGTAGTAACAACACCCACCTGGCGATCCGACCAGATAGGTCGGCTTTCTTGACTAGGTGTTGCAATGCGTAGTGGTCCACATGGAACACAAACTCGTAGCAGATTAGGTAGTGACGGAACTTTTTACAGGAGTACACCATCCCCAACGCTTCTCTCTCTGTCGTGGTATACTTCCGCTCTGCTAGAGACAGCTGTCGGCTCGCGAAGTAGATCGGGTAGTCCTTTTTGTTGTCATCCTTTTGACTCAGTACTACACCGATGGCGAATGCTGATGTATCAACGTAAACATGGAATGGTCGATTCCAGTCTGGACTCCTTAGTACGGGAGCAGTCGTGAGTTTCGCTTTAAGAGCCTCAAATGCTGACTGCTGGTTCGCACCCCAAGCATAAGGTTCGTCCTTCTTCAACAACTTGGTCAGGTCCGCCGCCAGTATTGCATACAGGTGTATGAATCTTCGGTAGTAGCCCACATGACCCAGGAATGCTCGCAGCTCTCTTAGATTCGTGGGTGGCTCAAGCTCGAGTATAACCTTGACCTTCTCGATGTCCACCGCAATGCCGTCTGCCGAGACCCGATGCCCCAACAAGATCCCACTAGTCATAAAGAAAAAGCACTTCTCGGGATGCAGTGATAAACTGCTCTCTCTACATTTATCGAAGGTCTGCTTCAAGTGGCTTAGGTGTTCAGACCGCTTCCCAAAGACACAGAAGTCATCTATGAATATTTCCAGGAACTTCCTCAGTTGTTCCTGGAAGATATTGGTCATCATCCGTTGAAAGGTGGCAGGCGCGTTGCACAGACCGAAGGGCATCTTGTGGTATGCGTAAGTTCCCCAGTCGGTTGTGAACGTAGTTTTATCCTTGTCCTGTTCCCGGATAGACACCTGATTGTAACCTGAGAACCCATCCAGGAAGCTATAACATTCATGTCCTGCGACATGGTCTAGAATGGCATCCGTGAATGGTAACGGGTGATGATCCTTGCGTGTTGCTGCATTCAACTTCCGGAAATCCTGACACACTCGTATCTTACCCGTCAACTTCTTGGGTACGATAACAATCGGCGACACCCACTCACTGCTGAGCACAGGGTAAATAATACCAGCACTCAAGTACTTATCTATCTCCTCCTTAACTAGCAAGGAGTATTTTGGGTTGAGGCGATACTGGCGCTGTCGTATGGGTACTGAGTCGTCCAGTAAATCGATACGGTGTTCCCCATACCGTGCAGGTATCCCCTTCATGTCTTCGATCTTCCAGGCGAAGACGTCGACATAATGGCTAAGGAATGCCTGTACTTTCCTTAGCTCGTCTCCTCTCACTGCGCTTGATACCTTCAAGCGTTTGTCGGGACTGAGTTGTACTTCGTGACAGTCACTAGGGTCGACAATGCCCTCGGTGTGACTCGTCTCACTCCTTCCCAGTCCCACAGTTAATTGCTATTCGTCTTCCGGCTGAATAGCTTCCGGCTCTTCTTCTTCTCCCACCGAACAGCAGGCAACGAATCCCACGAAATAATCGGATTCAGTACCACTGGAATCCGATCGCGCGGTCGACTCACTGTCCCCGCCCGATGTGTGACCTGCACTTGTCGATGGGGTCTCTCCTTCGTGTCTGACCCTATTCCAGGGCACCGTAATGGTTTTGGTCGGTTCCGAAGGATGGGGAAACTTAAGGCGATGCCTTCGCCAATCACATCTGACTTGTGCGCCATATAGCCATGGTCGCCCGAGCAGAACGTCATAGCCCTGCTTCATCATCGGTTGAAGGATGATATACGTCAACCGAAAGTCCGCACCCCCGATGATTGTCTTGACATTGCGCAGCATACCTGCAGGCATTCTCCGCGTCTGATCCGCTAATCTCAACACACGCTTCGAGGGTTCGTATTGACTGAACCCCAAGGCTCTCGCGGTATCCTCCGTCATTATGTTGACTCCTGATCCAGAGTCGATTGGCACCCTGCGTACACAACACCCTGCTATTTCCACATCGATCTCTGGTGGCCCTTGGTCTTCGCTCTCCACTTGATATACTTGAGAGGATGTGGATGCGCGCGGCTTCCGCGGACGCCGTAGCGAAAGCATCAACATTCTCCGATACGTCTTATTGTCCTCCAAGAGCTGCTTGAACGTGATGTTCACTTTTCGACTCCCGAGATCTTCGACCAAGTCATAGTGGGCGCGTTGGGTCGCCGGGGTCGGCGGCGACGCTCTGCGAGGTTCCACGGTGGCTGCCAACTTCGCCCCAAGGGAGGATGTCAAGTCTGGCCGCTGTGGGTCCTTTTGAGTGCGGATCGCTTCCTTCAACAAGTTGGTTACCTCGTTGCGGATATCCGGAGCATAGTCCCGTTTCAACAAGCGTACTGGCTCGTCCTCGACTGCTGTCTGGGGGCGCGCTGCTGGTGCCTCTCGCGTAGCCGAAGACTTCCGTGCAGGTCGCAAGTCGGACTTGCTGGATGTCTTCTCCTTCCCTTTTCCCGTCCGGTCGTCGGTTCTCCGTTCGTGCTTGCCAGTGCCACGCTCTTGCTCCTTCGATTTCTTGGAACTACGAGTTTCGACCCGTGCGCACATAACCTCTTCCGCCGGCCATTCTTCGTCTTCGTCATCCCCGTCTGAACCTACTTCGACCTGGTTAACTTGGACGTCCTCCTTGGCAGGAGGGTTCACAAATCGTACTGCTGGCCGAGGGACTGGTGGCTGATCACACTCTGGCGCAGTATGCCCGGTCTTCTTGCAATTACTACATGTCGGAACATAATCGTTTCGCCTTTTTGGATGGGGACACTGCGGTGAGAAGTGTCCAACTTCCCCGCAATTATAACAAGCTCGCGGTGGCGGTGGGTCAAACGTCCCTGGAGGTGCTCTCCGCCTCACGGGTACTGTAGTGGCCCGATCCACCGGAATATATCGTGGGACTTGCATTGCTGAAACTGCAGTAGGGGTAGGAACCGACTGGACGGCGTAGGCTGTCTCTTCGCTAGCCTCTCCATAGTACTGGGGGTGCTCTCCATAGTACGGTTGTGCCCACTCTACTGCGTTGACTGGATATGACGGACGGGTGGTAAGGCACTCGGTGTTTGCATGTCCCACCGCCCCGCACGTAGTACACCATAAGTTCGCTCGCACTCTCCCGGGTGATTTTCGGCGATCATGCCCGCCTACCACTTGAACCTTGAGATCGGCGAAGTCCTTCACAAGGGTCTCCATCTTCGAGGCTATGTCTCCCGGCGCTCTGTCCGTAGTCACTCGTCGGGTGCCCTTTTTCTTCGCTGCCCCATGCTTCTTCCTCTTCTTCTCCTCCTCCGACGATGAGGTTTCCTCTTCTTCGGATGAGGAACGGTTCTCGTCCGAAGACGATTCCTCCGATGACGGAGTTGTACCTCTACGTCGTCTTCGCCCTCCCTTCGGTTTTCGCTCCTTCGACTCCCGTCTCTCTCTCCCTCTTCGGTTGAGAGTGGAAGTTTCGAAGGCTTCTGCCGATGCAATCACATCCTCAATAGTGTCGCACTTGCTGCGTCGGCAAAAAGTCTCCATCTCCCGAGTTAAACCGGTCACGTACCAATCCACAGCTTGTTGTACCGAGAAAGGGGACCCTGGTCCTGTTTTCGGTATTCTGTCAAGGAGGTCCAGAAATCTCTCAGTGTAGTCACGCAGACTCTCCTTCTTCTCTCGCTGCAAATTACGTAACTTTGTCAAAACCCGGCTGTCGTAGCCGAGCTCGCGGAAGCGGAGAAGGAACTTCTCCTTTAGCTGGGCCCATGTTGTCAACCCAGTCGGATCGATGCTCTCGTGATTGTACCAACTCCTCGCTTTCTTCCGCAGAAGGCTTGGAAAGATCCTTAGTCGGTCGTCGTCTGCGATCTCGCGATTGGCAATAGACACCGATTCGAACAACTTGATGTATGAATCTGCATCGTCGTCATCCCCACTCCCTTTATACTTTGGGTAGGAATGTTTAGTAATCGGCTGAGGTAGCCGCACATTGGCTTGTCCATCCGCCATCGGTGTGTCTGTCGACGGTTCTCGGGCGGTCGGTTCTACTTCACGAGGCGGGTCTGTGCAAGGAATATCTAGTAGAACTGTAAGCACCAAGTTTGGTTCCGAGTCGCCGGGGGTAGGTTCCCCAAGGATGTCGGCCGAACTAGGCTTAGGTACTCTTTTTGGTGTTTTCTTGTTTTGACGCCGTGTCTCTTCCACGGCCTTCTCTGAATCTCGTCGGAACCTGCGGACAGCTCTAGCACTTAGGTTGCTCCCGCTAGCCCCAGTCGACATTCACCGAGCATGGCTGCTCGTAAAAACCCCGGTGTTGACGCAACTGTCCCCGGCAGCGGCGCCAAAAAGAAGTTGTCGGCTTCTTATGTAATAACCCACTAAAGGCTAAAACTGCAATATAGTGGTAGAAAGGTCGAACCCACAGGGACAGAGGAACACACAGGGTACAAAGTGTCACGTTTTAACAGACTATTGATGAGTTTGAATTCTCAGGCGACTGTCACTCCCAGAAATACTGCAAGTGTCCACTCGGAGCGCACTCGGAGGTCGCACAGTACAGCGTACACACACACACACACACACACACCTGAAACTACAGAAACACAACCCAGAGATCCGTTAGGACCTCTACTCAAGATTTCATGGGGGAAGTCTCTCAAGAGTACACTCAGCGAAGCTGCGGGTAGTGACTTCCAACTCCGGCTTTTACAACGCTTCCACTAGCTTGCTGCTAGCGTAGGAAACCCGGTTTGGACTGCCTACTTCGGATCGAAGTCACTCATACGCGGTGAACAACACTCTCAACTCACAAAACGCGCAGAGAACACAGGTCCGCACTGAAGGACTCACTGTGAAACATTCCAGTAACACAACAACAGTCTATTGAAGAGTTTGAATTCTCAGGCACTTGTCATTCCCAGAAATACTACAGGGGTTACCCTCAAGGCACCTGCTGCAGCGTAACCTGAATTTACAACCAAGGCTTACACGAAGTAGCAAAACTTCACTTTGGCATTCAGGGGAAAAATCCCAAAGGAGTACAATCAGAAAGAAACACTCGAAGGTGTAGGGGCGAAACTGTTCAAGTATCTAACTAGTCACTGGCTCTGAGCATCGGCAGTCACCCGCAGGTGCAGATCCGAACTACTCAAGTCTCTAACCAATGTACTAGCTCTGAACATTCGGCCGAAGGCCTTCAGCTACAAAATGCGGAACGCTAAGTTGTAACTCCTCCTGCGTGGTGACAGAACTCAAGGACACAAACACGCAAAGGAAATGGGTTCCTGATCTATACTTCTGAGTTTGGGAAAGAACCCCAGGCAAAACGCCTGGAACTATTTTATACCTTCTAAGTCCTACCTAGCACTACACTGCACTACGCTACACGCCTGCACGGAACCACGCTACACTACACTCCGCGGAACCTGTACTACGTCTCCTGCGCGGCCGACTGCCGCGCACTAACTCCCTACCCTGCCAATCTTCCGCTCGACTGCGCAGTCCCAAACGCTGCAACGCCGCGGACACCTCCACTTCGAGGGCGGACATGGTATCCTGTGCCTTCGACAGAAAGGCATCGAGCTTCTTTGCTACCTTCCGTCGACTCCTACTGTCGCCTGACAACAACCCGGCTGCGCGCAATTCAAACTCACGCAGTGTGAGTTTCTCCTGCGCCTTCACCTCCCAGTGGGCGTAGCCCTTGAGACAGTGGGCGACACGCCTCGCCGTCTCCACCTTCGTGCGATCCGCCTCCTTCCTGCGATCCTCTTCAATTATCACTAATTGCGATTCGGCTTCAGCACGTTGCGCTCTCAATTCGCCACACTCTGACTGTAACCTGCGGATTAACTCTTCATCTGCCTGCCGTGCAAGCTGACATTGTTCCAACAACCGCGTCTGTCGCACGAGCTCCTCTGACAAAATCCGATTCTGGGCCTGCTCAGAAATGAGTGCTTCCTTGACCTTCACCTGCTCCTTGGTGAGCTCGTCCAGTTTCTCATCCTTCATCTTCTCGGAGTGCTTGTAGAATTTCTGATTAAGTTTGTACTGACCCCACAAGCATGCATGCTTCTCCTTCAATTCCCTCAACTCCTGGTCCACTCTAGCTAATAGCTTGCTGGTGTGGACTTTAGTGCGAGTCCGCCTGCGCACTAACTCGATGTAAGATCCCGGCTGGAGTGGGTCGGCGTATTTATCGACCTTGCGATCCAAGTACCTTAGCAACGGAATCACCTGCTCAGAGAGCGCCGCCGCCGGCGCTCCAACAATTTCCTCCTCCTCCTCCTCGGTGTCTTCTGCTCCTGACATTTCTTCCGTGGAGCCTCCGTCGTCATCATCCGAGTGGAGAATTTCAGTCGCCATTGATTGCGTCGGCGACTGCCCCGAGTGGGGCTGCACGTCATCGACGTGTGCTGCCTGCGAAGGCACGGCTGCAGCCTCGCTGCTCGTCGCCAAAATGTCTAAGGCGGAAGGCGAATGTACCCGTGCGGCATCCCCGTCGCTCGCTTGTTGGTTGTCTACCGCGTCCTCTCTGCCGCCGTCGCCCGCCGCCGAAGGCGATCGAGCGGAGGGTGGCTGCGCGGGGTTTGATTGCGCATCGCGCATCGAAATTTCATCCCGCGGACAGTCACTCCGCTCCTCCGTCTGTTGCTGCTCCCTTGATCGGTCCGTGGGGGCTGTGCCCGGCCCGTGCGCAGGCGCAATTGCCGGCGCCTTGTCCGCCGCAGGCGTAGCGCCGCGGACATCCATCGCCGAAGGCGACATGGCCGGGGGCCGCTCGCCCGATGTCCCTTGGCCTATAGGCCCTACCGCCGAAGGCGCATCTATCGGCGGACTTCCCGCCGATGGTGCGGCCTCCGCACGCTCCCTGCTCGTATCTCCTCGGCTCGAAGGCCCTGGCGCCGAAGGCGCAAATTGCGGCGCGTGGTGCGCCGGAGGGTCTGGCCCCGAGGGCCGGTGTCTCGTAGGCGGTTCTTCCGCCGGCTCCTTCCCCTTCCTACGTTGGAACGGGGGTGATTCTTGCCTGTGCACAGGCGGCACGTGTGGAGGTGTCATGTGCACAGGCGACCTGTGCACAGGCGGACTGCTCCTTCCCACGCGTAAGCGTAGATCCACGTCCACTTGTGATCGCCGGTCCGCGGAGGCTCGTCCGTCCGCGGAGGCTCGTCGGTGCGCAAACGGAACATCTGTCCGCATCGCACGTGGTAACTCCGGAGGCCCTTGGCCCGTAGGCGGCCTCTCTCCCGTCGAGGTTGCAGCGTGGCCCGTTGCTCCTGCGGTCGTCCGCGCTTCCTCATGCTTCTCTGGCGACGCACTTCCTTTCTCCGTCGCAATCGTCGCCGTGTCCGCACTGTCGGCTGGTAACACCAGTCTGCGTGCCTTCTGCTTCGGCCGGCTGTATGGCTCGCACAGCGGCCGCGGTCGAATGGGAGCAGAGGGTTCTTGATGCTGCTCCTCTTCAGACTCTTCCCTCCATCGCCGCTTCCGCGGCACTCGTGCTGCAGGAGTGTGTCTCCCTTCGTCCCTCCGCCTTGATGGGGTAGAAGTCGGTGACTCCTCTGCATCAGTGTCGACCTCATTCTCCCGCACATACTTCCCGGGATGGTCGATGGACAATGGCGGAAAATGTTCAAGCTCCGCCGCTGTCAAACAATTCCGCTGTCGATAAAAATTGATGAGGAAAGGAGAGAGATGGTTTAGAGTTCCCCCCTTCTCCTCAAACGCGTGCTGTCGCATCACCCTGTGTAGGATGCTCGCCCAGTGAATTGGAGTTCCCTCGATGACGCACTCCACAAAAGAGACCTGCCACAATGTGATGTAGCAGGCGCGGTGCGGCTGCAGTAATTGCATCAGCGCCGCGGACAAAGTCCGGCGAAATCGATCCTTGTAATCACGGGTCCTGTACCCATTCTTGGTAGACCTCTCGGTCTTGAACAGCTCCACGAATTGCGCCTCTTCCTGCTTGGTCACCTTGATGCTCTCACTGTCGAAAAGGAGATGCCCTGGCATGCCAGCACATCTTCCCAACGCCTGCGCCCAATCTTGGACTGTCCACCGATCAACATGCGGACGCAATCCGCGCGAGGGTGGTCCCTGTGGCTCTAACCACTCGCGCACCATATTCGCACAGATGTAGTTCCATCCCCATAGCAAGAAATCGAGCTTTCTTGCTATTAAGCGCTCCTCGAAAGCGCGTAGCCCGTTCTGTGGTAGGCGAAGTGGCACCATCCGCAATCTGCTCGGTCTCGTCATTGCGTTCCTGGGGTTCGCTCGCCCGCTCATTCTACTTCCGCACCGCCCGAGCTTCTTTCTCTCTCGGCAAACTCTAATCGCCCTCAATTCCAAATCACGCGCATTCACTTCTCCCTCAATCAACAAGAAATCTCCTGTGCGGCGACGTCGAGAACGTTCAGCAGCCAGCAGATGGATGCGCGCAGCGCGCACAAGAGATTGGAATCGCGAATTCAAGAATGGGACGTTCTCCGCCGCCCGGTCGAAGGTCATGGTCGGCTCTTGCTCGTGAAGAACGTCTCACTTGATGGCCGCGCCGGCTGTACGCTGGAACGGTCTTTGCTCTCACGCGCGGCTTCACGCTCCGCCGTCGTCGATTAAACTCTCACGCTCGAATTGGCGGATTTGAACTCCGCGAGCGTATTACCCCGCGGACATGGGGGCGTAGCGCCGAAGGCGAGTTTTCCGCCTTGCGCGGTACACTTGTTCGTACCGCCCCTCGGCCAATCCCCCTCTGCCTTGACGCGTGTGTCCGCATGTCGGACAAAAGTTCAACTCCTGCCTGTGCGCAGGCAGGAGCCTCGGCGGATACTCCGCCGGCGCGGAACTTGAACATCCTCCTGTGCACAGGCGTTCGCCTGTGCGCAGGCGAATTCCGTGCGCGGCGCTGCGCTGGCGCGGAAGGCGTTGACCGTGGTCAGCCGTCTCCGTCCAGTCTGTCCGTTCCTTGTCTCTTCGTCGGCGCTTCCGCCGCCGCAACTCCGTCCGTCCAAGAGCGCATCCACCCGTCCCGTCCGCATGGTCCGTACCGATTTGATTACTCTGGCGGCTCTTCCGCCGTACGCGGCGCTGCGCTGGCGCGGAAGGCGTCGTACACTTTCTACCTCACAAGGCGCATTGCTAGGGCCCAAGGCGGATTTTCCGCCGACGCCGAAGCGCCTGTGCACAGGCGAGCGCCTGTGCGTAGGCGGACTTCGCGCATCCCCTAACCCTACTTCGCCTGTGCACAGGCGAACGCCTTCGTCCGCGCATAGGACAAAACTTGATTCCCCCTTCCGCGTAGGCGGAATTCGCGCCGGTGGCGAACTCTTTCCGCCGTAGGCGACCGCCTCCGTTTCTTCCAATAGTGATAACTCCCTAAGTCCTCATCCGTTCCAAGCGTTCTTGGACTCGTTGGAATCAGTGCGTCGAGCTCTTTCCAACGGGACCCTAACTGAATCAAGGCGCCCGAGGGTCAACCTAATTATGGAGGGTTTCCCTACAGCCGCGGACGCAACCTCCGAAGGCGGGTTTTGCGCCTTGCGTCGTAGGGGTCCTAACTGCAGAGCTCGCAGGGAGGGTGGTGCCTGTCCTTACTGCTGCACCCCAAATCCCAGATTCTACAGGATCCCTCGAGAATCCCCGCGATCTTCCGGATTCATTCCGTTTTGATGTACCGAAGGCTATTTACAATGCTGCCAGGGTACAGTTTTCCAAAAATGTTTTAATTTCCTCAAAATTGCCAAAAGTGGGGTACCACATGCCCCCCTCCTCAATTGTGAGCGCCCACGCGAACACTCACATGTGGTATTTCTTCAACCGCCACCCGTTCACTCGGGTGCCCAACAAATCGCCGGCCAGGTCCGCAAGTTGGATGGATCCATTCGGGAAGACTTCGACAACCCTGTAAGGTCCCATCCATCTTAGGTGCAGTTTGCCTGGGAATCTGGCATGCCTGCTGTCGTAGAGCAATGCCAAATCACCCGCCTGCAGGAGTACCGGTTTGATCTTTTTATCGTATCTCTCCTTTCGGCGGAGCTGGATTTTCCTGGTGCGATGTTCGGCGTCTCGTCTCCTCTCATCCAGCAGCGTGACCTCCTGTAACCTGTAGAGCTGACTCTCCTCTGCGCCCATCCTCTGCAAATCCAACGTTCGTTGGGTGGGTACTTCAAATTCAATCGGGAGGATCGGGTGTTGCCCATACACCAGAAAGTATGGTGTCTGTTTGGTCGTGATCTTCTCAGCTGTCTGGTACGCCCATAGAGCGGCTGCTAGCTTCGTATCCCAGTCGTGAGCGTGATTCACCGTGACCTTGAGTAGTATTTTACACAGCAGACCATTGGACTTCTCCGTCAGTCCATTTGCCTTGGGATTGTATGGAGTAGTCTTCCGGTGCTTGATGTGGAAATACCGTGTCAGATCTTCGATGATCTGATTCAGAAAATGCGTGCCCCGGTCGCTGACTAGCTCTAAGGGACATCCGTAGCGTGTGATGATCGACTCAAACAAGAAGGCTGCCACTGTGGCAGCATCATCCCTTCTGGTGGCCCTGGCCTCTACCATTTTGGTGGCGTAGTCCGTTGCTACCAGAATGTAGCGCCTTCGTGTACTTCTAGTCACTGGTTGTATCGGCCCTACAAAGTCAATGCCCCACTTTTCGAAAGGTGCTAGAGGCATGATGGGAGTCAGGGGCCAGCGTGTTGTAGGCGTCGGTCTCCCCGTCCTCTGGCAACTGTCGCACTTGCGGATGTAATCGAGAACATCCTTAAACATGGTCGGCCACCAATACCCCGCATTTAGGATCTTTGTGACCGTGTTCCTGGTGGCATAGTGTCCACCCGCCTCCTCTGTATGCATCGCACTCACTATTCTTGGTACCTCTGATTCCTCCAGGCATCTGCATAAGCGCTCATCTGCCATCTTCTTGAACAAAACCCCCTGCTGGAGTTGGTACGGGCCTGCCTTATGAATAAAGACAGTTCGCTGTTCCAAATCCATGCCTACGGGACACTGGAGGGTTAGCAGATATCGATACAGGTCGGCATAGCGGGACTCATGTCCTGCAGACAACTGAAATAACTCTTCATCTGGAAAATCGTCCACCAATTCCTCCTCTGTCGGCTGGGTCCATAATCGGGACAAGTAATCCGCATTTTCGTGGTGCACCCCTTTCCTGGTCTGAACTGTGTAGGTGAACTCTTGTAGTAACAACACCCACCTGGCGATCCGACCAGATAGGTCGGCTTTCTTGACTAGGTGTTGCAATGCGTAGTGGTCCACATGGAACACAAACTCGTAGCAGATTAGGTAGTGACGGAACTTTTTACAGGAGTACACCATCCCCAACGCTTCTCTCTCTGTCGTGGTATACTTCCGCTCTGCTAGAGACAGCTGTCGGCTCGCGAAGTAGATCGGGTAGTCCTTTTTGTTGTCATCCTTTTGACTCAGTACTACACCGATGGCGAATGCTGATGTATCAACGTAAACATGGAATGGTCGATTCCAGTCTGGACTCCTTAGTACGGGAGCAGTCGTGAGTTTCGCTTTAAGAGCCTCAAATGCTGACTGCTGGTTCGCACCCCAAGCATAAGGTTCGTCCTTCTTCAACAACTTGGTCAGGTCCGCCGCCAGTATTGCATACAGGTGTATGAATCTTCGGTAGTAGCCCACATGACCCAGGAATGCTCGCAGCTCTCTTAGATTCGTGGGTGGCTCAAGCTCGAGTATAACCTTGACCTTCTCGATGTCCACCGCAATGCCGTCTGCCGAGACCCGATGCCCCAACAAGATCCCACTAGTCATAAAGAAAAAGCACTTCTCGGGATGCAGTGATAAACTGCTCTCTCTACATTTATCGAAGGTCTGCTTCAAGTGGCTTAGGTGTTCAGACCGCTTCCCAAAGACACAGAAGTCATCTATGAATATTTCCAGGAACTTCCTCAGTTGTTCCTGGAAGATATTGGTCATCATCCGTTGAAAGGTGGCAGGCGCGTTGCACAGACCGAAGGGCATCTTGTGGTATGCGTAAGTTCCCCAGTCGGTTGTGAACGTAGTTTTATCCTTGTCCTGTTCCCGGATAGACACCTGATTGTAACCTGAGAACCCATCCAGGAAGCTATAACATTCATGTCCTGCGACATGGTCTAGAATGGCATCCGTGAATGGTAACGGGTGATGATCCTTGCGTGTTGCTGCATTCAACTTCCGGAAATCCTGACACACTCGTATCTTACCCATCAACTTCTTGGGTACGATAACAATCGGCGACACCCACTCACTGCTGAGCACAGGGTAAATAATACCAGCACTCAAGTACTTATCTATCTCCTCCTTAACTAGCAAGGAGTATTTTGGGTTGAGGCGATACTGGCGCTGTCGTATGGGTACTGAGTCGTCCAGTAAATCGATACGGTGTTCCCCATACCGTGCAGGTATCCCCTTCATGTCTTCGATCTTCCAGGCGAAGACGTCGACATAATGGCTAAGGAATGCCTGTACTTTCCTTAGCTCGTCTCCTCTCACTGCGCTTGATACCTTCAAGCGTTTGTCGGGACTGAGTTGTACTTCGTGACAGTCACTAGGGTCGACAATGCCCTCGGTGTGACTCGTCTCACTCCTTCCCAGTCCCACAGTTAATTGCTATTCGTCTTCCGGCTGAATAGCTTCCGGCTCTTCTTCTTCTCCCACCGAACAGCAGGCAACGAATCCCACGAAATAATCGGATTCAGTACCACTGGAATCCGATCGCGCGGTCGACTCACTGTCCCCGCCCGATGTGTGACCTGCACTTGTCGATGGGGTCTCTCATTCGTGTCTGACCCTATTCCAGGGCACCGTAATGGTTTTGGTCGGTTCCGAAGGATGGGGAAACTTAAGGCGATGCCTTCGCCAATCACATCTGACTTGTGCGCCATATAGCCATGGTCGCCCGAGCAGAACGTCATAGCCCTGCTTCATCATCGGTTGAAGGATGATATACGTCAACCGAAAGTCCGCACCCCCGATGATTGTCTTGACATTGCGCAGCATACCTGCAGGCATTCTCCGCGTCTGATCCGCTAATCTCAACACACGCTTCGAGGGTTCGTATTGACTGAACCCCAAGGCTCTCGCGGTATCCTCCGTCATTATGTTGACTCCTGATCTAGAGTCGATTGGCACCCTGCGTACACAACACCCTGCTATTTCCACATCGATCTCTGGTGGCCCTTGGTCTTCGCTCTCCACTTGATATACTTGAGAGGATGTGGATGCGCGCGGCTTCAGCGGACGCCGTAGCGAAAGCATCAACATTCTCCGATACGTCTTATTGTCCTCCAAGAGCTGCTTGAACGTGATGTTCACTTTTCGACTCCCGAGATCTTCGACCAAGTCATAGTGGGCGCGTTGGGTCGCCGGGGTCGGCGGCGACGCTCTGCGAGGTTCCACGGTGGCTGCCAACTTCGCCCCAAGGGAGGATGTCAAGTCTGGCCGCTGTGGGTCCTTTTGAGTGCGGATCGCTTCCTTCAACAAGTTGGTTACCTCGTTGCGGATATCCGGAGCATAGTCCCGTTTCAACAAGCGTACTGGCTCGTCCTCGACTGCTGTCTGGGGGCGCGCTGCTGGTGCCTCTCGCGTAGCCGAAGACTTCCGTGCAGGTCGCAAGTCGGACTTGCTGGATGTCTTCTCCTTCCCTTTTCCCGTCCGGTCGTCGGTTCTCCGTTCGTGCTTGCCAGTGCCACGCTCTTGCTCCTTCGATTTCTTGGAACTACGAGTTTCGACCCGTGCGCACATAACCTCTTCCGCCGGCCATTCTTCGTCTTCGTCATCCCCGTCTGAACCTACTTCGACCTGGTTAACTTGGACGTCCTCCTTGGCAGGAGGGTTCACAAATCGTACTGCTGGCCGAGGGACTGGTGGCTGATCACACTCTGGCGCAGTATGCCCGGTCTTCTTGCAATTACTACATGTCGGAACATAATCGTTTCGCCTTTTTGGATGGGGACACTGCGGTGAGAAGTGTCCAACTTCCCCGCAATTATAACAAGCTCGCGGTGGCGGTGGGTCAAACGTCCCTGGAGGTGCTCTCCGCCTCACGGGTACTGTAGTGGCCCGATCCACCGGAATATATCGTGGGACTTGCATTGCTGAAACTGCAGTAGGGGTAGGAACCGACTGGACGGCGTAGGCTGTCTCTTCGCTAGCCTCTCCATAGTACTGGGGGTGCTCTCCATAGTACGGTTGTGCCCACTCTACTGCGTTGACTGGATATGACGGACGGGTGGTAAGGCACTCGGTGTTTGCATGTCCCACCGCCCCGCACGTAGTACACCATAAGTTCGCTCGCACTCTCCCGGGTGATTTTCGGCGATCATGCCCGCCTACCACTTGAACCTTGAGATCGGCGAAGTCCTTCACAAGGGTCTCCATCTTCGAGGCTATGTCTCCCGGCGCTCTGTCCGTAGTCACTCGTCGGGTGCCCTTTTTCTTCGCTGCCCCATGCTTCTTCCTCTTCTTCTCCTCCTCCGACGATGAGGTTTCCTCTTCTTCGGATGAGGAACGGTTCTCGTCCGAAGACGATTCCTCCGATGACGGAGTTGTACCTCTACGTCGTCTTCGCCCTCCCTTCGGTTTTCGCTCCTTCGACTCCCGTCTCTCTCTCCCTCTTCGGTTGAGAGTGGAAGTTTCGAAGGCTTCTGCCGATGCAATCACATCCTCAATAGTGTCGCACTTGCTGCGTCGGCAAAAAGTCTCCATCTCCCGAGTTAAACCGGTCACGTACCAATCCACAGCTTGTTGTACCGAGAAAGGGGACCCTGGTCCTGTTTTCGGTATTCTGTCAAGGAGGTCCAGAAATCTCTCAGTGTAGTCACGCAGACTCTCCTTCTTCTCTCGCTGCAAATTACGTAACTTTGTCAAAACCCGGCTGTCGTAGCCGAGCTCGCGGAAGCGGAGAAGGAACTTCTCCTTTAGCTGGGCCCATGTTGTCAACCCAGTCGGATCGATGCTCTCGTGATTGTACCAACTCCTCGCTTTCTTCCGCAGAAGGCTTGGAAAGATCCTTAGTCGGTCGTCGTCTGCGATCTCGCGATTGGCAATAGACACCGATTCGAACAACTTGATGTATGAATCTGCATCGTCGTCATCCCCACTCCCTTTATACTTTGGGTAGGAATGTTTAGTAATCGGCTGAGGTAGCCGCACATTGGCTTGTCCGTCCGCCATCGGTGTGTCTGTCGACGGTTCTCGGGCGGTCGGTTCTACTTCACGAGGCGGGTCTGTGCAAGGAATATCTAGTAGAACTGTAAGCACCAAGTTTGGTTCCGAGTCGCCGGGGGTAGGTTCCCCAAGGATGTCGGCCGAACTAGGCTTAGGTACTCTTTTTGGTGTTTTCTTGTTTTGACGCCGTGTCTCTTCCACGGCCTTCTCTGAATCTCGTCGGAACCTGCGGACAGCTCTAGCACTTAGGTTGCTCCCGCTAGCCCCAGTCGACATTCACCGAGCATGGCTGCTCGTAAAAACCCCGGTGTTGACGCAACTGTCCCCGGCAGCGGCGCCAAAAAGAAGTTGTCGGCTTCTTATGTAATAACCCACTAAAGGCTAAAACTGCAATATAGTGGTAGAAAGGTCGAACCCACAGGGACAGAGGAACACACAGGGTACAAAGTGTCACGTTTTAACAGACTATTGATGAGTTTGAATTCTCAGGCGACTGTCACTCCCAGAAATACTGCAAGTGTCCACTCGGAGCGCACTCGGAGGTCGCACAGTACAGCGTACACACACACACACACACACACACCTGAAACTACAGAAACACAACCCAGAGATCCGTTAGGACCTCTACTCAAGATTTCATGGGGGAAGTCTCTCAAGAGTACACTCAGCGAAGCTGCGGGTAGTGACTTCCAACTCCGGCTTTTACAACGCTTCCACTAGCTTGCTGCTAGCGTAGGAAACCCGGTTTGGACTGCCTACTTCGGATCGAAGTCACTCATACGCGGTGAACAACACTCTCAACTCACAAAACGCGCAGAGAACACAGGTCCGCACTGAAGGACTCACTGTGAAACATTCCAGTAACACAACAACAGTCTATTGAAGAGTTTGAATTCTCAGGCACTTGTCATTCCCAGAAATACTACAGGGGTTACCCTCAAGGCACCTGCTGCAGCGTAACCTGAATTTACAACCAAGGCTTACACGAAGTAGCAAAACTTCACTTTGGCATTCAGGGGAAAAATCCCAAAGGAGTACAATCAGAAAGAAACACTCGAAGGTGTAGGGGCGAAACTGTTCAAGTATCTAACTAGTCACTGGCTCTGAGCATCGGCAGTCACCCGCAGGTGCAGATCCGAACTACTCAAGTCTCTAACCAATGTACTAGCTCTGAACATTCGGCCGAAGGCCTTCAGCTACAAAATGCGGAACGCTAAGTTGTAACTCCTCCTGCGTGGTGACAGAACTCAAGGACACAAACACGCAAAGGAAATGGGTTCCTGATCTATACTTCTGAGTTTGGGAAAGAACCCCAGGCAAAACGCCTGGAACTATTTTATACCTTCTAAGTCCTACCTAGCACTACACTGCACTACGCTACACGCCTGCACGGAACCACGCTACACTACACTCCGCGGAACCTGTACTACGTCTCCTGCGCGGCCGACTGCCGCGCACTAACTCCCTACCCTGCCAATCTTCCGCTCGACTGCGCAGTCCCAAACGCTGCAACGCCGCGGACACCTCCACTTCGAGGGCGGACATGGTATCCTGTGCCTTCGACAGAAAGGCATCGAGCTTCTTTGCTACCTTCCGTCGACTCCTACTGTCGCCTGACAACAACCCGGCTGCGCGCAATTCAAACTCACGCAGTGTGAGTTTCTCCTGCGCCTTCACCTCCCAGTGGGCGTAGCCCTTGAGACAGTGGGCGACACGCCTCGCCGTCTCCACCTTCGTGCGATCCGCCTCCTTCCTGCGATCCTCTTCAATTATCACTAATTGCGATTCGGCTTCAGCACGTTGCGCTCTCAATTCGCCACACTCTGACTGTAACCTGCGGATTAACTCTTCATCTGCCTGCCGTGCAAGCTGACATTGTTCCAACAACCGCGTCTGTCGCACGAGCTCCTCTGACAAAATCCGATTCTGGGCCTGCTCAGAAATGAGTGCTTCCTTGACCTTCACCTGCTCCTTGGTGAGCTCGTCCAGTTTCTCATCCTTCATCTTCTCGGAGTGCTTGTAGAATTTCTGATTAAGTTTGTACTGACCCCACAAGCATGCATGCTTCTCCTTCAATTCCCTCAACTCCTGGTCCACTCTAGCTAATAGCTTGCTGGTGTGGACTTTAGTGCGAGTCCGCCTGCGCACTAACTCGATGTAAGATCCCGGCTGGAGTGGGTCGGCGTATTTATCGACCTTGCGATCCAAGTACCTTAGCAACGGAATCACCTGCTCAGAGAGCGCCGCCGCCGGCGCTCCAACAATTTCCTCCTCCTCCTCCTCGGTGTCTTCTGCTCCTGACATTTCTTCCGTGGAGCCTCCGTCGTCATCATCCGAGTGGAGAATTTCAGTCGCCATTGATTGCGTCGGCGACTGCCCCGAGTGGGGCTGCACGTCATCGACGTGTGCTGCCTGCGAAGGCACGGCTGCAGCCTCGCTGCTCGTCGCCAAAATGTCTAAGGCGGAAGGCGAATGTACCCGTGCGGCATCCCCGTCGCTCGCTTGTTGGTTGTCTACCGCGTCCTCTCTGCCGCCGTCGCCCGCCGCCGAAGGCGATCGAGCGGAGGGTGGCTGCGCGGGGTTTGATTGCGCATCGCGCATCGAAATTTCATCCCGCGGACAGTCACTCCGCTCCTCCGTCTGTTGCTGCTCCCTTGATCGGTCCGTGGGGGCTGTGCCCGGCCCGTGCGCAGGCGCAATTGCCGGCGCCTTGTCCGCCGCAGGCGTAGCGCCGCGGACATCCATCGCCGAAGGCGACATGGCCGGGGGCCGCTCGCCCGATGTCCCTTGGCCTATAGGCCCTACCGCCGAAGGCGCATCTATCGGCGGACTTCCCGCCGATGGTGCGGCCTCCGCACGCTCCCTGCTCGTATCTCCTCGGCTCGAAGGCCCTGGCGCCGAAGGCGCAAATTGCGGCGCGTGGTGCGCCGGAGGGTCTGGCCCCGAGGGCCGGTGTCTCGTAGGCGGTTCTTCCGCCGGCTCCTTCCCCTTCCTACGTTGGAACGGGGGTGATTCTTGCCTGTGCACAGGCGGCACGTGTGGAGGTGTCATGTGCACAGGCGACCTGTGCACAGGCGGACTGCTCCTTCCCACGCGTAAGCGTAGATCCACGTCCACTTGTGATCGCCGGTCCGCGGAGGCTCGTCCGTCCGCGGAGGCTCGTCGGTGCGCAAACGGAACATCTGTCCGCATCGCACGTGGTAACTCCGGAGGCCCTTGGCCCGTAGGCGGCCTCTCTCCCGTCGAGGTTGCAGCGTGGCCCGTTGCTCCTGCGGTCGTCCGCGCTTCCTCATGCTTCTCTGGCGACGCACTTCCTTTCTCCGTCGCAATCGTCGCCGTGTCCGCACTGTCGGCTGGTAACACCAGTCTGCGTGCCTTCTGCTTCGGCCGGCTGTATGGCTCGCACAGCGGCCGCGGTCGAATGGGAGCAGAGGGTTCTTGATGCTGCTCCTCTTCAGACTCTTCCCTCCATCGCCGCTTCCGCGGCACTCGTGCTGCAGGAGTGTGTCTCCCTTCGTCCCTCCGCCTTGATGGGGTAGAAGTCGGTGACTCCTCTGCATCAGTGTCGACCTCATTCTCCCGCACATACTTCCCGGGATGGTCGATGGACAATGGCGGAAAATGTTCAAGCTCCGCCGCTGTCAAACAATTCCGCTGTCGATAAAAATTGATGAGGAAAGGAGAGAGATGGTTTAGAGTTCCCCCCTTCTCCTCAAACGCGTGCTGTCGCATCACCCTGTGTAGGATGCTCGCCCAGTGAATTGGAGTTCCCTCGATGACGCACTCCACAAAAGAGACCTGCCACAATGTGATGTAGCAGGCGCGGTGCGGCTGCAGTAATTGCATCAGCGCCGCGGACAAAGTCCGGCGAAATCGATCCTTGTAATCACGGGTCCTGTACCCATTCTTGGTAGACCTCTCGGTCTTGAACAGCTCCACGAATTGCGCCTCTTCCTGCTTGGTCACCTTGATGCTCTCACTGTCGAAAAGGAGATGCCCTGGCATGCCAGCACATCTTCCCAACGCCTGCGCCCAATCTTGGACTGTCCACCGATCAACATGCGGACGCAATCCGCGCGAGGGTGGTCCCTGTGGCTCTAACCACTCGCGCACCATATTCGCACAGATGTAGTTCCATCCCCATAGCAAGAAATCGAGCTTTCTTGCTATTAAGCGCTCCTCGAAAGCGCGTAGCCCGTTCTGTGGTAGGCGAAGTGGCACCATCCGCAATCTGCTCGGTCTCGTCATTGCGTTCCTGGGGTTCGCTCGCCCGCTCATTCTACTTCCGCACCGCCCGAGCTTCTTTCTCTCTCGGCAAACTCTAATCGCCCTCAATTCCAAATCACGCGCATTCACTTCTCCCTCAATCAACAAGAAATCTCCTGTGCGGCGACGTCGAGAACGTTCAGCAGCCAGCAGATGGATGCGCGCAGCGCGCACAAGAGATTGGAATCGCGAATTCAAGAATGGGACGTTCTCCGCCGCCCGGTCGAAGGTCATGGTCGGCTCTTGCTCGTGAAGAACGTCTCACTTGATGGCCGCGCCGGCTGTACGCTGGAACGGTCTTTGCTCTCACGCGCGGCTTCACGCTCCGCCGTCGTCGATTAAACTCTCACGCTCGAATTGGCGGATTTGAACTCCGCGAGCGTATTACCCCGCGGACATGGGGGCGTAGCGCCGAAGGCGAGTTTTCCGCCTTGCGCGGTACACTTGTTCGTACCGCCCCTCGGCCAATCCCCCTCTGCCTTGACGCGTGTGTCCGCATGTCGGACAAAAGTTCAACTCCTGCCTGTGCGCAGGCAGGAGCCTCGGCGGATACTCCGCCGGCGCGGAACTTGAACATCCTCCTGTGCACAGGCGTTCGCCTGTGCGCAGGCGAATTCCGTGCGCGGCGCTGCGCTGGCGCGGAAGGCGTTGACCGTGGTCAGCCGTCTCCGTCCAGTCTGTCCGTTCCTTGTCTCTTCGTCGGCGCTTCCGCCGCCGCAACTCCGTCCGTCCAAGAGCGCATCCACCCGTCCCGTCCGCATGGTCCGTACCGATTTGATTACTCTGGCGGCTCTTCCGCCGTACGCGGCGCTGCGCTGGCGCGGAAGGCGTCGTACACTTTCTACCTCACAAGGCGCATTGCTAGGGCCCAAGGCGGATTTTCCGCCGACGCCGAAGCGCCTGTGCACAGGCGAGCGCCTGTGCGTAGGCGGACTTCGCGCATCCCCTAACCCTACTTCGCCTGTGCACAGGCGAACGCCTTCGTCCGCGCATAGGACAAAACTTGATTCCCCCTTCCGCGTAGGCGGAATTCGCGCCGGTGGCGAACTCTTTCCGCCGTAGGCGACCGCCTCCGTTTCTTCCAATAGTGATAACTCCCTAAGTCCTCATCCGTTCCAAGCGTTCTTGGACTCGTTGGAATCAGTGCGTCGAGCTCTTTCCAACGGGACCCTAACTGAATCAAGGCGCCCGAGGGTCAACCTAATTATGGAGGGTTTCCCTACAGCCGCGGACGCAACCTCCGAAGGCGGGTTTTGCGCCTTGCGTCGTAGGGGTCCTAACTGCAGAGCTCGCAGGGAGGGTGGTGCCTGTCCTTACTGCTGCACCCCAAATCCCAGATTCTACAGGATCCCTCGAGAATCCCCGCGATCTTCCGGATTCATTCCGTTTTGATGTACCGAAGGCTATTTACAATGCTGCCAGGGTACAGTTTTCCAAAAATGTTTTAATTTCCTCAAAATTGCCAAAAGTGGGGTACCACATGCCCCCCTCCTCAATTGTGAGCGCCCACGCGAACACTCACATGTGGTATTTCTTCAACCGCCACCCGTTCACTCGGGTGCCCAACAAATCGCCGGCCAGGTCCGCAAGTTGGATGGATCCATTCGGGAAGACTTCGACAACCCTGTAAGGTCCCATCCATCTTAGGTGCAGTTTGCCTGGGAATCTGGCATGCCTGCTGTCGTAGAGCAATGCCAAATCACCCGCCTGCAGGAGTACCGGTTTGATCTTTTTATCGTATCTCTCCTTTCGGCGGAGCTGGATTTTCCTGGTGCGATGTTCGGCGTCTCGTCTCCTCTCATCCAGCAGCGTGACCTCCTGTAACCTGTAGAGCTGACTCTCCTCTGCGCCCATCCTCTGCAAATCCAACGTTCGTTGGGTGGGTACTTCAAATTCAATCGGGAGGATCGGGTGTTGCCCATACACCAGAAAGTATGGTGTCTGTTTGGTCGTGATCTTCTCAGCTGTCTGGTACGCCCATAGAGCGGCTGCTAGCTTCGTATCCCAGTCGTGAGCGTGATTCACCGTGACCTTGAGTAGTATTTTACACAGCAGACCATTGGACTTCTCCGTCAGTCCATTTGCCTTGGGATTGTATGGAGTAGTCTTCCGGTGCTTGATGTGGAAATACCGTGTCAGATCTTCGATGATCTGATTCAGAAAATGCGTGCCCCGGTCGCTGACTAGCTCTAAGGGACATCCGTAGCGTGTGATGATCGACTCAAACAAGAAGGCTGCCACTGTGGCAGCATCATCCCTTCTGGTGGCCCTGGCCTCTACCATTTTGGTGGCGTAGTCCGTTGCTACCAGAATGTAGCGCCTTCGTGTACTTCTAGTCACTGGTTGTATCGGCCCTACAAAGTCAATGCCCCACTTTTCGAAAGGTGCTAGAGGCATGATGGGAGTCAGGGGCCAGCGTGTTGTAGGCGTCGGTCTCCCCGTCCTCTGGCAACTGTCGCACTTGCGGATGTAATCGAGAACATCCTTAAACATGGTCGGCCACCAATACCCCGCATTTAGGATCTTTGTGACCGTGTTCCTGGTGGCATAGTGTCCACCCGCCTCCTCTGTATGCATCGCACTCACTATTCTTGGTACCTCTGATTCCTCCAGGCATCTGCATAAGCGCTCATCTGCCATCTTCTTGAACAAAACCCCCTGCTGGAGTTGGTACGGGCCTGCCTTATGAATAAAGACAGTTCGCTGTTCCAAATCCATGCCTACGGGACACTGGAGGGTTAGCAGATATCGATACAGGTCGGCATAGCGGGACTCATGTCCTGCAGACAACTGAAATAACTCTTCATCTGGAAAATCGTCCACCAATTCCTCCTCTGTCGGCTGGGTCCATAATCGGGACAAGTAATCCGCATTTTCGTGGTGCACCCCTTTCCTGGTCTGAACTGCGTAGGTGAACTCTTGTAGTAACAACACCCACCTGGCGATCCGACCAGATAGGTCGGCTTTCTTGACTAGGTGTTGCAATGCGTAGTGGTCCACATGGAACACAAACTCGTAGCAGATTAGGTAGTGACGGAACTTTTTACAGGAGTACACCATCCCCAACGCTTCTCTCTCTGTCGTGGTATACTTCCGCTCTGCTAGAGACAGCTGTCGGCTCGCGAAGTAGATCGGGTAGTCCTTTTTGTTGTCATCCTTTTGACTCAGTACTACACCGATGGCGAATGCTGATGTATCAACGTAAACATGGAATGGTCGATTCCAGTCTGGACTCCTTAGTACGGGAGCAGTCGTGAGTTTCGCTTTAAGAGCCTCAAATGCTGACTGCTGGTTCGCACCCCAAGCATAAGGTTCGTCCTTCTTCAACAACTTGGTCAGGTCCGCCGCCAGTATTGCATACAGGTGTATGAATCTTCGGTAGTAGCCCACATGACCCAGGAATGCTCGCAGCTCTCTTAGATTCGTGGGTGGCTCAAGCTCGAGTATAACCTTGACCTTCTCGATGTCCACCGCAATGCCGTCTGCCGAGACCCGATGCCCCAACAAGATCCCACTAGTCATAAAGAAAAAGCACTTCTCGGGATGCAGTGATAAACTGCTCTCTCTACATTTATCGAAGGTCTGCTTCAAGTGGCTTAGGTGTTCAGACCGCTTCCCAAAGACACAGAAGTCATCTATGAATATTTCCAGGAACTTCCTCAGTTGTTCCTGGAAGATATTGGTCATCATCCGTTGAAAGGTGGCAGGCGCGTTGCACAGACCGAAGGGCATCTTGTGGTATGCGTAAGTTCCCCAGTCGGTTGTGAACGTAGTTTTATCCTTGTCCTGTTCCCGGATAGACACCTGATTGTAACCTGAGAACCCATCCAGGAAGCTATAACATTCATGTCCTGCGACATGGTCTAGAATGGCATCCGTGAATGGTAACGGGTGATGATCCTTGCGTGTTGCTGCATTCAACTTCCGGAAATCCTGACACACTCGTATCTTACCCGTCAACTTCTTGGGTACGATAACAATCGGCGACACCCACTCACTGCTGAGCACAGGGTAAATAATACCAGCACTCAAGTACTTATCTATCTCCTCCTTAACTAGCAAGGAGTATTTTGGGTTGAGGCGATACTGGCGCTGTCGTATGGGTACTGAGTCGTCCAGTAAATCGATACGGTGTTCCCCATACCGTGCAGGTATCCCCTTCATGTCTTCGATCTTCCAGGCGAAGACGTCGACATAATGGCTAAGGAATGCCTGTACTTTCCTTAGCTCGTCTCCTCTCACTGCGCTTGATACCTTCAAGCGTTTGTCGGGACTGAGTTGTACTTCGTGACAGTCACTAGGGTCGACAATGCCCTCGGTGTGACTCGTCTCACTCCTTCCCAGTCCCACAGTTAATTGCTATTCGTCTTCCGGCTGAATAGCTTCCGGCTCTTCTTCTTCTCCCACCGAACAGCAGGCAACGAATCCCACGAAATAATCGGATTCAGTACCACTGGAATCCGATCGCGCGGTCGACTCACTGTCCCCGCCCGATGTGTGACCTGCACTTGTCGATGGGGTCTCTCCTTCGTGTCTGACCCTATTCCAGGGCACCGTAATGGTTTTGGTCGGTTCCGAAGGATGGGGAAACTTAAGGCGATGCCTTCGCCAATCACATCTGACTTGTGCGCCATATAGCCATGGTCGCCCGAGCAGAACGTCATAGCCCTGCTTCATCATCGGTTGAAGGATGATATACGTCAACCGAAAGTCCGCACCCCCGATGATTGTCTTGACATTGCGCAGCATACCTGCAGGCATTCTCCGCGTCTGATCCGCTAATCTCAACACACGCTTCGAGGGTTCGTATTGACTGAACCCCAAGGCTCTCGCGGTATCCTCCGTCATTATGTTGACTCCTGATCCAGAGTCGATTGGCACCCTGCGTACACAACACCCTGCTATTTCCACATCGATCTCTGGTGGCCCTTGGTCTTCGCTCTCCACTTGATATACTTGAGAGGATGTGGATGCGCGCGGCTTCCGCGGACGCCGTAGCGAAAGCATCAACATTCTCCGATACGTCTTATTGTCCTCCAAGAGCTGCTTGAACGTGATGTTCACTTTTCGACTCCCGAGATCTTCGACCAAGTCATAGTGGGCGCGTTGGGTCGCCGGGGTCGGCGGCGACGCTCTGCGAGGTTCCACGGTGGCTGCCAACTTCGCCCCAAGGGAGGATGTCAAGTCTGGCCGCTGTGGGTCCTTTTGAGTGCGGATCGCTTCCTTCAACAAGTTGGTTACCTCGTTGCGGATATCCGGAGCATAGTCCCGTTTCAACAAGCGTACTGGCTCGTCCTCGACTGCTGTCTGGGGGCGCGCTGCTGGTGCCTCTCGCGTAGCCGAAGACTTCCGTGCAGGTCGCAAGTCGGACTTGCTGGATGTCTTCTCCTTCCCTTTTCCCGTCCGGTCGTCGGTTCTCCGTTCGTGCTTGCGAGTGCCACGCTCTTGCTCCTTCGATTTCTTGGAACTACGAGTTTCGACCCGTGCGCACATAACCTCTTCCGCCGGCCATTCTTCGTCTTCGTCATCCCCGTCTGAACCTACTTCGACCTGGTTAACTTGGACGTCCTCCTTGGCAGGAGGGTTCACAAATCGTACTGCTGGCCGAGGGACTGGTGGCTGATCACACTCTGGCGCAGTATGCCCGGTCTTCTTGCAATTACTACATGTCGGAACATAATCGTTTCGCCTTTTTGGATGGGGACACTGCGGTGAGAAGTGTCCAACTTCCCCGCAATTATAACAAGCTCGCGGTGGCGGTGGGTCAAACGTCCCTGGAGGTGCTCTCCGCCTCACGGGTACTGTAGTGGCCCGATCCACCGGAATATATCGTGGGACTTGCATTGCTGAAACTGCAGTAGGGGTAGGAACCGACTGGACGGCGTAGGCTGTCTCTTCGCTAGCCTCTCCATAGTACTGGGGGTGCTCTCCATAGTACGGTTGTGCCCACTCTACTGCGTTGACTGGATATGACGGACGGGTGGTAAGGCACTCGGTGTTTGCATGTCCCACCGCCCCGCACGTAGTACACCATAAGTTCGCTCGCACTCTCCCGGGTGATTTTCGGCGATCATGCCCGCCTACCACTTGAACCTTGAGATCGGCGAAGTCCTTCACAAGGGTCTCCATCTTCGAGGCTATGTCTCCCGGCGCTCTGTCCGTAGTCACTCGTCGGGTGCCCTTTTTCTTCGCTGCCCCATGCTTCTTCCTCTTCTTCTCCTCCTCCGACGATGAGGTTTCCTCTTCTTCGGATGAGGAACGGTTCTCGTCCGAAGACGATTCCTCCGATGACGGAGTTGTACCTCTACGTCGTCTTCGCCCTCCCTTCGGTTTTCGCTCCTTCGACTCCCGTCTCTCTCTCCCTCTTCGGTTGAGAGTGGAAGTTTCGAAGGCTTCTGCCGATGCAATCACATCCTCAATAGTGTCGCACTTGCTGCGTCGGCAAAAAGTCTCCATCTCCCGAGTTAAACCGGTCACGTACCAATCCACAGCTTGTTGTACCGAGAAAGGGGACCCTGGTCCTGTTTTCGGTATTCTGTCAAGGAGGTCCAGAAATCTCTCAGTGTAGTCACGCAGACTCTCCTTCTTCTCTCGCTGCAAATTACGTAACTTTGTCAAAACCCGGCTGTCGTAGCCGAGCTCGCGGAAGCGGAGAAGGAACTTCTCCTTTAGCTGGGCCCATGTTGTCAACCCAGTCGGATCGATGCTCTCGTGATTGTACCAACTCCTCGCTTTCTTCCGCAGAAGGCTTGGAAAGATCCTTAGTCGGTCGTCGTCTGCGATCTCGCGATTGGCAATAGACACCGATTCGAACAACTTGATGTATGAATCTGCATCGTCGTCATCCCCACTCCCTTTATACTTTGGGTAGGAATGTTTAGTAATCGGCTGAGGTAGCCGCACATTGGCTTGTCCATCCGCCATCGGTGTGTCTGTCGACGGTTCTCGGGCGGTCGGTTCTACTTCACGAGGCGGGTCTGTGCAAGGAATATCTAGTAGAACTGTAAGCACCAAGTTTGGTTCCGAGTCGCCGGGGGTAGGTTCCCCAAGGATGTCGGCCGAACTAGGCTTAGGTACTCTTTTTGGTGTTTTCTTGTTTTGACGCCGTGTCTCTTCCACGGCCTTCTCTGAATCTCGTCGGAACCTGCGGACAGCTCTAGCACTTAGGTTGCTCCCGCTAGCCCCAGTCGACATTCACCGAGCATGGCTGCTCGTAAAAACCCCGGTGTTGACGCAACTGTCCCCGGCAGCGGCGCCAAAAAGAAGTTGTCGGCTTCTTATGTAATAACCCACTAAAGGCTAAAACTGCAATATAGTGGTAGAAAGGTCGAACCCACAGGGACAGAGGAACACACAGGGTACAAAGTGTCACGTTTTAACAGACTATTGATGAGTTTGAATTCTCAGGCGACTGTCACTCCCAGAAATACTGCAAGTGTCCACTCGGAGCGCACTCGGAGGTCGCACAGTACAGCGTACACACACACACACACACACACACCTGAAACTACAGAAACACAACCCAGAGATCCGTTAGGACCTCTACTCAAGATTTCATGGGGGAAGTCTCTCAAGAGTACACTCAGCGAAGCTGCGGGTAGTGACTTCCAACTCCGGCTTTTACAACGCTTCCACTAGCTTGCTGCTAGCGTAGGAAACCCGGTTTGGACTGCCTACTTCGGATCGAAGTCACTCATACGCGGTGAACAACACTCTCAACTCACAAAACGCGCAGAGAACACAGGTCCGCACTGAAGGACTCACTGTGAAACATTCCAGTAACACAACAACAGTCTATTGAAGAGTTTGAATTCTCAGGCACTTGTCATTCCCAGAAATACTACAGGGGTTACCCTCAAGGCACCTGCTGCAGCGTAACCTGAATTTACAACCAAGGCTTACACGAAGTAGCAAAACTTCACTTTGGCATTCAGGGGAAAAATCCCAAAGGAGTACAATCAGAAAGAAACACTCGAAGGTGTAGGGGCGAAACTGTTCAAGTATCTAACTAGTCACTGGCTCTGAGCATCGGCAGTCACCCGCAGGTGCAGATCCGAACTACTCAAGTCTCTAACCAATGTACTAGCTCTGAACATTCGGCCGAAGGCCTTCAGCTACAAAATGCGGAACGCTAAGTTGTAACTCCTCCTGCGTGGTGACAGAACTCAAGGACACAAACACGCAAAGGAAATGGGTTCCTGATCTATACTTCTGAGTTTGGGAAAGAACCCCAGGCAAAACGCCTGGAACTATTTTATACCTTCTAAGTCCTACCTAGCACTACACTGCACTACGCTACACGCCTGCACGGAACCACGCTACACTACACTCCGCGGAACCTGTACTACGTCTCCTGCGCGGCCGACTGCCGCGCACTAACTCCCTACCCTGCCAATCTTCCGCTCGACTGCGCAGTCCCAAACGCTGCAACGCCGCGGACACCTCCACTTCGAGGGCGGACATGGTATCCTGTGCCTTCGACAGAAAGGCATCGAGCTTCTTTGCTACCTTCCGTCGACTCCTACTGTCGCCTGACAACAACCCGGCTGCGCGCAATTCAAACTCACGCAGTGTGAGTTTCTCCTGCGCCTTCACCTCCCAGTGGGCGTAGCCCTTGAGACAGTGGGCGACACGCCTCGCCGTCTCCACCTTCGTGCGATCCGCCTCCTTCCTGCGATCCTCTTCAATTATCACTAATTGCGATTCGGCTTCAGCACGTTGCGCTCTCAATTCGCCACACTCTGACTGTAACCTGCGGATTAACTCTTCATCTGCCTGCCGTGCAAGCTGACATTGTTCCAACAACCGCGTCTGTCGCACGAGCTCCTCTGACAAAATCCGATTCTGGGCCTGCTCAGAAATGAGTGCTTCCTTGACCTTCACCTGCTCCTTGGTGAGCTCGTCCAGTTTCTCATCCTTCATCTTCTCGGAGTGCTTGTAGAATTTCTGATTAAGTTTGTACTGACCCCACAAGCATGCATGCTTCTCCTTCAATTCCCTCAACTCCTGGTCCACTCTAGCTAATAGCTTGCTGGTGTGGACTTTAGTGCGAGTCCGCCTGCGCACTAACTCGATGTAAGATCCCGGCTGGAGTGGGTCGGCGTATTTATCGACCTTGCGATCCAAGTACCTTAGCAACGGAATCACCTGCTCAGAGAGCGCCGCCGCCGGCGCTCCAACAATTTCCTCCTCCTCCTCCTCGGTGTCTTCTGCTCCTGACATTTCTTCCGTGGAGCCTCCGTCGTCATCATCCGAGTGGAGAATTTCAGTCGCCATTGATTGCGTCGGCGACTGCTCCGAGTGGGGCTGCACGTCATCGACGTGTGCTGCCTGCGAAGGCACGGCTGCAGCCTCGCTGCTCGTCGCCAAAATGTCTAAGGCGGAAGGCGAATGTACCCGTGCGGCATCCCCGTCGCTCGCTTGTTGGTTGTCTACCGCGTCCTCTCTGCCGCCGTCGCCCGCCGCCGAAGGCGATCGAGCGGAGGGTGGCTGCGCGGGGTTTGATTGCGCATCGCGCATCGAAATTTCATCCCGCGGACAGTCACTCCGCTCCTCCGTCTGTTGCTGCTCCCTTGATCGGTCCGTGGGGGCTGTGCCCGGCCCGTGCGCAGGCGCAATTGCCGGCGCCTTGTCCGCCGCAGGCGTAGCGCCGCGGACATCCATCGCCGAAGGCGACATGGCCGGGGGCCGCTCGCCCGATGTCCCTTGGCCTATAGGCCCTACCGCCGAAGGCGCATCTATCGGCGGACTTCCCGCCGATGGTGCGGCCTCCGCACGCTCCCTGCTCGTATCTCCTCGGCTCGAAGGCCCTGGCGCCGAAGGCGCAAATTGCGGCGCGTGGTGCGCCGGAGGGTCTGGCCCCGAGGGCCGGTGTCTCGTAGGCGGTTCTTCCGCCGGCTCCTTCCCCTTCCTACGTTGGAACGGGGGTGATTCTTGCCTGTGCACAGGCGGCACGTGTGGAGGTGTCATGTGCACAGGCGACCTGTGCACAGGCGGACTGCTCCTTCCCACGCGTAAGCGTAGATCCACGTCCACTTGTGATCGCCGGTCCGCGGAGGCTCGTCCGTCCGCGGAGGCTCGTCGGTGCGCAAACGGAACATCTGTCCGCATCGCACGTGGTAACTCCGGAGGCCCTTGGCCCGTAGGCGGCCTCTCTCCCGTCGAGGTTGCAGCGTGGCCCGTTGCTCCTGCGGTCGTCCGCGCTTCCTCATGCTTCTCTGGCGACGCACTTCCTTTCTCCGTCGCAATCGTCGCCGTGTCCGCACTGTCGGCTGGTAACACCAGTCTGCGTGCCTTCTGCTTCGGCCGGCTGTATGGCTCGCACAGCGGCCGCGGTCGAATGGGAGCAGAGGGTTCTTGATGCTGCTCCTCTTCAGACTCTTCCCTCCATCGCCGCTTCCGCGGCACTCGTGCTGCAGGAGTGTGTCTCCCTTCGTCCCTCCGCCTTGATGGGGTAGAAGTCGGTGACTCCTCTGCATCAGTGTCGACCTCATTCTCCCGCACATACTTCCCGGGATGGTCGATGGACAATGGCGGAAAATGTTCAAGCTCCGCCGCTGTCAAACAATTCCGCTGTCGATAAAAATTGATGAGGAAAGGAGAGAGATGGTTTAGAGTTCCCCCCTTCTCCTCAAACGCGTGCTGTCGCATCACCCTGTGTAGGATGCTCGCCCAGTGAATTGGAGTTCCCTCGATGACGCACTCCACAAAAGAGACCTGCCACAATGTGATGTAGCAGGCGCGGTGCGGCTGCAGTAATTGCATCAGCGCCGCGGACAAAGTCCGGCGAAATCGATCCTTGTAATCACGGGTCCTGTACCCATTCTTGGTAGACCTCTCGGTCTTGAACAGCTCCACGAATTGCGCCTCTTCCTGCTTGGTCACCTTGATGCTCTCACTGTCGAAAAGGAGATGCCCTGGCATGCCAGCACATCTTCCCAACGCCTGCGCCCAATCTTGGACTGTCCACCGATCAACATGCGGACGCAATCCGCGCGAGGGTGGTCCCTGTGGCTCTAACCACTCGCGCACCATATTCGCACAGATGTAGTTCCATCCCCATAGCAAGAAATCGAGCTTTCTTGCTATTAAGCGCTCCTCGAAAGCGCGTAGCCCGTTCTGTGGTAGGCGAAGTGGCACCATCCGCAATCTGCTCGGTCTCGTCATTGCGTTCCTGGGGTTCGCTCGCCCGCTCATTCTACTTCCGCACCGCCCGAGCTTCTTTCTCTCTCGGCAAACTCTAATCGCCCTCAATTCCAAATCACGCGCATTCACTTCTCCCTCAATCAACAAGAAATCTCCTGTGCGGCGACGTCGAGAACGTTCAGCAGCCAGCAGATGGATGCGCGCAGCGCGCACAAGAGATTGGAATCGCGAATTCAAGAATGGGACGTTCTCCGCCGCCCGGTCGAAGGTCATGGTCGGCTCTTGCTCGTGAAGAACGTCTCACTTGATGGCCGCGCCGGCTGTACGCTGGAACGGTCTTTGCTCTCACGCGCGGCTTCACGCTCCGCCGTCGTCGATTAAACTCTCACGCTCGAATTGGCGGATTTGAACTCCGCGAGCGTATTACCCCGCGGACATGGGGGCGTAGCGCCGAAGGCGAGTTTTCCGCCTTGCGCGGTACACTTGTTCGTACCGCCCCTCGGCCAATCCCCCTCTGCCTTGACGCGTGTGTCCGCATGTCGGACAAAAGTTCAACTCCTGCCTGTGCGCAGGCAGGAGCCTCGGCGGATACTCCGCCGGCGCGGAACTTGAACATCCTCCTGTGCACAGGCGTTCGCCTGTGCGCAGGCGAATTCCGTGCGCGGCGCTGCGCTGGCGCGGAAGGCGTTGACCGTGGTCAGCCGTCTCCGTCCAGTCTGTCCGTTCCTTGTCTCTTCGTCGGCGCTTCCGCCGCCGCAACTCCGTCCGTCCAAGAGCGCATCCACCCGTCCCGTCCGCATGGTCCGTACCGATTTGATTACTCTGGCGGCTCTTCCGCCGTACGCGGCGCTGCGCTGGCGCGGAAGGCGTCGTACACTTTCTACCTCACAAGGCGCATTGCTAGGGCCCAAGGCGGATTTTCCGCCGACGCCGAAGCGCCTGTGCACAGGCGAGCGCCTGTGCGTAGGCGGACTTCGCGCATCCCCTAACCCTACTTCGCCTGTGCACAGGCGAACGCCTTCGTCCGCGCATAGGACAAAACTTGATTCCCCCTTCCGCGTAGGCGGAATTCGCGCCGGTGGCGAACTCTTTCCGCCGTAGGCGACCGCCTCCGTTTCTTCCAATAGTGATAACTCCCTAAGTCCTCATCCGTTCCAAGCGTTCTTGGACTCGTTGGAATCAGTGCGTCGAGCTCTTTCCAACGGGACCCTAACTGAATCAAGGCGCCCGAGGGTCAACCTAATTATGGAGGGTTTCCCTACAGCCGCGGACGCAACCTCCGAAGGCGGGTTTTGCGCCTTGCGTCGTAGGGGTCCTAACTGCAGAGCTCGCAGGGAGGGTGGTGCCTGTCCTTACTGCTGCACCCCAAATCCCAGATTCTACAGGATCCCTCGAGAATCCCCGCGATCTTCCGGATTCATTCCGTTTTGATGTACCGAAGGCTATTTACAATGCTGCCAGGGTACAGTTTTCCAAAAATGTTTTAATTTCCTCAAAATTGCCAAAAGTGGGGTACCACATGCCCCCCTCCTCAATTGTGAGCGCCCACGCGAACACTCACATGTGGTATTTCTTCAACCGCCACCCGTTCACTCGGGTGCCCAACAAATCGCCGGCCAGGTCCGCAAGTTGGATGGATCCATTCGGGAAGACTTCGACAACCCTGTAAGGTCCCATCCATCTTAGGTGCAGTTTGCCTGGGAATCTGGCATGCCTGCTGTCGTAGAGCAATGCCAAATCACCCGCCTGCAGGAGTACCGGTTTGATCTTTTTATCGTATCTCTCCTTTCGGCGGAGCTGGATTTTCCTGGTGCGATGTTCGGCGTCTCGTCTCCTCTCATCCAGCAGCGTGACCTCCTGTAACCTGTAGAGCTGACTCTCCTCTGCGCCCATCCTCTGCAAATCCAACGTTCGTTGGGTGGGTACTTCAAATTCAATCGGGAGGATCGGGTGTTGCCCATACACCAGAAAGTATGGTGTCTGTTTGGTCGTGATCTTCTCAGCTGTCTGGTACGCCCATAGAGCGGCTGCTAGCTTCGTATCCCAGTCGTGAGCGTGATTCACCGTGACCTTGAGTAGTATTTTACACAGCAGACCATTGGACTTCTCCGTCAGTCCATTTGCCTTGGGATTGTATGGAGTAGTCTTCCGGTGCTTGATGTGGAAATACCGTGTCAGATCTTCGATGATCTGATTCAGAAAATGCGTGCCCCGGTCGCTGACTAGCTCTAAGGGACATCCGTAGCGTGTGATGATCGACTCAAACAAGAAGGCTGCCACTGTGGCAGCATCATCCCTTCTGGTGGCCCTGGCCTCTACCATTTTGGTGGCGTAGTCCGTTGCTACCAGAATGTAGCGCCTTCGTGTACTTCTAGTCACTGGTTGTATCGGCCCTACAAAGTCAATGCCCCACTTTTCGAAAGGTGCTAGAGGCATGATGGGAGTCAGGGGCCAGCGTGTTGTAGGCGTCGGTCTCCCCGTCCTCTGGCAACTGTCGCACTTGCGGATGTAATCGAGAACATCCTTAAACATGGTCGGCCACCAATACCCCGCATTTAGGATCTTTGTGACCGTGTTCCTGGTGGCATAGTGTCCACCCGCCTCCTCTGTATGCATCGCACTCACTATTCTTGGTACCTCTGATTCCTCCAGGCATCTGCATAAGCGCTCATCTGCCATCTTCTTGAACAAAACCCCCTGCTGGAGTTGGTACGGGCCTGCCTTATGAATAAAGACAGTTCGCTGTTCCAAATCCATGCCTACGGGACACTGGAGGGTTAGCAGATATCGATACAGGTCGGCATAGCGGGACTCATGTCCTGCAGACAACTGAAATAACTCTTCATCTGGAAAATCGTCCACCAATTCCTCCTCTGTCGGCTGGGTCCATAATCGGGACAAGTAATCCGCATTTTCGTGGTGCACCCCTTTCCTGGTCTGAACTGTGTAGGTGAACTCTTGTAGTAACAACACCCACCTGGCGATCCGACCAGATAGGTCGGCTTTCTTGACTAGGTGTTGCAATGCGTAGTGGTCCACATGGAACACAAACTCGTAGCAGATTAGGTAGTGACGGAACTTTTTACAGGAGTACACCATCCCCAACGCTTCTCTCTCTGTCGTGGTATACTTCCGCTCTGCTAGAGACAGCTGTCGGCTCGCGAAGTAGATCGGGTAGTCCTTTTTGTTGTCATCCTTTTGACTCAGTACTACACCGATGGCGAATGCTGATGTATCAACGTAAACATGGAATGGTCGATTCCAGTCTGGACTCCTTAGTACGGGAGCAGTCGTGAGTTTCGCTTTAAGAGCCTCAAATGCTGACTGCTGGTTCGCACCCCAAGCATAAGGTTCGTCCTTCTTCAACAACTTGGTCAGGTCCGCCGCCAGTATTGCATACAGGTGTATGAATCTTCGGTAGTAGCCCACATGACCCAGGAATGCTCGCAGCTCTCTTAGATTCGTGGGTGGCTCAAGCTCGAGTATAACCTTGACCTTCTCGATGTCCACCGCAATGCCGTCTGCCGAGACCCGATGCCCCAACAAGATCCCACTAGTCATAAAGAAAAAGCACTTCTCGGGATGCAGTGATAAACTGCTCTCTCTACATTTATCGAAGGTCTGCTTCAAGTGGCTTAGGTGTTCAGACCGCTTCCCAAAGACACAGAAGTCATCTATGAATATTTCCAGGAACTTCCTCAGTTGTTCCTGGAAGATATTGGTCATCATCCGTTGAAAGGTGGCAGGCGCGTTGCACAGACCGAAGGGCATCTTGTGGTATGCGTAAGTTCCCCAGTCGGTTGTGAACGTAGTTTTATCCTTGTCCTGTTCCCGGATAGACACCTGATTGTAACCTGAGAACCCATCCAGGAAGCTATAACATTCATGTCCTGCGACATGGTCTAGAATGGCATCCGTGAATGGTAACGGGTGATGATCCTTGCGTGTTGCTGCATTCAACTTCCGGAAATCCTGACACACTCGTATCTTACCCATCAACTTCTTGGGTACGATAACAATCGGCGACACCCACTCACTGCTGAGCACAGGGTAAATAATACCAGCACTCAAGTACTTATCTATCTCCTCCTTAACTAGCAAGGAGTATTTTGGGTTGAGGCGATACTGGCGCTGTCGTATGGGTACTGAGTCGTCCAGTAAATCGATACGGTGTTCCCCATACCGTGCAGGTATCCCCTTCATGTCTTCGATCTTCCAGGCGAAGACGTCGACATAATGGCTAAGGAATGCCTGTACTTTCCTTAGCTCGTCTCCTCTCACTGCGCTTGATACCTTCAAGCGTTTGTCGGGACTGAGTTGTACTTCGTGACAGTCACTAGGGTCGACAATGCCCTCGGTGTGACTCGTCTCACTCCTTCCCAGTCCCACAGTTAATTGCTATTCGTCTTCCGGCTGAATAGCTTCCGGCTCTTCTTCTTCTCCCACCGAACAGCAGGCAACGAATCCCACGAAATAATCGGATTCAGTACCACTGGAATCCGATCGCGCGGTCGACTCACTGTCCCCGCCCGATGTGTGACCTGCACTTGTCGATGGGGTCTCTCATTCGTGTCTGACCCTATTCCAGGGCACCGTAATGGTTTTGGTCGGTTCCGAAGGATGGGGAAACTTAAGGCGATGCCTTCGCCAATCACATCTGACTTGTGCGCCATATAGCCATGGTCGCCCGAGCAGAACGTCATAGCCCTGCTTCATCATCGGTTGAAGGATGATATACGTCAACCGAAAGTCCGCACCCCCGATGATTGTCTTGACATTGCGCAGCATACCTGCAGGCATTCTCCGCGTCTGATCCGCTAATCTCAACACACGCTTCGAGGGTTCGTATTGACTGAACCCCAAGGCTCTCGCGGTATCCTCCGTCATTATGTTGACTCCTGATCCAGAGTCGATTGGCACCCTGCGTACACAACACCCTGCTATTTCCACATCGATCTCTGGTGGCCCTTGGTCTTCGCTCTCCACTTGATATACTTGAGAGGATGTGGATGCGCGCGGCTTCCGCGGACGCCGTAGCGAAAGCATCAACATTCTCCGATACGTCTTATTGTCCTCCAAGAGCTGCTTGAACGTGATGTTCACTTTTCGACTCCCGAGATCTTCGACCAAGTCATAGTGGGCGCGTTGGGTCGCCGGGGTCGGCGGCGACGCTCTGCGAGGTTCCACGGTGGCTGCCAACTTCGCCCCAAGGGAGGATGTCAAGTCTGGCCGCTGTGGGTCCTTTTGAGTGCGGATCGCTTCCTTCAACAAGTTGGTTACCTCGTTGCGGATATCCGGAGCATAGTCCCGTTTCAACAAGCGTACTGGCTCGTCCTCGACTGCTGTCTGGGGGCGCGCTGCTGGTGCCTCTCGCGTAGCCGAAGACTTCCGTGCAGGTCGCAAGTCGGACTTGCTGGATGTCTTCTCCTTCCCTTTTCCCGTCCGGTCGTCGGTTCTCCGTTCGTGCTTGCGAGTGCCACGCTCTTGCTCCTTCGATTTCTTGGAACTACGAGTTTCGACCCGTGCGCACATAACCTCTTCCGCCGGCCATTCTTCGTCTTCGTCATCCCCGTCTGAACCTACTTCGACCTGGTTAACTTGGACGTCCTCCTTGGCAGGAGGGTTCACAAATCGTACTGCTGGCCGAGGGACTGGTGGCTGATCACACTCTGGCGCAGTATGCCCGGTCTTCTTGCAATTACTACATGTCGGAACATAATCGTTTCGCCTTTTTGGATGGGGACACTGCGGTGAGAAGTGTCCAACTTCCCCGCAATTATAACAAGCTCGCGGTGGCGGTGGGTCAAACGTCCCTGGAGGTGCTCTCCGCCTCACGGGTACTGTAGTGGCCCGATCCACCGGAATATATCGTGGGACTTGCATTGCTGAAACTGCAGTAGGGGTAGGAACCGACTGGACGGCGTAGGCTGTCTCTTCGCTAGCCTCTCCATAGTACTGGGGGTGCTCTCCATAGTACGGTTGTGCCCACTCTACTGCGTTGACTGGATATGACGGACGGGTGGTAAGGCACTCGGTGTTTGCATGTCCCACCGCCCCGCACGTAGTACACCATAAGTTCGCTCGCACTCTCCCGGGTGATTTTCGGCGATCATGCCCGCCTACCACTTGAACCTTGAGATCGGCGAAGTCCTTCACAAGGGTCTCCATCTTCGAGGCTATGTCTCCCGGCGCTCTGTCCGTAGTCACTCGTCGGGTGCCCTTTTTCTTCGCTGCCCCATGCTTCTTCCTCTTCTTCTCCTCCTCCGACGATGAGGTTTCCTCTTCTTCGGATGAGGAACGGTTCTCGTCCGAAGACGATTCCTCCGATGACGGAGTTGTACCTCTACGTCGTCTTCGCCCTCCCTTCGGTTTTCGCTCCTTCGACTCCCGTCTCTCTCTCCCTCTTCGGTTGAGAGTGGAAGTTTCGAAGGCTTCTGCCGATGCAATCACATCCTCAATAGTGTCGCACTTGCTGCGTCGGCAAAAAGTCTCCATCTCCCGAGTTAAACCGGTCACGTACCAATCCACAGCTTGTTGTACCGAGAAAGGGGACCCTGGTCCTGTTTTCGGTATTCTGTCAAGGAGGTCCAGAAATCTCTCAGTGTAGTCACGCAGACTCTCCTTCTTCTCTCGCTGCAAATTACGTAACTTTGTCAAAACCCGGCTGTCGTAGCCGAGCTCGCGGAAGCGGAGAAGGAACTTCTCCTTTAGCTGGGCCCATGTTGTCAACCCAGTCGGATCGATGCTCTCGTGATTGTACCAACTCCTCGCTTTCTTCCGCAGAAGGCTTGGAAAGATCCTTAGTCGGTCGTCGTCTGCGATCTCGCGATTGGCAATAGACACCGATTCGAACAACTTGATGTATGAATCTGCATCGTCGTCATCCCCACTCCCTTTATACTTTGGGTAGGAATGTTTAGTAATCGGCTGAGGTAGCCGCACATTGGCTTGTCCGTCCGCCATCGGTGTGTCTGTCGACGGTTCTCGGGCGGTCGGTTCTACTTCACGAGGCGGGTCTGTGCAAGGAATATCTAGTAGAACTGTAAGCACCAAGTTTGGTTCCGAGTCGCCGGGGGTAGGTTCCCCAAGGATGTCGGCCGAACTAGGCTTAGGTACTCTTTTTGGTGTTTTCTTGTTTTGACGCCGTGTCTCTTCCACGGCCTTCTCTGAATCTCGTCGGAACCTGCGGACAGCTCTAGCACTTAGGTTGCTCCCGCTAGCCCCAGTCGACATTCACCGAGCATGGCTGCTCGTAAAAACCCCGGTGTTGACGCAACTGTCCCCGGCAGCGGCGCCAAAAAGAAGTTGTCGGCTTCTTATGTAATAACCCACTAAAGGCTAAAACTGCAATATAGTGGTAGAAAGGTCGAACCCACAGGGACAGAGGAACACACAGGGTACAAAGTGTCACGTTTTAACAGACTATTGATGAGTTTGAATTCTCAGGCGACTGTCACTCCCAGAAATACTGCAAGTGTCCACTCGGAGCGCACTCGGAGGTCGCACAGTACAGCGTACACACACACACACACACACACACCTGAAACTACAGAAACACAACCCAGAGATCCGTTAGGACCTCTACTCAAGATTTCATGGGGGAAGTCTCTCAAGAGTACACTCAGCGAAGCTGCGGGTAGTGACTTCCAACTCCGGCTTTTACAACGCTTCCACTAGCTTGCTGCTAGCGTAGGAAACCCGGTTTGGACTGCCTACTTCGGATCGAAGTCACTCATACGCGGTGAACAACACTCTCAACTCACAAAACGCGCAGAGAACACAGGTCCGCACTGAAGGACTCACTGTGAAACATTCCAGTAACACAACAACAGTCTATTGAAGAGTTTGAATTCTCAGGCACTTGTCATTCCCAGAAATACTACAGGGGTTACCCTCAAGGCACCTGCTGCAGCGTAACCTGAATTTACAACCAAGGCTTACACGAAGTAGCAAAACTTCACTTTGGCATTCAGGGGAAAAATCCCAAAGGAGTACAATCAGAAAGAAACACTCGAAGGTGTAGGGGCGAAACTGTTCAAGTATCTAACTAGTCACTGGCTCTGAGCATCGGCAGTCACCCGCAGGTGCAGATCCGAACTACTCAAGTCTCTAACCAATGTACTAGCTCTGAACATTCGGCCGAAGGCCTTCAGCTACAAAATGCGGAACGCTAAGTTGTAACTCCTCCTGCGTGGTGACAGAACTCAAGGACACAAACACGCAAAGGAAATGGGTTCCTGATCTATACTTCTGAGTTTGGGAAAGAACCCCAGGCAAAACGCCTGGAACTATTTTATACCTTCTAAGTCCTACCTAGCACTACACTGCACTACGCTACACGCCTGCACGGAACCACGCTACACTACACTCCGCGGAACCTGTACTACGTCTCCTGCGCGGCCGACTGCCGCGCACTAACTCCCTACCCTGCCAATCTTCCGCTCGACTGCGCAGTCCCAAACGCTGCAACGCCGCGGACACCTCCACTTCGAGGGCGGACATGGTATCCTGTGCCTTCGACAGAAAGGCATCGAGCTTCTTTGCTACCTTCCGTCGACTCCTACTGTCGCCTGACAACAACCCGGCTGCGCGCAATTCAAACTCACGCAGTGTGAGTTTCTCCTGCGCCTTCACCTCCCAGTGGGCGTAGCCCTTGAGACAGTGGGCGACACGCCTCGCCGTCTCCACCTTCGTGCGATCCGCCTCCTTCCTGCGATCCTCTTCAATTATCACTAATTGCGATTCGGCTTCAGCACGTTGCGCTCTCAATTCGCCACACTCTGACTGTAACCTGCGGATTAACTCTTCATCTGCCTGCCGTGCAAGCTGACATTGTTCCAACAACCGCGTCTGTCGCACGAGCTCCTCTGACAAAATCCGATTCTGGGCCTGCTCAGAAATGAGTGCTTCCTTGACCTTCACCTGCTCCTTGGTGAGCTCGTCCAGTTTCTCATCCTTCATCTTCTCGGAGTGCTTGTAGAATTTCTGATTAAGTTTGTACTGACCCCACAAGCATGCATGCTTCTCCTTCAATTCCCTCAACTCCTGGTCCACTCTAGCTAATAGCTTGCTGGTGTGGACTTTAGTGCGAGTCCGCCTGCGCACTAACTCGATGTAAGATCCCGGCTGGAGTGGGTCGGCGTATTTATCGACCTTGCGATCCAAGTACCTTAGCAACGGAATCACCTGCTCAGAGAGCGCCGCCGCCGGCGCTCCAACAATTTCCTCCTCCTCCTCCTCGGTGTCTTCTGCTCCTGACATTTCTTCCGTGGAGCCTCCGTCGTCATCATCCGAGTGGAGAATTTCAGTCGCCATTGATTGCGTCGGCGACTGCCCCGAGTGGGGCTGCACGTCATCGACGTGTGCTGCCTGCGAAGGCACGGCTGCAGCCTCGCTGCTCGTCGCCAAAATGTCTAAGGCGGAAGGCGAATGTACCCGTGCGGCATCCCCGTCGCTCGCTTGTTGGTTGTCTACCGCGTCCTCTCTGCCGCCGTCGCCCGCCGCCGAAGGCGATCGAGCGGAGGGTGGCTGCGCGGGGTTTGATTGCGCATCGCGCATCGAAATTTCATCCCGCGGACAGTCACTCCGCTCCTCCGTCTGTTGCTGCTCCCTTGATCGGTCCGTGGGGGCTGTGCCCGGCCCGTGCGCAGGCGCAATTGCCGGCGCCTTGTCCGCCGCAGGCGTAGCGCCGCGGACATCCATCGCCGAAGGCGACATGGCCGGGGGCCGCTCGCCCGATGTCCCTTGGCCTATAGGCCCTACCGCCGAAGGCGCATCTATCGGCGGACTTCCCGCCGATGGTGCGGCCTCCGCACGCTCCCTGCTCGTATCTCCTCGGCTCGAAGGCCCTGGCGCCGAAGGCGCAAATTGCGGCGCGTGGTGCGCCGGAGGGTCTGGCCCCGAGGGCCGGTGTCTCGTAGGCGGTTCTTCCGCCGGCTCCTTCCCCTTCCTACGTTGGAACGGGGGTGATTCTTGCCTGTGCACAGGCGGCACGTGTGGAGGTGTCATGTGCACAGGCGACCTGTGCACAGGCGGACTGCTCCTTCCCACGCGTAAGCGTAGATCCACGTCCACTTGTGATCGCCGGTCCGCGGAGGCTCGTCCGTCCGCGGAGGCTCGTCGGTGCGCAAACGGAACATCTGTCCGCATCGCACGTGGTAACTCCGGAGGCCCTTGGCCCGTAGGCGGCCTCTCTCCCGTCGAGGTTGCAGCGTGGCCCGTTGCTCCTGCGGTCGTCCGCGCTTCCTCATGCTTCTCTGGCGACGCACTTCCTTTCTCCGTCGCAATCGTCGCCGTGTCCGCACTGTCGGCTGGTAACACCAGTCTGCGTGCCTTCTGCTTCGGCCGGCTGTATGGCTCGCACAGCGGCCGCGGTCGAATGGGAGCAGAGGGTTCTTGATGCTGCTCCTCTTCAGACTCTTCCCTCCATCGCCGCTTCCGCGGCACTCGTGCTGCAGGAGTGTGTCTCCCTTCGTCCCTCCGCCTTGATGGGGTAGAAGTCGGTGACTCCTCTGCATCAGTGTCGACCTCATTCTCCCGCACATACTTCCCGGGATGGTCGATGGACAATGGCGGAAAATGTTCAAGCTCCGCCGCTGTCAAACAATTCCGCTGTCGATAAAAATTGATGAGGAAAGGAGAGAGATGGTTTAGAGTTCCCCCCTTCTCCTCAAACGCGTGCTGTCGCATCACCCTGTGTAGGATGCTCGCCCAGTGAATTGGAGTTCCCTCGATGACGCACTCCACAAAAGAGACCTGCCACAATGTGATGTAGCAGGCGCGGTGCGGCTGCAGTAATTGCATCAGCGCCGCGGACAAAGTCCGGCGAAATCGATCCTTGTAATCACGGGTCCTGTACCCATTCTTGGTAGACCTCTCGGTCTTGAACAGCTCCACGAATTGCGCCTCTTCCTGCTTGGTCACCTTGATGCTCTCACTGTCGAAAAGGAGATGCCCTGGCATGCCAGCACATCTTCCCAACGCCTGCGCCCAATCTTGGACTGTCCACCGATCAACATGCGGACGCAATCCGCGCGAGGGTGGTCCCTGTGGCTCTAACCACTCGCGCACCATATTCGCACAGATGTAGTTCCATCCCCATAGCAAGAAATCGAGCTTTCTTGCTATTAAGCGCTCCTCGAAAGCGCGTAGCCCGTTCTGTGGTAGGCGAAGTGGCACCATCCGCAATCTGCTCGGTCTCGTCATTGCGTTCCTGGGGTTCGCTCGCCCGCTCATTCTACTTCCGCACCGCCCGAGCTTCTTTCTCTCTCGGCAAACTCTAATCGCCCTCAATTCCAAATCACGCGCATTCACTTCTCCCTCAATCAACAAGAAATCTCCTGTGCGGCGACGTCGAGAACGTTCAGCAGCCAGCAGATGGATGCGCGCAGCGCGCACAAGAGATTGGAATCGCGAATTCAAGAATGGGACGTTCTCCGCCGCCCGGTCGAAGGTCATGGTCGGCTCTTGCTCGTGAAGAACGTCTCACTTGATGGCCGCGCCGGCTGTACGCTGGAACGGTCTTTGCTCTCACGCGCGGCTTCACGCTCCGCCGTCGTCGATTAAACTCTCACGCTCGAATTGGCGGATTTGAACTCCGCGAGCGTATTACCCCGCGGACATGGGGGCGTAGCGCCGAAGGCGAGTTTTCCGCCTTGCGCGGTACACTTGTTCGTACCGCCCCTCGGCCAATCCCCCTCTGCCTTGACGCGTGTGTCCGCATGTCGGACAAAAGTTCAACTCCTGCCTGTGCGCAGGCAGGAGCCTCGGCGGATACTCCGCCGGCGCGGAACTTGAACATCCTCCTGTGCACAGGCGTTCGCCTGTGCGCAGGCGAATTCCGTGCGCGGCGCTGCGCTGGCGCGGAAGGCGTTGACCGTGGTCAGCCGTCTCCGTCCAGTCTGTCCGTTCCTTGTCTCTTCGTCGGCGCTTCCGCCGCCGCAACTCCGTCCGTCCAAGAGCGCATCCACCCGTCCCGTCCGCATGGTCCGTACCGATTTGATTACTCTGGCGGCTCTTCCGCCGTACGCGGCGCTGCGCTGGCGCGGAAGGCGTCGTACACTTTCTACCTCACAAGGCGCATTGCTAGGGCCCAAGGCGGATTTTCCGCCGACGCCGAAGCGCCTGTGCACAGGCGAGCGCCTGTGCGTAGGCGGACTTCGCGCATCCCCTAACCCTACTTCGCCTGTGCACAGGCGAACGCCTTCGTCCGCGCATAGGACAAAACTTGATTCCCCCTTCCGCGTAGGCGGAATTCGCGCCGGTGGCGAACTCTTTCCGCCGTAGGCGACCGCCTCCGTTTCTTCCAATAGTGATAACTCCCTAAGTCCTCATCCGTTCCAAGCGTTCTTGGACTCGTTGGAATCAGTGCGTCGAGCTCTTTCCAACGGGACCCTAACTGAATCAAGGCGCCCGAGGGTCAACCTAATTATGGAGGGTTTCCCTACAGCCGCGGACGCAACCTCCGAAGGCGGGTTTTGCGCCTTGCGTCGTAGGGGTCCTAACTGCAGAGCTCGCAGGGAGGGTGGTGCCTGTCCTTACTGCTGCACCCCAAATCCCAGATTCTACAGGATCCCTCGAGAATCCCCGCGATCTTCCGGATTCATTCCGTTTTGATGTACCGAAGGCTATTTACAATGCTGCCAGGGTACAGTTTTCCAAAAATGTTTTAATTTCCTCAAAATTGCCAAAAGTGGGGTACCACACACCACCAGGTCTCAGCTCCAAGGCCGAACACACCACCTCGAAAAATCCAAGGCCGAGACACCCATAGCCCGCCTGCATGCCCCACCCGCAATGATGGGTAGCTGCCTGCTCCCCCTGCGCGACTTCACGCCGCCGCCGCCGCCACCACACCTGTACATTCTACATTCCTGACCACCCGATCTCCGCCGGAGGGAATCTTCTTCCGCGCACCGCCGAAGGCATCCACCCGCCGAAGACGCACGACCGCACCTTTGCCTATCTATAACAGTCACTCCCGACACCCATAACTCACATATCCTTGCTCCGTTTCAAGAGTTCTTGGGCTCGTTGGAACGAGCAGGTCGAGCTCTTTCCAACGAGACCCTAATTGAATCAACTTGTTACGAATTGCGAAAGTTATGCCGGTTTTACCCTTCGCCAAAGGCACACCGCCGAAGGCCTGTTATCTGTTATCGCCGAAGGTGCCCGCACGATGTTCGCCGGTTGGATGTCTTCCGGTTTGATATCCTCCGGTTCGATGTTGTCCTACCCTATCCGCCGCTTTCGACGCTCATAACTCAGTGACGCCTTATCCGTTTGAAGAGTTCTTGGTCTCGTTGGAACGAACGTCGCGAGCTCTTTCCAACGAGACCCTAATCAAGTCAAACCGTTAACAAATGAAAAAGATATGCCGATTTTATTGTTTCGCCGATGGCCCTTCCCCCGAGGGCCCCTTATCTAGTATCGCCGAAGGCCCGTGCACGATGTTCACCGGCTCGGAGTTCGCCGACCCCGAGTTCGCCGACCTCGTATTGCCGAAGGCCTGCTCGCAGTTGTCGCGAAGGCGTCCGAAGTCGGAGACGTCCGGAGCCTAAGGCGTCCGGAGCCGAAGACGTCCGAAGCCGAACTCGCTTCAACCCTTCCCATCAGTAACTTCCGACACTCACAACTCAGTGATGCCTTATCCGTTTCAAGACTTCTTGATCTCGTTGGAACAAGCGTCGCGAGGTCTTTCCAACAAGACACTAATTGAGTCAAGGTGTCACACATTGAAAACGTTATGAGGGTTTCAGTGTTTCGCCAAAGGCCTTTCCCCGAAGGAACTTCACCGAAGGCACTTCGCCGGAGACCCTGCCCTGAAGGCCCCCTTCCGCACCTTTGTCTACTAACTATTACACCAACTCCTAATCTTGCCAAAACTTCCAGAAAACTCCAAGCACAACTTTGCAAGAGCTTAAATCTAAACTTTTAACTCTCATAAGGTTAAAAAGACATGTGAGCACAGTTTTGTGCTCACAGTACGGGCTCAGCTTGTGGCAATGCCAGATCCATGCACAATCCACAGGTGGTACAAAATGAGCACCGGTCTTCGCTGGAACAGCATCAGGATTCGAGTATCGATGTCTGGCATATTTCAAAACTTTGGGCCTTCGTAAAGCTGGGTCTTCTTCACAAGCGCCAGGAAGCTAACCTGCTCCTTCGCTGAAGCAATTAGGTCTGCGTCAAATTTATTCATGAGAAAAGATTGAGTCGTGTTCCAGTTAAACTGCTCATCGCTGATGATCTCTACCAACTTGCGTGATGACATATTGGACACTGAGAATCAATATTTCTGTAAGCTCTGAGTGAGTCTCTTGGGCTCGAAACACAAATTGCACTTCTTCCGTCCACCTCAGCTGAACAGCTTCACTCGTATCTGTTCACTAACACGGCTGCAGATAGTGCTCTTACGTCCCTTCCCGAAGACTGGCGAGGCCTTAACATCTGATTCCTCAGTTCAGAAGAGCAGCTCTTGAGAAGAAAAATGCATCGGAAACATGTGATCAAGTCTACAACAAAAGGTCGACGGCCTGCTTGTACTCCGTAAATTATGTGGTCTGAATCCAGAATGAACGCTCAGCATTGCATTTCGACCTCCTCCTCCTCTAGAACTTTCATGCAAGAAAAGTTGAGTGCCATTATCTGAGACTTGAAGTATGTAGCTCATTCGACTCGCGCCTTGCTCCAAACCCTGATACGGATATAAACTCCGTTGATTATAAATATAACTGCAAAGCTCGTTAAAACTTTCTCCATCTCAATAGTAGAAACTGGCGAGTAGATCTTGAGAAGAGGTTGGACTTATTGGTCTCGAGATTCCACACCAAGCCCAATCGAGTTACAATAACTGCATAACCGTGTTATGCAGTTAAGAAAGGGGTTTAGAAAGTTAAGAAATCCTTGGTCGGCTGTTAGGTTCCCTCCCCATACATGGAGTCAACACTGATACTGCTGCTGAGCCGGAAGGCAATATCTCCTTCTCCAGCTTCATAAATTCACGGAAAAGCAGCTTTGGATGCATAGTTAAGGGGAGTAGTACAGTCTATTAGGCTACGATGCATTGCAGATACTGATTTGATATTCCTTTTCAACTGTTACACCTCTTAATATGGAAACATAATTTGGAAGCCAATAGTGAATAAAAAATACAAATATGACATTTCCTACCAGTAATCTAATCTATGTTTCTAATAAATCTTCGTTGCAAAAAAAGCTAAAAAATCTATTGTTATTTTTTTATGAAAAAAACAAACACCTCACATGCATGGATGGGTTATAGCAGCTAGCTTGCACTGCGCATGCCGAGGATCTTCTCACAGCAGTTATTTTCCAAGATTGCAATGTATCTGCTACCTTGCAAGACCTTTGCTGGAGGTTCAACCTCCTATACGACAGAACGGATTTCACGCTGGCGCTCTCTAAGATTCGCTTAGATAGTTAGAAGACCGAGAAGGAGAGTGCTTGAGTACACAGCAAAAACTATTGCTGGTTCTCAGGCCATCCACTTTCCCTTCGAGCATAGACGTTTGAGAGGGAAGACATCTGGTTGACTGGTTATCTTAAACAATATCACTACCGACATAACTCCCAGATCTATTACAGTGCATTGAAGTGCCAGAAGGCGTCCTCGTGTTTCTTCGCAACCCCTCGATTCCACGCGAAGTTGTTCCCTGCCTCCTCTATTAGACCTTTCTCGCAGCCCGGATCGAAATTAGATTCTTTTGTTCCAGGGATGTTCAGGTAGCTGCAGCTTGCTCAGGCATATTCCTCATATTTCTTCCTTGCTTTCCAGATGCACGAATGGGTGGTATCAAGTGCTTCTAGCAAAAATTGTCCATGAGATTATTTGCCTCAGCAGCGTCTATCACAACTGCAATGGAAAATCGGTCACCAATTATTATAAGCTCGTAGGACCGCTTGAAATGTACCAGAGATATTTTATTCCTAGAAGAATTCCTATCATTTTATTCCTTCTTTGACATCACTTTGCACTTGAAGCAAAAGTGACATCTCTCTCACCACTAGAATAGCAACTAGAAGCCTCTTATTTACCTGTTATTAAGTAGAATATATGAATAGCTTGTTGATTGCATAGCCCAATGACAATGCTTTGGAGATAGACCACCAAGCATATGTCCATTTTGAAATAAAAAGGATTAAGCATACCTGACTCATCTAGTCAAGTAAAATATGTATGAAGCTCAGTCATATGATCGATCAAATCATCTTTGGAATAAATCAAGCTTGAAACTGCCATTTTCCAATACCCATGCGACTTGAAAAGGTTCCCCATATTTTGGCACCATCTTTTATAGTTGAGAGTGTTCAGGTTCCCAAATTTGTCAATATCTCTAGACATAGAGATTTTGAAAATAAGGGAATATAACCTTACATTTAAACCGCTTTTATTGCTAATGTTATTGTGATTTTTTTTCATAGCTAGCATACTTGCTATACATAAGCTATACTCATTTGTCTCTACATTCACCAGTTATTGAAGATTAATGTAAGTAATGAAATATTATTTTACAGAGATTACTATGAAATGGGTTATAAAAATTAAATTACGGTAATAAATGTGTTCAAGATAGTCATTGTACATAGTACTTTGATCTTGTTCATAATTGGATTGCTCCTGCCTATGGTTCACAATTATTCACAGGCTCAACGCCTATGTCCTTAAATTCCAGTAATGCGTATTTCTTCTAATACCAATTTTCCAAACAACTCTAAATAACATACACAAAATGCTCCGCACATGGATATCTGAATTTCTTTCTGTGAATAGTGATAGAATTTTCACTGAATTGGTAAATGTCTCGGGAATCGATTACACAAATCATATTGGTCATCCTAGGCGATGCTATCCCGATAAGTGATGAGATGTAAACGACCTCCAAAAAACCCTTCAAATTAACACCAATTGTGAAAGTTTCTAATGCAAATTATAGTTAATCAAACTATACACCTTTCAATCTAAATAATTCTTTCACTTTATAAAAACCCCACTGGATTTCAATTTTAGTTTGTCCCTTATACTAGGTGTTATGATTAGTTCCCTCCAATCTTGAGACTTCTACCCACAGGAATTGCATCAATAAAATAAAGATTGTCACATTTTTGAATTGAGACGCTTGGTTGAGATCAAACTCCCAATTTTATACAACAATTTGGACCATGAGTGACACGCGTTGTTGATATATTTCTGAATTTCCACTGGATTTAACGTCTCTTTGGATAAACTTCTGCTCATGTGTGCGTTTATAGTTTTTTAATTCATGGATGATGATGTTATTTAATCCCCTTTTTCTTTCCTGTGAGAATGCCGCTCAGAGGATGTTTACTTTATCTCAATAGCTTTCATGTATTCATTTGCTTTACCTAAACCTGTTTGGAAGAAAACTTCATTGTTTTCTAAGGAGAACACGAGCTGACACTCCACCAAAGTGATACAGTTTGATACAGGTCTGAATCAAGACTCTCATCGATAAGTCCAAGAGACTCCCAACATCCGCAATAGCTGTCAATTGGCTCATGAAGTTTAAGTTGAAGAAAAGATCAGAGGAAAAGTCTACTGAGTCTGGACTTAAATGACGTAGGTTCTGATTTCCACGGGTTTTTTCTTGTTTTGAATTAGGATACTGAAGATGAAGACGTTGAAATTTCATCACAGTGTTGAACAGTGAGAGTAGTGTATAGATGCATGGGATGTATCCATCAGGGAAAATGGTGATGAAATTTAAAACAAACAATGCATTTGATTTACTGCACTCAAAAACGAAATATTATCATCGACCATTAAGGTGCCAAGCTATCAACAGCAAGTGATTAATTTAATCCTTCAATATAGTGAATTGTAGAGACTAAAATTCACTCCAATAGTTATTCTTCAATATTTTGATCAATCAGTGGTCATAGGTCAATTATATATTTGAAACCTGAGTCAACTCGGACACTAAAAAGTAGAAAATCAACTTGTACTTGTACACTTGTTTAACACATCCTCATTGAAAGTAAGTAAAGCAATCAACCCTCGCAGATATTATTCAAGCTCAAAGAAATAATTGCCTTAACATGCTTTGCATGACATTAAATCTAAATAATCATTAGAACTGTGTAGACAAACAAAAATGGATAAGGTTGTAACTGATGTCAACGCGTGTTTTCAAATGCCCCGTGTGAGTGAAACCTCGTAGGGCAACCTATTTTGACGCAGCTTTTGATCAAGACGATCTGATATTTTAGCAGAAGCCTGAAGTGATAACCATCGGGATACCGGAGGATCATGCCTAGTTTAAGTGCAACAAAATAGAAGTTATAAGCTGACGAGCAACTTTGTGGGTAATAATGAATTGAGCGCATGGGACCATTCCACAAGTCAGCACTTTGAGTCCGTGATTATAGATATATTACTCTAATATTCTCTGTACTGAGAAAAATTTCATCTTCAATTTATTAAAGTCGTTACTTCTTAAACCAATGGAAAATTTTCTGATAGTGATCAAATATTTAAACATATATACACTTGTTATACAATTTTACGACAAATCTTATCTGAAAAAATTAATCAAAATTGTTAGTATACAAATATTCAATGAACGTGTCATATTTTGATTTATGATACAGTGAAATTTCAAAAACATTTGAAAATGATATTTTATTTTTGTACTCTATATTGATATTCCTAACCATGCTCAAGAAAAGAAATATGAAATTGACAAAACGAATATAAAATAGACAACGCGGTGCTGGTATCGAAGTATGAAATCAAATTCATATTAAACTTGCAATTCACTCTTACAGAAAAAGGTGAGAGGAGAAGAGTGTGGGGCAGGTTCAGAAGCCTTTCGCACATTCTATCATGCAACCCTCGCCTGGAAGTGCGACGAAATTCTCACAGTGTATCTGAAGATATATGATGCAGTAGGTGGATTCCACCAAGAGTCGCGAAACAATCAACTACTAAGATAGCAGAGCCGTGTCGGCAATATAGAACGTTTACTAAGATTGAAGACTCGGGTGACATGTCATGCTTCATTAGGATAGACCAGCTCCAGAGACGTGGGACAGTCATTCTTGCACATAAATCTCTCAGGATTGTTGATCGATATATTACAATGTTGCCCATGCTGGCATTCTGATGGCTCAACGAACAGTTGCTAATTTATTCCAGTTTCAGCAACTTTTATGAAATTTGCTGAATATGCAGTCTTTTATCTTCACAGCGATTTATCAAACCATGAAATGGTATTGGAATAATTGATTTTAAGAATTAGCAGATATTTAACTTCAAGTATCAGCTCCATTTTCAGTTGTAACTAGAATAGTCTCTATTGCGAATTCTGAACCGTATTCTCGAGCTTGACAGCAAAATACTGTGAATGGTCTTGCCACCAGGTTCTTGAACCCTGGATCTGAGATATTGAATAAATGCATCAAATGTCTATGTATCCCAAATATGAAACCATCGGATGCTGAGTTAAAAGTTGCCAGAGAATGCTGTACTTGCAGATCATGTGCAAGTGCAATTTTTGTTAACTTTTAAATTTGTTCTGAATCAGAACTATACAATTTCCTGATTCTGAAATCGTACAGCTCTGATTCATATTTTTCTTGATTGAATCTAAAAACGGCCATAAGGGCTGGTGGTAACATAGATTCAGCTGTCTCCTGGAATTCAAGAGTCTTCATTCGATCAGATTAGATCATCGAGGTGACTTTGATGTATGAAGTTGTATAATGTAACATGCAGATTAAACAGGAAACCACTTATTATTACTTAGAGATCATCTATCACCAGAGTATCGCAAACGGGGGTCATAATAAAGCGTGTCCAAAGCCAAGGCTGGTGGGTAGAAGAACAAATACAAAATAAAAAACAGTCTAAACATGGACGGCGTCTGGAATTTATCAAGTTATAATTTGGTTACCAGGTCTCTAAACATTAAGCTTGCAGATCTTTCTTTTTTGAAAGAAAGTGGAGTCTATAATTAAACGAGCCCTAGTAGTACGAAGAGAGGGTTTTGAAGATTGAGACCACTTCCTAGTCCTACTGCTTCTTATCTTCAGTTGAAATTATTCTTTTCACAAAAGATGATGAGAACAAAGTCTCACTCTTTGGATTTCTATGCCTGTCTTGAAAAGCTTGAGCTTCGTAAAACCCATTGAAAATATTTCAGCTAAAGTGCTGAACCAGGTAGAGAAGAATTAGGAACATGGATGGAAGCCTAAGGACCTCAAAGGATGCTGAGCTGAAAGACTTAATATCCACTATTCAGTGTCTGACAACTGGCTGCCTGCCAGTTGTCAGTTCATTCTAAAAGTGCAAAGTCGATTTTATTTTGAATCAGGTGGACAGATACGGTCCAGCTGACGTGTCTGAGATGGTTCCCAAGTCAACCTATAGTACTGCAGCTACGTACATCTCTTCAAGTCAAACCAAACACGGCAACTAACACACGACCCACACTGCGATACATATCAGTGATCCCATCGGCCACACAACGAACAAGAAAACTGAATGTGATCGGTAGAATACGACCTCTCTGACGCAAATTACCACATGTGAAATTTAGAATTCTCCAAGAATCTGATGAAAGTCTCAGCAGAATTTCTTGGGCAAGACGACAGCAGCAAGCTGAACGAGTTTAGCCTGCTGCTGTCGATGCGCTTCCGATTCATTTCACCCAAAAGGTAAGAAAAACCTGAAATACGAAATGGTAACTTGTAATGATTCGTAAGACGTCACTTGGTGTAATGCAGCACGAGATGGAAGATTGAATCGACTACACTCAGAAGAACACTTCTAGTTTGCTTTGTCCAACCGCCTGGTGCACCCTGCGACCTGGTCCCAGTTCACGGACGATACAGTAGCCGGTCGGCCCAAAACCTGCAGCAGGCTGCAGTCCAGTTGGATTTTCGTCGTTCGTCGTGGTCTAGCGGTCCGACAAGATCCCCTTCGCCAGAGGTTGTCTGAACAGGCGGGCGGGCGTGCATGTGACGTCTGACCGTTCGTTTTAGCACATTCTTACAAACTCCTCCCGAAGGGAGTTCAGCAACGACCGATAATAGAGCTCATGGATAGGATGCAACTCGATCTCCACCGCCCATGGTGGGCTCCGATCCAAGGGCTGCGTTCGAGCTCGTGGGGGTAGACAGGTATGCTGGTCTACGAAGAGCATGCGTACTTTGAATGCAAACGGCGATTACCAAAGCTTAGTACCCGCTTAAACAGCCTTACCTGCTCGTATCAGCGAGGAACTTATGGTTTCCCGCCCGATCAGGCGGGCGGGGAGGTTTGCATAAAAGGGCGCAGATGAATGAATGGAGCTCATGAAACTTGCTCCTCGGTCTCCTCACGGACCTACTCCGATCTGCTCTGCAACTGGATCGGATGCAGAGTGCATAAAAAAGTTTGAGATTGCAGCCGACTTCGTGCGGTCCTTTTCTGTATTGAAGAGCAGAAGTGTTTCGTGCCCCCACCATCCGCCTTGCAGTCACTCTGGCGTGGTGACGATGTTGTGATCGTTCGTTGGAAAGGAGTCGTGATCCACAGCTGCCGTTCGTTCCTTGAGTTCTGCCTGAGGCTGGTCGGTCGGGAGTTCTTAAAGGCTTCCTACGACAGACGAATTGCGTGAGCGCTCGTAGACTGCTAAAACACAGCGATGATGGGATTGACCAAGCACGGAAGTGCTCATTTAGGAGCGCTTTCCACCGTGCATTCGACGTTGCCTTCTCGTCGTTCAGACTTGGACTCTGCTAGAGCGGTGCCGCCCGACATGAACGGATCGGCGGGGCTCGATCCCAAGCGAGGGAAAAGCCCCGACGCCGTCGACGCTCTGCCCACTCACATCATCGAAAAGATCGTATCATTGATTCCCTTTCCATCGCTGCTCACGGCTCGCGCGCTGTCGAGCTACTGGTTCTCGAGCTTCTCGTGGGAGCCGCCTCATTATTCATCGCTCCAGGAGCAGGTCCGGTCCGTGTCCAGAAACTGGACGACCTTCTGCCCGACGTTTGTCACCAAGGATCACGAACTCATAGGCTTCGACAAAGTCCGGCAGCAGTGGACGAGCCTGCTTCCGCTCACATACTTCCCGCTTCAGAGTAGCGTCTGTCAGTTCTCGGGTTACGGCAGCTCGCTGGAGGGCCCTCTGCTGTGCGCCAACGTCAATGCCGGGAGCTGCTGCTCGCTTCTTGAAACGTACTTCAAAGTCGACCTGTTCATCACGAACGTCATCACGCGAGAATGGAAGATTTTGCCACCACGTCCGGTCATGCAGCACCCCACCCACGTCCAGGTCCTGCCCTCTTCGACCGCAGGAGGCTACAAAGTCCTGACGCTCACGCATCCCGTCTCGTCCGAATTCGAAGAGGGCGGATCAGACCTGATCCAGATCTACGACTCGGGCCGGGACGCCTGGGAGCTCGTCCCGACGGACGTCACCAGCTCATACCTCGAGGATCTGGGCGGCGTTTTTCTGAACGACAAGTATTATGTTCTGTACAGGAATGAAGAAATCGCCGGCCTCGGCCGGAACGTGGTCATCGAGCACATAACGGTGTATGACGTCCACGGAGGGCTGTGCAGGAGGATTGTTCTGGACTCTCTGCCTCTGAATCCCGGCAACCTGGACTACGAGTTCGGGATCGTCAAGGTGACGGGCTCGGTGATGTTGGTGGTGGTGGCGAACTCGTTGAGTGTGGACGAAGAGCACTCGGCTTGCCCAATGCATCACCACAACTTCGGTGAGATGGCCATCCGGTGCGTCTCGGCCAACAGCATCATGGTGTTCGAGCTGAACCCGGAGACCGGAGATTTCAAGCCGGTGGCCACCGGGCCTCCCTGTCTGGCGAAGAACGTCTCCGTCGATCAGATGATCGGTCACGAGTCGCGCATCTACTTCGCGGGATGCGTCCCGCACTCCTCCGTGCTGTTCTACGACCTCCAACAAAACCAGTGGGGCTGCCTCCCGAAGCCGATGGTCGGAGTCTGCTCGTCGCACAGCATCGCCTACTGCTTTGCTTTCGAGCCTGGCCTGGATCCGTTCGTTCGAGTGTGACGAGTGCACCGCTTCGATCTGCCTCCATCGACCCGCATGGGCCGAAATCTGCGAATTCCTTCCTGCCTCTGGGAGTTGCCACGAAGTCTAGCTGCATACTGTACTGGTATTTTTATCTGCCGTATCATTCTATTCATCCGTATATGAGAATCATCTACTCTACGTATACACGGTTCACGTATATCTCCAGTTTCATGAGTTTGATCCCTCTTGATTAAATAATGTACGCTTTTCTCGAGGTTTTTCCTTCATCGTTTATGAATGATCCGAAGAACTATGTGTTGAATTGAAATTTGATGTTAGACTCCTTCAGCGCAAGAGAATTTAAAATTGCTGGACTTATCGGTGGAATTTAAGACCTCCGGGAGATCGAGATTGGACATTGGAGTCAAATTGCACCAGTTCCAGAGAGTGAGGGAGAGAACTATGTATGAAGGCATCAAAGGACGACCACATATGTATTACAGTATCCCATGTTGTGACTGGTCCGGTTACAAGTTTGGTGTATTAATCGATGATTTTGTTAACTTCATGCGTCCTGATTTCATTGATCCAGATTTAAGAAGTCTAATGTGGTGTATATATGATTCACCAACGCTGAATAATAACGCGCGGCTTGAAACGTCGGTCCTTGATGTATGTGAAAACAAATACTCAAGGGTGAGGTTTCTTTCATTTTGCAGGAATAACCTGGATCTGTCAGTATAAACCAAGTATATTCAAAGAGAAAATCTTAACGCTGAAATATGAATCACCAAAAAAAACTCAAGGGCAGAAAGTTTATAAACTCAAAGCTTCTGAAGATTAGCATATTGATGACACATACTAACTTGATAATGAAAGATAAAAAGAAGTTAATCTTCGGTTTGGTAATCGATTTTATGATATATATATATATAGAAAATTGTCCTTGGCCTGACATGTATCAAGTCACACGTTGGCTTTTTGGACACTCAGTGCTCACAACTTCAGAGCTTCTCTCAAATTCTCTCCGTTCTTTCGTTTTGTGTTTTCCACACCATACGTTCGTTAGGTGGATAACTGAAGTTTCAATTGTGGACCGCCGTTTGGAATATTTGCACCCGTTTGTAATGCGAATGTTTAGATCTGTAAGTCTTCTTAGCTTGCTACATTCGTAAATTTAAACCCTTCTACTCCTCTAAATTGCAAATATTTAAATTTAATTTAGTACAAGCCGTCATACAGAAAAGCAGTTCAGTTAGAAATGTATTTTATTAAGTATATTCTTCCGCGATAAGTGTTATTCTTTGACAGCTACTATCCTATTCCAAAACCATGTACACGAGTGTCTACGTTTCAATCCTAACATAAGACATTTCTATGACGTAGCAGTTGTTATTCTGAGATAGCTCATACTTTATATTCCGATGCGATATATTAGGAAGAGTACAGAGTGTTTGGAGTTGAATACATTCGCTCATGGCATGGGGCTGTCTTTGTTTTGTAATAGTCGAGAACCTTGTTCTCAAGTTCCCAGGCATGTCCACTTGCAAACTATATTTTTCAAAATTGCCCCAAAATCATTGTTGGTGGCGTTTACTCCTCGCTGACTTCAGTCGGAGAGGTTAAGATAGCTGCAATACATAACTTTTCAGACTCAGCAGATGCATCTGAAGGAATTTATCCTGCTGTAGATCCATTAGATTCAACTTCTACAATGTTACAACCTTGGATTGTAGGTGAAGAACATTATGAAACTGCCCAGATGTAAGCCTAGATGTGTCTCTTGCATTCGGGCGGTAAAAACAAAAATTTCTCAGATAATTAAATATTTCGTTTTTATTCTTCTATTCGCTTGCCTGCGTACAATACTGAAATGACGTGTCTTCTGCTTTATATCCTCGCGCTAACAAACTACCTATTTGAACAAGTTTGAGCAAAAGAGATCGTGTGTAGACGCTAAAGATTCATATATACTGGTGAAACTCACTCACTTAGCAGCCAATTGACTTTTATGGGTGTGCCTCAAAGAAAATCTCTTTGCCAACACCTACCATAATGCTTCGAGCACAATTGTAGCAACTATCATAGAAACGTACGAGACTGGACTCTCGATTCTAAGATGATTTGCATCATGCTGATTGATTGTGCACGACGATCTCCCTGTAAGCCTTTTAGCTACGGCGGTACTTTTTCCTGTCAAACTTTGAATAGCTTCTGGTGACCCTTGAAATAGACATGTAACAAGCATTTGAAAACCCTTGAAATCCAGTCAGCCATGTCAAAAGGTATCCTGAGACTTCTCTCGATATGTATTGCTTCCTTAACGCGCGCATTGATAAAATTTCGTTTTCTCAAGAGTGTTATTACTGAACGTGACATGGCCAATGCAGAATTAAGATCTGTCTGCGACAGCAGACTCTTGAACTCTCTTGTATTGGGGAAGCGCTGGGCCGAAACCAGGGCGTCAAACTGTGCAGATAAGTTCAAAATTGCTTGCTGGAGCTGAATCATTGTGTGGATTCTCCTGACCAGGACAGAGCAAGTAACTTGTGAAGCTTCAACCTCACATTGTCACACTCTGGGAATTTTCGTCCAGGACTTAGAAGCATACTTGATAACTATTCCGCAACAATTACCCACCACTCCTCCATGCCATGCCCAGCTCTCAGACTTGAGCCCAGAGAACCTTAAAAGTGACCATTTTTCTGGAAAAAAGAATTGAAGGTTACAACATCTTCTTTATCATAAGCATCTTCATAAGCACTCGAGTTCATACTCTCCTTTAACCTTAATTAATTCCTTCCGGACAAAATACTCTCCATGATTTCATAGATGGAGATCCTGTGCAGCAGGCTCCCAGGAAAAATTCTGCGTGTGCTTGGAACACTCTCGAACTCATTCCAGACAATTGTTTGGAGCACTCCCTTGCTGCACTTACAGCACTCCTGACCGAACTTTCAAATATTACTCTAAAATCTCCTTAACAATTGGAAACCGCTTTCCTTCTCCTTGCACTTACTGCACCATCCTTCCGACCAAGTGATGGCCAAAAGCTCAGACAATTACAGACCCTCTTTCTGATCTCTCTAAAGCATCCACTCGCTCACATGAGTAAGATAGAAATGCTATTCTCACTCTGAAGATATGTTTGAAACCATTCGACTTCCTCTACGGAATTTAGCTAGAGATAACTCCACATCTATTTGAGAAAGATCGGTCAGGGTCTTTGGAAAACTGAATTTACTAAAACATTCTAAGCGGACATTGACTATGGATGGATTCTCAAACTTATGATTTGAAATTTTCACACTGGACTAAAATACAACACAATGCCTTCATAATGGGCAAGGCAAATTATCGAAAGCAAAGCAGTTACAACTTTTCTGCAAGACTGGCAACCAACATCAAATATGACTGTTTGATGTATTAATTACAACAATCCTACTTTTTAATCATTATGCGTAGACGCAGAAGAAGCTAAATTCTTATTATTTTCACACTGTGCAATCTCAAACTAATTATGATTGTTATATAGTTTTCTAGCATGAACTTGGTGTTGTGGAATAATGATTAAAGAAATCATATTTCATAAAAAAAAAATATTTCAAAGAAAAATTACAAGTAGCATAATGTTCAGCAACATCAAAGTAATGCACTAATCATTTGCATAAGTTAAATCAGATCCAGAAGTAATTTTGTAAATCCTTATAAATAATTCTTGTGAAGTGATGTCATGAACATAGTGTATAATAATTATTTTGATCATTCACATAAATTTTATTTGGATTGCAAATTTTGTTGCTAAATTTTAAGAAAATAACTTAAATTTGCTTCACAATAGGATTTTAAAAATTGTCTAAAAAATATTTGAATCACAAGATGTTGTAGGCAATGTAACGCTAAAAAACATAAATATTTAAATTGCACAAATGATTGAATCTTGAAATTGATTTTTTTTTCATATATATATATATATATATATGAAAAATTTAATTTACGTAGATTTCACTCATAGATCACTCATTTTGTCTTTATAATCTTTTCGTTTTGTGTCATGTGTGTGTATATATATAACCTCATGATTCAAATCAGCATAATGATAAAAAAAACTCAAAAGGAAAATGTAATACATAAATTTGGAAACAATTTTTTGTGTTTAAATATATATAAATTCAAAAAAAATTCAAGCAATGAAAAAGAAACATTTTCAAAATTGATTATTTGATAATTCAATAGTATTTTTCAATTTATTTATTTTAGATTAAATTTTTGAAAAAAAATTAAAATCATTTAAGATTGAATTCTCATATTTTTTAATATATTTCATCATTATATACATAAATCAAAAAATCACATAAATTATTTATGCACATAAAGATTAAAAATTATTTATAAAAGTTATCAATTGAATTTAAATAAAAAAAATTATGTAACATACATATATTATCAAATATTAATTTTATACATCGCATTGTTGCATAAATTTCCTACGCATTTCCACATCGCACATACACTCTCCACTGTGTGAGACATGTGTTTTGTTATTATAATCTACGTTCCTGGATCATCAAAGTAATTTATTGATAAATTTGTAAAATATCAACAAGAATTTTTGTGAGCTTTTTAATATAGTGGCAGTTTAACCTAAATTTTAAAATAAAATTAAAATAAAATTCATCCACATTATCATAAGACCTGAATTAACATCTAACAATATCAGACTTAATTTTTGTTTTGAAAACTGTATACTTTATAATCTATATAATCATTCCATAAGTAAATCTAAATAAAACCTTACATAGAATACTATTTAAACTATAAGTAACTTGCAAACAATTTTCAAAATAAAATGACATATGATTTTTCTAGTAAATTTTACTTGTGTTACTTATGCAAACCTCCAAAATAACACAATGTGTGCTAAAACTCATAAAAAAATAACTTTGTTTGATGCATTAGCTGAATTGAATTTAATGTTAATCTTGACTAACTCAATTTATATTGATGTGTCACACTATATTGTACATCATTTGATTTGCATCAATATATAATGCATTTTGACTTTCACGATGAAAATTCACAAACTATTATTTCAATCTCATCTTAATGATATATCTACTTACTTAATTAGTTTTTTTTGTTACTTTTGTTATTGTTACATATTCAGTTTTTGCTGTAAACTAAGCTACAAAATTTTGCAATGTAGATCTTCAATTAATTTATCCATCTATGTATATAAACACATATTCATCTGTAGGTATATTCTTGTCTAAATTTTTTCCACAGTCAGCATAACCATCATCAGCATCAGGAAGATTTCAAGATTGTCAAATAAGACAATCTTGAAGATTTCATAATGTTTACTCTTGATGCATCTAAAAATTTATTTCACAACTTTTCAATGCACGTTATATGCATATGATTGATATATATATATATATATTCAATTTGGCCATAGTTTAAGCAATGTCAGATCTCGTGCATGCATAAGGTTGTTCACTACCATAAGATTGTCTATCCACTTATTATTAATAGGATTCTAATTCTTTGAACATTTTATTATATACAACAATTATATATCAAATTCCATAGCAACATTTCACTCGAGACAAGGGGTTTGAGTTTTTATTTTTAAAAAAAGGTTTTATTTTTTCAATGTTATCATCATTCTCAATTTCAGAATCATAATTTCAAAAAGAATGTATGAATCACAATAAAATTCATATCTTGTAGGAAATCTTCTAATTCGATTTGATGATATCTTAATAAGCAATTTTGGTTGATTTTCTTATTTAGAAGCCTGAGGCTCATCAACAATACCCTCCTCATCCAAATCATATTCTTCAAAAATTTGCTCTATTTGTATTTATGTATCTTTTTTTTCACAACCTTGTCACGCTTTAATTCATTTCTTTTTGAAGAAAAAAATTAAAATATTTGCTAGACAAGAGCTCTAAACTGCTTTACAATTTTCCAAGATGCATGGTATCGAAAAAAAAAATCATCATTCTTTATATACAATATATGCGAGAACCAAAAAAAACTATCCTTGTCATCTTCCAAATAAGGTTAAATTAATTTTCAAATTTCAAATCATTTGCAAAGTTATGATTAGTATTCAAATTACAAATTGATTGTTAAAACCATCATAGCCGCCACATCAAGGTCACAAAAAAAATATTTAACCCTTAATTTTGTAATAGAAATTTAGTTAGCACAACATTATGGAGAACGCGGTCTACTACAATGTGAAAAGTACGAGCACCTGCGTTGTTCTGCCTCCGCTCAGTTATAGTTGTTTGGGTAAAGTATTTTAAAATGTAATGTCAAAATCCGCCTGCCCGCTCGTGAGAGAGTTTGCTTCTGCTGACAACAATAGTAACACGGTAGTCGATGCTGCAGCCCGTTTTTCCAGGTTAGGAAAACGAGAAAATTGTAGTGGACAAAGCCTCGATCGAATCGAATCACTGACTTTGGCAAATTTGTCAATGTAAATTACGCTGAGCAGCAATGCTTAACTAGAGGACGACTCTTTGATAACAGACTTTCTAACTACTGTCCTCGATGGCGTTTGATTCTAGACTGTCGATTCATGGAAGTGAGAGGTGTAGTAGTGCCAGCAAGGAGATGAGATGCAGATGGGATTGTGCAAGCATGATTCTTACTTAAGGTATTCTTCTGCAGGGTAAATATTGAAATTTAGAAAATCTTTTGCGAGGCGGATGAGCTCGAGCCATGGCAACAGAAAATCTTGCTCCAATCTACCCACCCAACTTCGAGGCTGAAACCCTGTTGATCATGTCTCCGGCGGATGAGCACCCTTCTTCTCCTTCTCCTGCAGGGTCTTTCTCGGAGTTTATGACTGGTTTATTACAGTCTTTGCTCTCCAACGAGAACCAGCTGGGCTGTCCTTTTACTCGTGAATTTTGTGTTGCTCTTTTGCGCACTGACGATGTCGGATATGGAAATGAAGGTATCTCTTTGACTCTCTGCCTCCAGCTGCATTTTACTCGCTTTCGTATTTTGAGTCTCTCTGCCACTATATTTCCTTCATAGGCACCGGAAAGTGGTTGCCTTATCTGCCCCTGTTTTGATTTGAGTTTCCAATAGAGTGACTTATTCCCTCTTCCAACATTTGACTGGAAATCACAAAGCTAATTCGTATAAGCAGAGTTTGTATAATCGTACACAATAGGGAGCCCGACTGTCTGATAAATAATGTTGCTCAGTCTAATATATCATACGCCTTCCTATTGTCTGTAAACGGTCTGAATACAGCCTGGTTACAAATTGTGGTGCAAGTCCAGGAAACGAGGAACCTTTTTCAGAAAAAGGAGTTCCAAAGTATCCTTTATACAAATACATAGGACGTGGTCTTTCTGAGTGGATATCCACTGGTAAGTTCTCCAGAACGATGGAACCAATGGAAGGTATATCAGAGGATGAAGGCACATCTGCAAAAATCGAAGGCTGGACTAAGAAGGTGGTGGAAATTGGAGTTCATTTGAAGGAGGTAAGCTAAAGTCGCAGTAGATATACTTTTTCCATCCAACATGTTACACGCTTTTTTGTCACAAGAAAATTACATGCTGCAAGTGAATTGGGAATGGCACAATTTAACCCTTGGCCCTGCGTTGCCATTAGTAACCTGTCTTGTATGAATTATGAATGTGTATAAACGATATGTCTCTGCATTTTGAAAGCTATCTTGTCTGTCGCATTTCCGTACAGTTACTGCTCAATATAGAGGATATGATACTTTAGAATAGATAGCTTGAAGCAGGCAGCGAGGGCTATCATTCTGGATTGATGCCCTTTATCTTTATGCTTAGAAGGACCAGATACTTTCGTATCTGGTCATTTATCTGGACAGATCATTTACTTTCGTTTTCATTGCGCTAAAGAGACGACTTTTCTCCGTCGCTGTTTTGCAGCTTAGTCAAAAAGTGAGGTTTCGAATGCACTGTCAAGAACCATATTTTTCTCAGCTGATAGGTAATACGATCGAATTAAGGTAGTACGATTTTTGGAAGTGTTTTGAGTTTTAGGTACACTGAATTGTCACCCTGTTGCATCAATGTGCTGGATCTATCTAGATTGAAAGATGTTAAATCCTTTACTGTGCCTTATTATCTTTTCTTACCTCAGATGGGATGAAAACTGTAGAGGGAAGATGTGCAAGCGGTGAATATAGCAAGTGAGTATTTCTTCGCATGTATTTTCTCCTTATGTGCTCTTCTCTGATAAAAAGATGTTAAGGCATTACTAAAAATGAAACTAAAATACACAGGAGGCAATCACTAAGTCTGTGTACGTTATTAACTTCTCTTGTTCATCGTCCTATTGTCTTACATGCTTCCTACTTTCTCATGCCCATGTTCATTGCGTTCAATCATCAATATATGAATACCATTAAGACAGAGGCGCGGGGTGAGTCTTCCACAGGCGATGACATGCATATGAACCTTATAATTGCTCCTGCATCTCCAGTGCTATGCGCCTCTGAAGTTTACCCTTTTTATGTATCTTCCGTTCGTATGCCCCGGATTTGGCGTCATTGTTCAAGTCCTTGCACAGTTAACCTCAACAATTGACATCTCTTTTGGTTCAGCAACACCTGCTTCAGCGAGAGTGGTCATCGAAAATATCGCTGACTTTGTCTTCATTCCAATTTCGCATTGCCACATTGTGGGCCACTTCGAGTCAGCCCTGTTTACTCGATTGAGTTTATTTCTGTGCTTACATATGTTGATGTGATTCTACACAAAGGATTCAGGTTGGAGATTTTTTACTCGTCAACCAATCACTTCTTCTAATTGTGAAGGTATCATTCCTCGTCAGTAGAGAGTGAGTGTGTGTAGTTAAGATATTTCTGGATAAGTTACCTGTAAGTTGCAGACTTGGCCGTGGAAGTTTTGACTGCAAGTACAACACGAGAGTTTGCAAATTGAGAGTTATGTACCTTGAAGTGCTGGATGTACATTGGAAGCTTCAATAGTCAATGGAGATTAATTGCGAAGATTTGTCTTTCATATTCTTCGGTATAAGCTTGTCCCTTCAACATGAACACCTGGGGTTTGTGACGTTTTGAGTAACATGTTTTGGGACGCTCAGGATGTCAAAAGGTACTCTACCTTCGAGGAAATGTTGGAAATAGAGGGATTAAGTTCTGTGCTGCCAGAAGTTACAACTATCAAGGAAGGTAGGTTGTCAAAATTCCACTTTTATCAGTGTATTCTTCTCTTTCAATTCTTGAATTTGTCCTATGGTGGACGACTGTTTTCATTTGAGGGTTCACGTGTGGAGGTTTCCTAGCTGCCAGAACTTTTCCTTGTTAGGACAGAATCTCCCGGCCCTACACGGAGTGTATCATATCGATCGTTTGTGTGCTACCCCTATAAGACGAAAACAACATCACCTCAACAGCAACCTTTCCTTCAAAAATGCCTTGGAAGTGGTCCGTTGGTGGACAAGCTCTCCTAACAGATTGTTTCTCCAGGTGTGCAAGTGTACCGTAAATTTTACTCAGAAGCAAGAGAAAAGGAAGCTGGAGTTGTGGGTATTCATGTCCAGCATCGCGTGAATCCAAGACAACCTTTTGAGTTACTCTATGATATTCTGAAGGTGAGTATACAGTATGATGCTTCATATGAATATAGTGTCGTCTGAAGTTTTCGAGTGAGCACTGTTTCTTCTTGTACAGTTGCATATCATGCGGATGGTTAGTGTTTCTAACATCCTGCGTATGGAGTTTCTGAGCAGGCTTGCTTCCTCTACTCTCGTTTAGATTCTTGAGTCTTATTTTGTTAGAGATTGGTCTATCAAGGTCATTCTGAGCATTTGAAATAAAGTACTTTCTGATTCCCGAGAATGTACATTTGCAAGGCAGTCCTGATGTGATGATTCTGAAGCAACCCCATGTTTTGTAGGAGCTACATGTAGAAGGTATAAGGGCCTTGTTAGGGATGCGTTCAACTATGGGCTCAATTACCGACACCCTTCCTCCTCCGACTTCAATGCTTCTGTCAGCGTTCTCAATAGTAAATAACGAAACTGTAAGTTAATATTTCCAGGTTGTGGAGTGTTGGTAGTCTCCTGATTGATGCTTTGATGAGCATTTGTCGTCAGCTGTTCTTGATGGTTGTCCTTCCCGTTTGTAATTGGAGGTGCCAGGCAGTAAACTGACTGTGGGAGCAAGGGCTTTGTCCAAACACGTCCACCGATGTAGTAATGGATGGTGGGGGATGTTTACAGGAAGCGGTATGTACATCGCTTGTAAGCTTAGCTCAGCATTTTATGACTTCATGTAGTCTGGAGAGTTCTTTCCTCAGTGTACTTTTCATGGTAAAACCGTGAGCTATATACTTAAGATGTGCAGCAACAATGATTACATGCAACGTAGGTCTCGACAATTTCTCGCGTTTGCTTAGAACGATTTGCATTTAATTTATTTCTGATGAAGGAATCTCAAATCTTACACCTGCCGTTTGTATTTCTGAGATATGCACAAGGCTTATCGATTCAATTCGATCAATTGATGTACTCTAAAATGTGGAGACAACTTTACCTCACTGACATTGCAGAGCCTGCTAAGAATGAACTTTCATTCCTAAAACTTCAAAATATGATTGAGGATGCCATATGGATGAACGTGCATGTCGTTCCGGTTCCTGTTTTCGAAATTCGGGTAAGAGGCGGATACGGAGCCCGCTGGTCACTGGATGGTAGTCAGGTATGTGCCTTTGTTTCGTTCTATAGAATGAGAACTGTGTATGTTGTGTTTTGTGCTGAGTTTAGAACTTGCTCCTGCTCTCATGGCCTCATTCGACATTGTTGGTCCAGTTTCGAGGCTTTCTGGAGCCTCCCATGGAAGAAGGGTATCTTCACAAGTGGAGACACTAGGCATACTGGTCCTCATAGTAGGCAGTCACAGCTAAGATGAAATCTTTCGACCGTTGGGTTGTCTTGCTGTGTCTCTTGATACGCCCCTCGGGTACTCATGGACGATAAGTTCAATTTCGGTCATACATAATGGGAACGGCAGGTGAAAGTTGGACATTTGAAGCAAGAACATATAATCAGCTCAGGTAGAATGTGGAAGTTCTTACTGGAATAGGTTTTTTGGACTGGCTTCATAACATGCTGCTCATAGTAGAGTTAGAGAAGCTTGTGTTTTGCTGGAGCCTTTATTAGTTTAAGCATCCAAACCACCAATTAATGTTCTTGGCTCACTCTTCTCGAAATGCATCAATGGGCTTATTTGAGTCGTACAAATGTACATCTGCATGGAAACAGGCATAGAGTGAAGTCCACTCATCATTGTGAGCACGGGGCTCTGGCCGCAGAGAATACAGGCTTCCATGGACTTTTCCTTCTTGAAACCTCATCAAATGAAAATTCTGCTATGTTTTTGTTTTTGCCATAACCAGAAACTACGAAACATCTTCAACATCAATGACGAAGAAGCTATTGCAAAGCCCAGCATTCAATGCACCTTCAGGAAACTTTATCGATTTTATGAGCGGGAACTACAACAGACTGAACTGCTTTCTACAAGGCAATAAATGGGGGACTCTTGGTGTCATGCTGGTACTGGAGATGCTTTAGTACCTGTTATAGAAACCGTCATCTGTACTCCGACTTGTCGATAAGCCTTTGAAAGGATGACATGTATCCAGACTTCGCACGTTTCCATCATATTATCGAAATGAGAAACGCACGTATCGATCAGATATTGGACAACACCATTTACTCGAGTACTCCGTCTGATACCGAGAACTCGGTTAACTTGATGTTTTCCGTTCAACGAGAATCCATTTCACCATGTACATCGTGACTAAGAATGTGAGTGTGCGACTCCTTCTCAGCCAGGTCTCCAAACTCAAAGTTGCAGAGTATGTTCAAGGGTTGTGTATCCGTTGCATCTTTCAAGTACATTCAAACCTGGGTGCGTACAGGATTGCGGTAGCAAATTACAGATCCGTGTAACTGCACAACACCCATTATTTCCCAATTAGGAGATCAAGAGAGATGTATTAATAGCAATTGTGAGCCGTGCAAGAAGAGTTGCAGTTCTTTTATCCAGAATAAAATTGGGAATTTACATTTGGACTATCAACTGCACTAACCCTTCGAGAATTGCAGCAGGTGAATTTGTGTGCCAAGAGTGACCAGCTCATGAATCAGCAAGGAGATGTCCTCACTGTAAGACGGAAGCAGTGACTCTAACTTAGGTTGAGTGAGTCATGGACAACTGCAATGAGTTGATTTACTCTCATGGAATCATACAGTTTAATCGAAAAGTCGTTGGAGGTTAGACTTCGCCACTTTTTAACGGTATGAAACATCAAGGAATGTTCTATACATTATTTGGCTCTAAAAGGTTCCCCCACGCCAATGCAGTCAGTAAAAAATTTTCGTATGAAAACAACCAACCAACCAACCGGGAGCTGAGAAATTTCAATCACCGCATCCAAATTTCATGTAAATATTGAAGAACTTTGAGAAGAAGTGAGAGTTTCTAATACTTGTTATGCGAGAAATTTACTTGATGATATCCATAGTAACACAAATTATTGGATACATCAAGTTTCGTTTTACGATGGTACCCCACTTACGGCCATGTCACCCATGTTCTTTTATCAACCCGCAGGCGACCGACCAAGAGTAGCGTGCAGTTGCACAGTATGACGAGGAGGAGGACAAAGGAGCTGGAGCGGAGGATGAGGGCAGGCCGCGGATATAAACAACAATTTTTTCAATGATAACTTTTGAAAGTTGAAAAGAACTTTCAATTGCTCACGCACAAATCAAGCATTTGCATGTCCATCGAGAATAAACAACTTCAAAAATTTAAACTGCTGGCCAGTTCGTCATGTGAAACTTTCAGGCCGTCGACGGCCAAGTAGACTTGCTTCTGCCGAGCATGGCATTCAGGGTCACATCGCAAGTGAGACGAGTGCTCACTCTTAGAAATGTTACCAACATTGTAATCCTCACAAACTCAATCGCAACTGATCTCTCGTCTCCATCATCACGAGCTTGCTGACACAAGCCTATGATGATGTCACTGGCTTGTATCACTCTTCACTTCATCCTTGTGAGTAATCCTTATGAATACTGTTGTGAAAAGGAAACTCAAAGAACTAAATATCGAGACAAATGAAACAATGAACATGCCTACTTCGTATCTGAGTCGACACAGCTCCTGAATACTCTCAAAGTATCATATAGTGATGAGTTCGGAGTATATTACAACCCCACATTTATATGGGACTTTTAGGTTTGACGTAAACCCTCTTTGATCCTATATCAATAGAGACAGTCGGTCAGACCTCTTGACAGTTCTTAGGATTAAGGTAAATCCTCTCTATTAATAGGAACAATTGCTGGGTTATCTTAACACTCCTCTAATGATGAACTCCCTCATTAAAATACTTCAAGAAGATTGAAGAAAAAGAGTGAATTCATCGTTCGCTTTCTAATTCAACTATTGTCTAGAAGTTTTGATGAAGTCTGCATCCCTGCTACGGCTATGAGTTTTTGATGATGCGGAGCTGGTAATGCCTTACTAAGTATATCCGCGATGTTCTCCGCTGAAGCTATCTTTCGCATTGCAATCTGGCTCGTCTCCGTGAGACCCTGTGTGTAGCTGATCAAGTGACTACTGATATGCTTGACGTGATCTGACTTGATGAAACCAAAAGATACTTGCTCAATACAAAATGCATTATCTTCAAAAATTGTTGTTCGCTTCTCTTGGAGTGAAAATCCAGCCATCTTAGATATAGCGGTATGCATGGTGCAAAGCCACACTGCTTCGCGGGTTGACTCGTGAAACGCAAGGAGCTCAGCATGATTCGTTGAAGTTGCAGTGACTGTTTGTTTCGTGGATCTCCAACATATGAAAGCTCAATTTTTATGAAGATGTAGCATGTTTGGGACTTGCCAGGCGTTGTATTTGATTTGTATTCAAAGTCGGCATAGCCTATAATATTAGCTGTGAATACCAATGTCTCGGCAAAAATGAAGACCAAGATCTTTTGTTCCTCGAATGTACTTGAGAAGCTGTTTGATGTCTTGGCAGTGCCGTGCTGTGGGGCGTTGGCTGTGACAGGCGAGGACGTTGACAGCAAAACTGATGTCGGGTCGAGTATTTGTTGCCAAGTAAAGGAGTGCGCCAACTGCTGCTAGATACTTCGGTTGGTCCAACTACTCCTGCCCGAGTTCAGCAAGACGATATGGACTATCGTCAGTCTTGCTCCTCCCTATTATAGATGTTGATAGAGCATTTCCGTTTTCCATGTTGAACGTCTTGAGAAGCTTGCGAGCACAAGTTTGTTAATGAAGAATCATACTTCCATCTACAAGATGAGTAATCTAGAATCCAAGGCAATACGATATTTTGCTTAACAGTTTCATCTCAAACTGTTTAGTCAGTATGAGTTCAACACGCTTGCTCAATGCTTGTACTCCAATACTGTTCAAGTCATCGACATAAACAACTAAGATCACAAATTGTTTATCTTCCTTCAAAACAAAGATGCAAGGTAGAGCAGGATGCTTTTAAAAGCCATTCAAAATCAAATAGAACTTCAAGTGATGATATCATGCTCTTCCGGCTTGTTTCAAGCCATAGAGTCCCTTCCGGATAGAGCCCGTGAAAATGTCCTGGTTGGATTGGTGGCAAGCTTTGCACAAACTCTAATGGAGGTTTGATATGAAGATCTGTGTCCAAGTCTCCGTAGAGATATGCAATGACAACATCTATGAGGCGTGTTTCAAGTGAAAGTTGAACTCTAGGCTTAAGAGATAGTAGAATGAAGTACAGTTCATGACAAGGGAATATGTTTGGTTGAAATCAATGTCTGGTTTCTGAGAATATCCTTGTGCAACTAGTTGTACCTTGTAACAAATTACGTTTCTGTGTTCGTCACGTTTTCTAATGAATATAAGTTTGTGACCTATGGGTTTGACGGTAAGATCTATTACAAGTGACCTAAATACTGAACGCTTGCAAAGGGATTGGTAGTCGGCCTATAATGCATTTTTCCATTGTGGCCAATCTGGTCTCTTCCTAGCTTGATCTAAAGTAATAGGGTCAAAATCAAAACTAGTAAGACTGATTACAAGTGACTAAGAAATTGACCAAGGAACTGATGGTTCCTCGGGTTGTTCTACTATGAGTGTTGCTTGAGTATTAGTCTTACGTTTCTTGGGTATTGATGCGGGCACGAGGTTTCCTGACCCAAGTAGTGGGTTTTGGAGTATTTTAGGTTAGGACTGAAATCCGTCAGGGAGCTTTTCGGCTAGGTTTTGCAAGTCTAGAAGTTTTCTAACCTCACAATTTGTAAGTGTTGTTTGTGGATCCGGCTTTAAGGTGAGAGTCTCTTGGGCAAAGTTCTATATGGTTGGAGTGTCTAGCACCGGAAAAACGAGTTTCTATGAATTTGCAGTTCTGAAATCTAGCTTTGTAAACATCATCTCTATCGGGTAACTTGTATCAAATAATACTGAGGGAGTCAAATCCAAGATATAAACCTTTGATTCTATGGGGTTTTATGGGTTTTATCTTTGGATTTGCAATAGGTATCCAAATCTCACAACTAAAGGTTCGGAGGTATGCTATATGCGAGACTCAGTCGGATGTTAATTCTAGTGAAGTCTGAGTATGGAGTAAGATAGGTCTAAGACGTAAAAGAACGGCGGCGTGAAGGTCAGCATTATCCCAATAAGAAGGTGGAAGTTTAGCATGAAAAAGGAGGGATTGGACTATGAGCTAAATTTTCTTAATAAAAGCTTCGGCTAGACCATTCTAACTATGCTCATAAGGAGCGGAATAAGTAAGTTCTATTCTTGTCGCTTCGCAATAGTTCTCAAATGCTTGGGATTTAAATTCAAGTACGTTGTACATTCTAAGGAATTGAATTGGATGGTCAGGATAATGGTTTCTAAATTTTAATAGCATCGCTAAGGTCTTGAAAAATATCATGTTTCTAGTGGTAAGAAGAGAAATCTCAGCATGATGTCCGGATGCATCAACAAGGACCAAAAAAAATTGAACTGACTTCATGTTGGACTGATTGGGCCACATCAATCACCTTGAAGACGTTGCAATGGTGCAGACATTTCCTCCGATAGTTTCCAAGTAGAAGATCATTTGATCAATTTCCCTTGAATGTATGCTGGGCATTCTTGAACATGCTCGGCGTCGCTAGTGCACATCTCGTGGCCGGTGAGGAGTGGTATCATCCTCCTCATCATAGTGATTCCAGAGTGCCCCAGTCGGCTATGCCACAAATCCGCTCTAACGTTTGTTGTCATGAGGGATGTGGAGTCACCTTTACATGATAGTCTCGGTCGCGTAGTGCGAGCAGTGTTCTCTTCCTTACCCGATTGGGCTAGGCCACGCATAGGCAAGTTGACTCTTCCTTGCACCCGTATGGATGGGATTAATTCGCGAGATTAGAATATCATATAGGCCTATTATTCTCGCTTTAACCGTGGCAAGAATCGCCGTTCCACGCCTGAGTTGAAGTATCTCTTCACCACACTCCATCGCCGTGGAGGTATGGATATGATTGGCATGTAGATCCCGGGGGACGCCTGGGGCGTACATTGCCCGTTCGCAGGTGAGCGATGCCTCTCTGGCCAAGATTGTTGTTGCCCGGCCCTCAAGGAATATCAAATTTTGCATTCCTAAGATTGTGAGTGTCACAAGATTGCCACGATTTGTTTTGAATTTGGTACTCAAAGCAAGTCTTGTCTTTGAAAATCAAAACGGTGGAGGCACTATCAAGGAGCGCATTATTGTACTTGTTGATAGTATCATGACGCGTTACTATATATTTTTCAGGATATAACTCTGTAAATGTGAAAGAGGGCGCATCTACAATGTGAGACTCTCGTGGTGTAACTTTCAAAAATTGAAGGTCTTGATACATGTCACATTTGTACTTGCTAGCGTGACAATTGCGTGCCCGATGACTAGGTCTACTACACTTATGACAACTACCCTTGATCTGAGGATACAACAGTGACTGAGACTCATAAGGTTTGTTGTCATACCGCTGATACTTGTTGGACGTGTTATGCCTACAATTTTCTCGTGGCGTAAGTTTTGATGCAATAGGAACTAGCTATCTATAGCTAGTTTTGTTGTTGATGTTAAATATATATATATATATACCCTCAAGGTTTCTACTTTGTATTGTTTGCATGCAATTGTAAGTAATCTCTCTCTTATGTTCCATCAGTGGAAGTAGTACTTTGATGGCGGAACCACGTTAAATGTCTCTCTTTTATTTCTGAATGTGTCATTTGATTTACTTGTATCATATCATACTCAAGTTGAAATTTTTAATTATTAATTTTTAATTCAAATATTTTCAAAATGTGTATGCAACCAAAATATATAGCACGTAAGAGATTAGACAAAAAAAATGTGTTCTATTTAATTAGATTAAATCCACATGAACATAGTTTTGTTCTCATTCATTATTCTTAATTATATCATAGTATTTTTAATTATATCATAAACAATTTCTGCAACAACATAATTTTTCAGAAGCCTTATAATCATCTTATTGACTCCAAATGAGCATCTAGATTTCAAATTTGCTCTTCATCTTTAAATAAAAAGAAGGAAGTTTTTATTATCAAAAATATTCTCCGTTTGAAATGTTATGAGTAGTTCATTTTTTTATAATGTGTAATTCTTTATTTAATATTAATATGTAAATTGTGCATATTGATTCATCAAAATTTATTTATTTAAAAATTAAGTTGTCTTGTAGCATTATTATGTACATTGTATGATATTGTCTTCAATTTGTTTGATATATCATCGTGTTTTTTAACCAGTTTGTGTTTTTAGATCCAATAATCAAATTTAAAATATTCTCATGATATAACATGCAAAGAAAGAATTAGATTGCAGGTACATTTAGTCAAATTACAATCTAAAAAACAATAATATAATAAGTACTCAAAACGTGTGATGTATTCATTTCAAATAATTTTTTGTTGCAAATTTGATCTAACAAGACATAACAAAACTGATAAAATAGATTACAACATGTGATTTGTACAATCATTTCTCAAACTTCATATAATTATAATGAATAAAAAAGTACAGTAAAATTGAAAAAAACAAGATCATAAATTTTTTTTTAATTTGTGTAATTTTTATATAACTAGAACTTAAATATTTTTTGAAAAATAACACTTATTGTTTTCAGCTAAATTTGCTGAGCTTCCAAATCTAAACATGACGTGATTATAACATTTCGAAAATTCAACTCTCCTTGAAATTGTTGTCAATGTGAATAATGTATGAATTTTTTACTTATTAAAAAATTAAATGATACTACAAAACGCAAAGCTGATTAGTGATGAAAACTTATTTTAAATAAAAAATCAGATCTAAATTTATAAATATGATTGATACACATGAAAAGATATTATAAATTTTGAGTTAATGTAGTGATTAGATGTGGAATTTGTACAAAATTAAAGGAAAATTGAAAATATGAATTGGAATGGTACACGTAATGAGTTCTGCTGGATGTAAGGAAAACAAACGAGGCTAATGCGCCAATGCCGAATCAGCGATTGGTGATGTCAGCAGCAACGTTCTTCTCAGAATTCAAAAAATTGGTTCCCTCCATTGTCAAAAGCTATCAGAGGAGCCCTAGCCTTGTGTGCAGAGCAAGGTTCAGACTGGCTGCTGGCGACATGACAGTGTAGAGCAGGAGATCATGGAATGTCGTATTACGTAGAAAAAGGCAGTTCCTGTAAATCAGCACCTGAAGTCGAAATGCAAGATCTCGGTGGTTGGCAGCAAAAATCATTGGGCTCGAATTGTGAGTGGTTTTTTGTTTGTTTACTCCTTTTTTCACCAGACAATATCGGGAAGCGATGAATTTGTAACACAGTACCCTGGATTAGCCGTAGATTTGAACCGAATATGCACTATGCTGCAAACTGAAGGACCGACTTTATGTTTGTTAAATGTAGACTTCTTATTGCAATTTCGTCTAGCAGTAACTTGTTGGGATCTTTTAGGCTCTGCTTGAGTTTTTCTGTTTGATTGTTGTAGGAGTTTGTTCTCGAATGTGGTTTGTTATTCGATGGGGTATCTGAGGGCTGATCGTGCGCGATCCACTGGCTGGCCCATCATATGCCGCTTTTCATTTATTGCAAAAGTCCCTGCATGGCGGAATTCTGATTGTTGTTATCCTCTGATGACCCGAGGCAGAAATTTGGTGGTTTAGCAGAGAGAACATTCCACTTTGATTGGCGTTGTTCTTGACGAGACGATCGATGGAGCGTGAGCGCCGCGATCCAAGGAAGGACGATCCTTCGAAGAGGGAAAAACAAGCCCTGCTGGCCAGTATCGCACAGCTGAGAGCTGCGAAAACTAACAGAACAATCGCAAGTTTGACTCCGCTGCCAGTATCAGATGACAGCGGGTCCGATAATGACAGGGACGGATTCCATTTAGGACTCAGAAATTCCGCTGCTGCAACCTCGTCTCGTGGTGCAAATTCGTTCCTTGATGACGCTTTGAGCAGCCTGGCTAGCTTATCAATTCAGGGCAGTGGCAAAACAAACGCTTCGAGTATTCTGAGGGATCGTCATTCTAACGCATATTCAACCCCAACAAATAAGGCATTTGATTCAAGCAAAGATAAGGAGAAATTTCGCACGCCGCCAGAACATTTTTCGAAGGAATATGTTTCACTATCTTCAGATGAAGATAACGATTTTCAGCCCATGTCGAGTAGATCCCGAGACAAAGCTCCTCTGGTGAACAATGCATCTAAGGATGTATTCAAGAGGCACGAAATGCAGAGAATTCACTCCGTGGATTCGTCCAAACAGCTTGACAGTACCAAAGAAGCTGACTTAGTTCTTAGTGACGGAAAGAAGACTTATTGTCTCTCTGGAATAGTTGCTCACAAGCTGTACAAGCATCAAGTGGAAGGGATTAAATGGTTGTGGTCACTCCATATAAAGAAAACAGGGGGAATTCTCGGTGATGACATGGGTCTTGGAAAAACCAGACAGGTATGAATCTTCTAACCTGTTAATGCTACGAGGTTGTATCTGGATGTACTTTGCCTCTCTAGTGTAGTTCATCCTTCAATTGTAAACGAATATCTTCATGCTCTATTCTTTAACATCTCTTCGACTCTGTAACAAGAAGCTTGGCACACCCAAAGACATCTCACTTTGGCTTTAAGGTAGTACGTGTATTGTCCCATGCGTGTTGGTTGTGAATTTTAATGCGGAAACTCTGACTTCGACTTCGGGTTGCATACTGACCATATTCCTTGTCGTTTGCCATCCAAAGATTGCGTCATTTCTTGCAGGACTGTTTTCTTCGAAGCTCATAAAGACAGCCATGATTGTAGCTCCAAAAACTCTCATCTCACACTGGACCAGGGAGCTGTCAGAAGTGGGGCTATCAAGAAAAACTTTCAAGTCAGTATCATCTCTTCTTCTGCTGCTTTTTTCAGTCCTGCAATAACACGTTTTCTTTCTTGACAAGCGTCCGTTCATTGAAAGGATCTAATTGAACCTGAAACTTTTACCCTCGGTAAAGTTATGGATTACACCGAGCTTCTTGCCTGTCTTCCAGTAAACAGCTGACCTGACTCTGTGTGACGTGATCAAACAGTTTTGCCGAAACTTCATCAAGAGCCCGCGATAGCGCTCTTCATGGACTCCTGCAGGTAGTCAAATATCGTCCCTTTGAAGATTCTGTATTCCTTGTTGACTTGGATATCTCAATCCCCTGAAGTCTGATATACTATTGATGAAACTACTAGTGCAGCAATGAGAAATAACTGTTCAGTTTTGTGACCGAAGATTTGACCTCTCACTGCCTGTTTCGGAAGGAAAGTTCAACACTTTACTGTTTAGTCGGTCCCCTTGTTTCCTTCGAAGTACGTATACCCGATGAGTTAGTGAATCGAGCGTACCGGTAATTTTATATTGGATGCTCTGATCGAAGGTATATTCGGCATTCTTGTTACTGACCTTCCGATCTTGTGGGCCATTTCTGAATTCTAAATTCCGAAACTTTGAGTTTGTATCTAGAGAAATTTGACTCCCAAATCAATACTGGCAGAGAGGAGGAGTTTTATTGACAACGTATGACATGGTACGCTGCAATTGGAGAGTTCTCCGGGGGGAAACACTCGAAGGAGATGAGTACGGTGGCAATGGCGATGAACCCTTACTGTGGGATTACCTCATACTGGATGAGGTACTGTAAGCAAGATGTACCAAATTGTGGCAGGGAGTTGTCAGTTATGGTGGAAGTATCCAAGGGTCAAAAATCTAGAAAGTGTTGTTGCTTCAAGTTCAGATGAAGTGTTTATATGGCTGCGCTAGCGCTAGTAGATCTTGTTGAATCTTCTGAACTAAAACCTCGTAGTTTGTGTCTTCGTGAAATTTCCCATGGAGCAGGGTCACCTTATAAAAAACCCCTCTACGGAGAGAGCAAAGAGTTTAAGGGAGATATCAAGCTCTCATCGAGTTATCTTGAGTGGTACTCCAATTCAGAACCATCTGAAGGTAATCATAAACATATAGAGCCAAATGGTACAAATTTCTCCTCTTCTTTCACTGCGTAGGACATTGTCTGCTGCAGTCACCACCTGCTTTGTGAGAGTCGTCAACCATTTGTGCCAATGAAGTTCAAAGAAGATAAGGACTCGGCAAGTGTTGCTGTTAAGAAGTTCTACGAGGCAGAGAAAGCGAAGCATATACACGGGGAAACAAGCCAATATTTTGGACCCGTATTATATCCCATGAAAAAGAAAAGCTCAGGCCTGGTTAAAATTTTGGATACATGAAGTCCAGCGTGCCAGAGTTTTCATCGTGTACCGATATGCTCAAGTATGAAAGAGGTCTGCGAAAGAAGTAGCAACGGCGTTCGCATGAACTGGCCACATATGTAGAATCGAAGCTACAGTTTTGGTTGCCTCGCGCAATGCGTTGATTATCCGTCCGCATGACTGGAAATAGCAATTAATTGCCGTAGGAGCTGATAAAAAAATTATTTACCTGAGTCACCATCATCAAAACTGATATTGAATTTACAATTATCTGTTTTGTTACAGGAAATGTGGGCTTTATTTGACTTCTGCTGTCCAAACCTTCTGGGTGACAAAGCTGAGTTAGTGCCTAAACTCACTTCCGCTATCATGGCCACTCAAGCTCTTGGTATTTTGTGGTATACATGCCTCGTGTTGTAAAGTAGATAGTCGTGTCTCATCTCTGAGCTTCAAAGCCATCATGCATGCAGGTTCAAGGCAAAGTATGAAAGCAGAATCGTAGCTGCAAATGATAAATCTTCGTCTGACAGATCAAAGAGGCTCGGTGCAGCCGCTGCGCAGGTACTGGAACCCGTCCTCGCCCAAAGTAATCTATTAAATTCAGTGCAACCTATCCGAGCACAAACTTACATCTGCCGTGTTTTGGCAGGAGTTGAGACAACGAATTGCACCATTTTTCCTCCGCCGTCTGAAAAGTGAAGTTTTCCCTGAAGAAGGCAGTGACGACGCACCAAAGCTTTCACACAAAAATGATTTAATTGTGTGGCTGCAGCTGACCAACCGCCAGGTTTTACTCTAACGCTCTGGATTGTTCCTCCAGTTCAGTAACTCGTTCATAGTATTCTTCTGAACGTCAACGGCTGGGTGCAAGTTTCCAGTATCGATATCCTTAGATTGGTTTAGTGCATTGTTGCATGATCATGCCACGATTCGAATTTTAAATCAAAAAACGTAGACCTGGACTCGTCTACATATAGACTATTAATAATAAGTGGTTGGATTGGTGATCGCTCTTTACGTTCGACAGGAAAAACTGTACAGAGCATTTCTGGAAAGTGAAGCCGTGCTGAACGCCCTGGATGGCTCTAAAGCCCTGACTGCTTTGTCGGTGAGAAAGTCTCCCTAAATATGCACTCAGGGATTACTCCAAATTCAGTTAACGCAGGTCCCGGTTCTTTTAGCTTGCGAGAGCATATAGAACTCTGTTCATATGGACCTAAAGTTGATATATTTTTCTTAATTCGGACCAAATTGTGCTCACTTTAGACCTCAATCAGGACAACTTACGTTTTAGAAAGAGAATTTGAGATTTATCTCAGAAGCCAGTGGCAACTGGTATTGTATTCAGGTTATGAAAAAGATTTGCGATCATCCTTCTCTTCTCACGCAAAGAGCTGCGGATGATATTGCCGAAGGAATGGAGGGTATGATGGGAAACACGGACCCTGCAGACGCAGAAGCCATGACAGCAGCTCTAGCTGGATTAGTTGAGAATGATGTGGGCTTCAGGCAAATTCAGGGTGCTGTTTCTTGCAAGATTGCGTTCCTCATACTATTGCTGGTGAGAAACTAACCTCCGTTCTTCAACATAACATACAGATTTGTTGAGGTTTGCAAATACCTGTTTTAAATACAATATCGTTTGTTCGCCAACGAGGTTTTTTGAGCTCTTGAGCAGCCATTTTTTTGTTGTGAAGTCTTCTGTGCTTAGCTACGTAGATACTACGTGATGCTGTCCGCACTTGTACAGGAAAAGCTCGTGGAAGAAGGTCATCGAACTCTCATCTTTTCACAAACTAGGAAAATGCTGAACATCATTCAGGTCAGTGGGGAGAATGAAACTCGGAATTGGATTTATATTATTTACTTATTATATATCGAAGACTATGCCAACATAAAAAAGCTAGAACAAACATAGTTTGAAATGTCCAGAGTTCCACTACTTCATTCATGCTAGAGCCTTGGATATCCCTGGAAAAGGCTGTAGCGTAAACTTGTATAGTGCACGGATGAAACCTTCATAAGGAACATATATGTAGTTGTTTTGTGTTCCATCAAGAGATTTGAGTAGATACTGCTCTTGTCCAATTTTCTTGTCATTGAGTCCGCTCGAGGCCATATATTGAAGGTGTAATGGCTTGAGACGATTGATATCTTCACATACATTTAACTTTTTGAAATGTTGCAGGAAGAAATAGAGAATAGAAAATGGAGATACCGACGAATTGATGGCACAATGAAATCTTGTGACAGGGAGCAGTGTGTACAAGTGTGTACTCTTTTCTCTACCTCCAGTACACTGTACAACTTCGAGGCATATCTTGTCATGAGTGATAGACTGTAGCGGTTCATAGAGTCGAACCCTTAAAGCATGTTTGCTAGATTCATGATTCGTTAATCTTGTATCTAATCCGAGCATCGTCCGCCTGAAACAGGACTTTCAAACAGATCCGTACATACCCCTTTTCTTGTTAACATCACAGGTGGGGGGCTTGGGCCTGACACTTACGTCAGCTGATCGAGTGGTCATTGTGGACCCTGCTTGGAATCCAAGGTTTGTGAGGGTTCTGCTGCTGCCATCGGTGTACAAGACCCTTGGCGATACAATTCTCCACCTTAGACTACTAAATATGACATTCAAGTCGTAGTACAAGCACCAAACTTCATATCGATGTCGAATGATGATGATGATTGGTGTGAGTCTGCACTTGGTTTTCATGCGATCATTCACCTTGTGCTGTTTCTGTACGCAGTACTGATAATCAAAGTGTTGACCGAGCCTACCGTATCGGTCAGAAGAAAAATGTCATTGTTTATCGTCTTATGACGTGTGGTACACTGGAGGAGAAAATCTACCGAAAGCAGGTTCGTTACGCTAGAGCTTGTAGAATATGGTGACATTGTAAATCAGCAACGCGGTTGAATGTATTAGCTGGTTTGGTTCGTTCCTACATTGGGCTCGCACATGCACTTTATGGATGCATTTGCATTTTGGTGTGGGAAACTCATATGGGCGTGTCTATGCAGGTTTTCAAGGGAGGACTCATGAAAACTGCTACTGAAACTAAGAATCAGATGCGCTACTTCTCACAGCAGGTCATTGTTTCAACTGGATTTTGATGTATTGGTTTGTATTGGTATCTTCCCATCGTTAGTTGATCGTCTAGTGCTTCACAGGATCAGGGCTAGAAGGAGATGAATCCAAGATATCATAGATGTCCTGCTGATTGATTTGTGAACTACCTTACAGGAACTTCACGATTTGTTTCGTGTGCCAGAGACTGGATTTCAGGTCTCTGTCACGCAGCGGCAAATGGCAGAAGAGCATGCGGGGGAACATCGGACGTACGTTTCTATTGTTTTCCTTCATCGATGTTTGTTCATGCTCACTTCGCTCTTCTGAAAACAATATTTTCTCAACGTTCTAGTTTACATTCATATCTTACTTCCAGACTGTCAACTACGTTTTGATAACTCAAAACGTTGTTGACAGTCTGGAATGAACCATTTCAGTTACAATCAGAACTCCTGAAGACGTGGCCAGATTATTTTCCCATGGAGCAGCTGTTAACAGTATTTGCCTCATAGCCTGGCTCAGCGGTGCGAGTGAATAAGGGCGAAGAAGACGAAGTGTGTGGGATGGAGGATGAAGAGTGAAGACTAATTGAGAGTGGTTTGGTCCCTCTTTTGGCGGGATTTGTCGCACAGATGAGGCTAGTTTGAAATTTCCAAGTGCCAGCCATGAAACTCTATAGTAGCCCATCTACCTTTATACATGTAAAGTATGTATCGTTCAAATTAGCAGCAGCATTCGGTTTTGAATCTGGACCAAGCAATTTTCAGAACATTTTCGGCTCGACTAGTCAAGCGACATGGTGGTATAAAGTTGCTCCCATGTTGTGTAAGGTGGTGCAGCTATCATATACATATTTTGGCCTCCCTAAACCCTGCAAGTGTCAGGAATATATTTCAATTTAATGGACACTTTCGAGGGCTCCATAGAATTGTGGACCTTAATTGCGAGGGAAGCCTATAGCAAAGACGGAACGTAAAGTTGAGTAGATGATAACAACTGGATGTAAACTAATACTTCGTACGGCAGAAAACTCAAAATTGAGTACGGGGTTTTACCCCTCCGCGTGTACACACATTCTCACTGAGGAGAATGAAGCTTCAGGATCAGGTTATCTTGGGAGTTCGGAAACACGGGCTGTATGATATGGAGAGAGCATTGCACTCCCCAGTCCGAATACATTGCCCAACTTGTGTGAAGGGCCCTTGACAAGTGGAGGGGTACATACAGTAGGCTTGCAGACTAGCGTCCAAAGATCATTGAGATGCAGAGGAAGTCCATAAACCCGGATGGTTCCGAATAAATCCATGGGAGATATCATCTGCTTTGTTACCCAAGTCAGTGCGAATCATAGAATTATCTACCAGGCAGTGAACAGGTCTCGACAGATCAGGGTAGAACTCATGTGGACATCTGAGCCACAAGTGTTCACTGAATCTGGAGCAATTGTCAAGTGTCTGAGTTCTTATGACTAATCTGCGACTAATCATTCTCTTTGTACTCTGGTTCAGGGATAAGGATTTAGAAGAACACATTCGCTACTTAGAGGGGTTGAGTATGATCGCTGGTGTTAGCCACCATGATCTTCTCTACTCCAAAGCTGCGCCGGAGCTCCCACCCGCACAGGATGATGAGGACGACGCTAAGGCGCAATGGGAGCCAAGGTACCTCTCGTTCTTAACGTAGAAGAAGCTCCTCCCCTGACACCTTCTATACCATCAAAACAATTTGCTTTGAGCAGATTGGGTTCCTGATGCCTTGCATTCAACTGTCATCCAGAGCAACTGCTTACCCTACTCGAAAGCCCTACAAGCCCTCAATAGAATCATACGTATGGGAGCAGACTGAGGAGTTGTCGACAAGCTCGAGGTAAGCTTTTACTGTGTATCTTGGTCATTGCTTGGTTTTCAGAGTTCTGGTGATAATTGATCCGAACATTTTTCATGGTTGACGACCCTGGGCTTATTCTTAAACAGCAGCGCATCACGCGGGTCAACAGAGAATCAAGTATCCGAGGAAGCGAAGCATGCATGGTTGCGCGCAAGTTACCTGAAAGATAAGATCAAGCGCATGGCTGCCGTGTTGGAGAACGAGGTACAAGTTGATGCAGTAATGAGCAAATTGTGTTTTACAGTCCAAATATGAAAGAAGCTCTCTTTACTGAGGTTGTAATGTTCCACGCCCATGCAATGATCGCGATCGTTTAGAGTGCTATAACAATTGGCCTCTTCTTTTTCAGGAGATGTCATCCAAGCTATCAGATGGTGGGATGAAAATCATCAGGAGGATCAAAGAACTCAACGATGAAGTAGCCAAACTTGAAGTCAAGGCTGCGCCATTCAAAGAAAACTTGGCCGCAAGGCGAAGTGATGGATCCTCGAGATCAGATGGCCCGACAGTTCAGGAAAAGACTCTATCCCAATCTCAAGGCCTCCATGAGCCAGTGGTGCGAGTGCGCAGTGCAAGCGGCAACAATATATACAACGCTGCTCGGAGTGGCACCGAACACCATAACAAGCCTCACTATCTCAACAAGAGCTCAGATCCTCGAGTGATTGACCTCGAGTCGAAATTAGGCAATTTAAGAGTTTAGTTGTGCACTCCGAACAATATAGTACCCGCCAGTTTCGATAATGCGTAGTGACTCTGAGACCGGAGGCTCTCAGGTAGAGGATCATCACCGCGCGTGATGGTAACGAGAAGCGACAGCCTGTACATGTGTATACCCAATTTTGAAGCTGTAAAATATTGAAGAAACTATCATTTTTCCCAAGTTTTGTGACCATTGAGAGTGTTGTGGAGGTAAGGACTCGAAAAAGCCCTGCCACTGTTTTCATTTCATTGGGACTTTCACTCTTTACCGTTTCACAGAAAATAATGAACCAGTGCACGATACAACAATCGTCGTACATGACATATACAAACATAATCCCCAAATGTCCAGTGCACATCGAAGCTCTTCCTACATGCCGCCAACCAAGGAAGTTGTTGAACGCAACGAGAATTGTGAAGATTAGTGCGAGAAAACCCTAAATTCGATCAGCCTGCTTTAGTTCCAGAGGAGTGGTGATGCTCTAGAGAGGCTTGCCACTGTGGCTTTGACAGAGAAGAAACTGAAGCCATGCCTGACTTTAACAAACTGTGGAACGAAAGGAGCAAATTCGTGAAGCACACAAAGAACGCAAGCCACTCTGGCGATATCACGTGATGAAGTTCGGGGACGCGAGCGTGGGACGAGGGAGGAAAAGCGCAGGACAAGGAAGAGCCTGTGAGGGCAGGGGCTCCTACCGGTCATGGTAACTGTCCATCTGGACACCGCAGACGATCGCAGTGCGAATGTATGATTAGTTGGCACTGATACGTGTCCTGTCAACACCGGCGCTCCACCTCGAAGACCATGGAAGCAGTGCGCTCGTGAGCTGAGAGCGCAGAGTGCGAGTCATTCATCCGACCTCGATTCCGCGCAGCCACAGGCGCGCTCCTCCGCTCACGCTCCGGCGAGCGTCACGAAGTTTTCTACAAGAGGTAAACTTGAGGAGTTACGTCTGAGTGAGCATCGATCCTTAAGAGAGAGAGCGAGAGAGGAGGGAGGAGATCTCATGGAGCACCTGAGCAATGCTGACACTGGAGGAGGGCAGGAAGACTACCAATCGCAGCAAAAGGTGCGTTGGTCTCTCCTGGTTAGAGTCCACATTTTTCTGGTGGATGAGGTGTCTGATTTCAGTTCTATTCGGTCCCGTAGGTGCTGCGGGTTTTCGCGGAGGGAAGATCTTAATTTTGCTCTGGTCTCTAGTGGTCTACTTTTTGGTTTACAGAGGTTTATGTCTATATACAGAAGTTTCGCTTTCGATTACTTCTTTTATTGTTTCTCGTCGTGAGTCCATTGGGGTCGCGGCTCTTAGATTATTTTCGTACCCCTGCACAGTCTAAGCGCTCACTCGAGTTTAATGGCCTTCCTGATGGCGGCGAGAAGTTGGTGACTGCTCTCTCTCAGGTTTGTAATTCGCGTCCTTGACGAAGCTGAGCTTTTTGTAAAGGAATTCAGTCCCGGAGGTGGAAGGACTCAATGTTTGTTGTTTTACTTCAAGTTGAGCTTAGTGATATTCACTCTTCTACAGCAGCTCGTTTCATTTCTCTGTAGATGCAGATTATTCGCCCACGGAATTAAATTAGCTCACCTGTTTTCGATGTTCGGACGTGAATGCCTCGAAAGGGAATCATATATTGCTTAGAGGGTCCAACACGTTCATTCTCTCCTCCGTTTGGATGTGGCGTATCAGTCGAACTGTGATGGCCTGTTGGAGATAAACCTTGAATTTGCGCAAGGTGTGGAAGATGAGCATATTTTATTGATTGCTGAGAAGGTACTTGCACAAACCACATTATGATGAACTCCGATATCCCGTTCCTTCAGGTTCTTGCGTTGAAAGGATGACTTGCCCAAGGTGTGGAGTCCTATTGTATCGCTTTTTTCAGTGATCGTCCTGTCTGTATAACTTTTGCCCGCACTTTGCCTACAACCCTGTGTTGAATACTGACATAGATCTGACGTTGCCTATCCAGGTTCACAGTCTGAAAAAGCTGAACTTAAACGCTTGTCAAAAGGTCACAGATGCCGGTATTTGTGCAGTAGCTAGTGCCAATCCCAATTTGGAGTCATTTTCCATCTACTGGAATCTGAAGTGGGTATTTTGTCCTTCTTGTAGTTCCAGTCGCTGCATTCAATGACATGGATCTCATAGCATCGTGAGTCGCTTGTAGACTGAAGGCATAACAGACATTATCCGCAATTTCCGATCGTTCCTCAACATTCAAGCTTTGGTGGATTGCAACATGCAAATTGTGAAGGTAATTCCCGTTGTTAACGGTTTCACTTTGTTAACACGAAAGTATTGTTCCTGTTTCTAGAGTTACAGACAGCGGTGTGGAGCATCTTGTTCGTGCATGTCCTCACCTTTCTGAACTCAATCTCAGTGGATGCAAGGTTCTTACCTCTCTTCCTTAACACTCTGTCCCGCGGACTCGTGCATGTTGTGTGATGTATGCGAAAATCACTGCATACCAGAAGTATCCAGTGTTTTTATATCGTCCTTCCATTCTATAAGCAGATTTTTTATCATTCTCCACTACGTTTTCAGTTGTTTTCGTACCCTAATTCTCTGTCAGGTAAGGTCTCCGCTTGGGTGGAAGCTGATCAAATCTTTTTTCCGTTAGTTATTGTACTGTGATGGAAATTTAATTTTGTATCATATCGTGTGGCTTGTGCTGCTAAAGAGTGTCACAGATAAAACTTTGTACATGGTGGCTGATCATTGTTCAAATATTCGATCCCTGAACTTAACTCGGTGGGTTTTGTATGGGCTGCCCTGTTTGTTATTTGCTTTTGTCTTGCCAATGTACAATGCATGCTGAGGGTTCTCAGATGTCAGTAGCCAACAAAATAGTCCTTTTACTCCCCTTACTCCCCTGAAAGTGTTGTGATATCTCTTCGGTTGCCCGACAAAATGTAGTTGGCATAAATGCCGTGCTTTTGGACTTACCAGTTTTGTAATGGTCCTAGGTGGATGTGGGAATTGCAGGTGTTTGAAGCTCACCGATGAAGGGCTGATCAAGCTGCTCACTTCTTGCGAGAATCTCACCGAATTGTACCTCTACGCGATACCGAAGTGTGTGCTTTGAAATAATTTCTCGTTTTCAATTCGGTGAAGCAGAATCGTCTGTTGTTTATATTGAGAATGTTTAGGTTCTCGGGCGAAGAGCTCTTTACACATGACAATCTACTTGTACTGTCTCTGAGGACATGTTGGAATTGTTGTCGACCTACGGAAGGACTGCTAAAGAGCTGCAACTGGAATGTCCGTAAACCTGGACGTTCTCGATTGAAGCTGACATGTTTAGGGTCTCTTATGTCTCCTTGTTTCGTGTGCCGCAGTTTCACCGATAAAGCGTACGAGAAGTTCTCAAACACACCTCGGCTGAAACTTCTTGATGTGTGTGGGGCACAGGTGGCTATATGTCAAACACGTCTGAGTATCTGTTGTTCCTGGTATTTTCAATTGGGTCTACTCGGTTCTAGTCACTCACAGCAAATGGAACATCAGGATATTTCCTCATCTTTCTCATCGCCCATTTTGGTTTTGGTCTGCAGTTCCTTTCAGATGTTGGGTTAGCAGGAATCGCGGAGTGCACATTGCTGGAATCTCTCAACCTCACCTGGTAAACGAAGATTTGATGATCAACATTTACAATCAAGATGCCCCCCATCTCTTCTCTATAATGTTCGCTGAGCTTTTTGAGCTCTGATTTAGCCGAGCTCTGCTTGAATGTACTACTTTAATTACTTTGCCTGATTCGTATCTGATGAATGCAGGTGTGTCCGAGTTACAGATATTGGACTCAAAGCTCTGGCTCAGCATTGCGTCTTTCTCGAGAGTCTTAGGTACGTGGTATGATATCCAACGGGGTGGCGTGAGTACTCATAAAGTCTTAGCATCTTGACTTCTGTATGAGAAATCGCCTCGATTAACCGGGATAATGCTATCACCTAGAATCGTGCTAAATTGACTTGATTTTCTTTATTTTCTCCAGTTTGCATGGTTTGCTAGGAGTCACCGATGATGGAATTGAGGAATTGTCCAAGTCATGTAAAGACACTCTCCACACTCTGGATGTCAACGGTTGTGTCAATATCAAGGTACAGTCTTTATGATTGATCTACCTGTCGCAGCAAGTGTTGTTCTAGTTTTCCTGGAAGTCTCGATATTCACGATACACCTATTTTATTCAAACTGCGCCTGTCCAGGCTTTCTTCCAGTAGAAAGGTCCTGTTTTGTAGCATATTTATTGTTGACGTTGTATATAGTGAATACTAGCTGCCATTGTTGAGATATTATACTGTATGACTGGCTATTGTTACCTTAATGCCAGGAGGGAATGATAATGGTATTGATATGGGTTTGCACTCGTCGTTCCTGCAGAGACGATCAAAGGATGAACTGCTGCAACTTTTCCCACTCTTGACCACTTTTGTTGTCCACACTTAGAAGTTTCATTTATTATATGGAAGGTTGATCTGTAGAAGGCATCATACAGTCCACACATCCCTCTATGAGGTTTGTAGACGTCAATGTAACGTGGACAGCTCACTGTTGGGTGTAGCGTAAACATACGAAATACAACCTACATGAAAGTTGTTGCACCGATTGTGGTTGTAACTTTACCAAAGGCTTGATGGTATTGTTTTCAGTGTGAAATGTTCTTTTTGCTTCGAAAGGACGATTTGTCAGTTTGAGAGAAAAAAGTTCTATGATACGTAGAAGGTCTATTGTCATTTCGAGAAAAGATACTGTGTATGATTTGATGTAATGAAAAGACTAATGAATAGGTGTAATGAATAGACTCGGCCTGGGCAATCCTCGTTTTCTAGGGAAGTTATCTACGATTGCGGTCAATACTCCATGTCGGCGATATTGCTTCGATCCTCCCCTCATGGAATGCTCCCTTCAGCACAAGGTTTCCAAATAACAATTGAATTTCCCGTTTGCTGTAATCTTCCAAGTTATTGATAATCGTTCATTCCGCGGACTTGAAACAAGATGTTAAGTAGAAACAGTGATATCCGGGCAGAACAAGTTAGATGAGTCACAGCCCAGGACATCCGAGTATCTCCTATGGATCGTGAACTGGTCATAGACAAGGCCATCGCTGCTCCTCTTGTACTCAATCAAAAGATTGTTGTAATTTGATGCCGTGAGTTTCACGAAGCCGTAATCACGGTCTTTGACTAGAGACCAGGAAGTGTTTAGAGAAGTAAAATCTGCCAAATGCGATCCACCTCCTCCAACAACCATGTGAATGGTGGCGTTGAACGTCCCAGAAAAGTGATCCTTCTCTTGGCTGGTGCAAATGTTCTGCAACATGCAACAACACAGGGGTAAGGAACTGTCTATAGCAGCTGCAGCTTCTGACTATGCTCAAGTAACGTAACGTCATTCGATGTAGCAAGAGCACAGATGTGATAGACCGGCTCCTGCCTCCACACAGAAGTAAAATACTCGTAATCTTACTTACACTGAAGACGGGGCAGGTCCGCTCGTAGTTGTGAATGTGGCCGGCTAAGGCAAGATCAACTCTGTATTTCTGCCACAGAATTTGCAAGTCGTCTCGTCCCCAGGGTTCGCCAAATGCGCCATTGAGCGCACCGTAGTAACCGGAGGAGTATCCCAGCACGCGATGGCTGACGAATATCAGCCATGGCTGTTGATGCCTGTTGACTGTTGCCATGCAGTTTTCCAGGAACGCATACTGCTCTGTCCCTTCTCGCCAATCGTGCTCTGAATCTGCGACGCAGAATCGGAACATTCCCCAGTCGCTTTTGTACCTGTATGCAAATACACCTTGGTTTAGTATTGTTAGTGAATGTGGATCTGATGCCTGATGAACATCAAACCATCAAATAGCTCTCCGAATGCAGACAGCGAGGTGTTCACAACTCATTATGTGGATGCAAATGTGCGGAGTGCAACTTCTCGTCTGTAACTGTTTCTTAAGCCACTCACCAGAACTTATCACCGTTCTCTGTGGGCATGTTAAAATAGGTTTGTGCTGGCACACCACATTCTCCTCCTGAATCGGTTGTATTGTAAAATCCACCTGACAAAGGCCACGATCGCTCGTGATTTCCGCTGTAACGATCCAAATAGACATTGTTAGCGATTTTAGGTAAAAAGACACGGAGAAGATCTACAGTTAAACACAGGATGGTTTCGAAGGTACTTGCATTCGCCCATGTGAATTCATTTTACACTGCCGGCTTCGACATAATCACTCTGATTTGGACTGGGGGGATGTTAGACGGGTATTTCACCTGGCCGACATGAGTGGTACTCTTGCCGACAAAGGTTCCACTTGCTCTATGAACTGATCCCACTGAGACAAATATCCATTGGAGTAACTGAGGTCACCGATTAAGAACACGAGGTCAAAGTTTTCAAGATCCTCGATCAGACGGTCGGTCGTGTTCAAGCAACCTGGCTGGTAGTTGGCGTACTCATTCGATCCATCACGTTCAGCCTGCGCTAAACCAGTGCATCAAAGAGGTGATTCAGTTTCTTTCACTCGGTTCGTTTTGAAAGATATATCCATCAATCTCGCATGCATTCTACTTACTGAACTGAGCTTATGTCTTCCAACTAATTTGTAGATGAGGTTCTCTGCAGAGGAAGAAGATTATGACTGTATCTGAACGCATAGTCATATTCGTCTTTAGTAGATTTCAGTCTTTGGATCGATTCATAGTTAAGAAGCTGATTCGAAGATCAGTGAGGAGTGCAGTTGAAGAAGTTGCAGAAGAGGACGTGCTTAATTTCATGAAGAGGTGTAGCGTCCTCACCTTTCCCATGTCACCGAAGACGATCACACGCTGCAGCGAGTTTTCTCCAGGAGAAGGTGGCGCTTTGAAGAAGCTGTGTCGACCCCAAACATAAGTGCCATCCTCATGCTTGTGACCCACCTGATAGAAGTACCTACACAGGGATCCAATTCCAGCTCATGTGAATTCCCCTCGGTAGATCTCAGAACTTATAATGCATCCGCAGACTTCAAATTGGGCTGCACTTACTGGCTGTTAAGAGTGGCCTCGACACTAGCAGACTCACTCCTATATACATTGACTTAAGGTCAACAATCGTAGATAATCATGTCCATTCTCAATCGTGTAGAAACGAGTGTCATGGTTTCATTCTCACTTTTGTTTGGGCCAAAGCTCCTTAAGATGGCAGGAGTGAATGTATCCTGGGTCTCGCCAACCGACGGTGCTTGCAGGAGGTCCTAACGGAAGCAGGACGGCACATGAGTCAACTCTATTCTCCATCCCCTCAGGTAAACTACCTTCCAGCCAACCAATACAAGGGCCAAAGTTCTTGTACAAAACTCAAGAAGCAACAATTGCATCAAATGCCGCTCTCGATTTCTCATTCTGCGGCTCAAGTTCTCGTGGTTCCGTCATGCACTTGCACTGTCAAATCTCAGGTGAGATGACAAGGTGCTTGCTGAGAGTGATTGCTCTGAGCAGGAGCAGCATGGCTAATTGGAAACATCAGGAAGGCCTGAGAGTTGGCACCTATGCAAGGGCAAGCACCTCAGCTGTTCAGATAGTTACTCTCATGCACGATCGGCCAGATAGAGGGCGTGGGTATGAATATCACCACAAATATCTTCTCGAGTGAAGGTGAGAGTCGAGGCCGGGGTGGTGTGGTTTGTGTCTCCATTGAGAATGCCCCAGACTACAAGAGGAGTCGCCTCCTCTATCGAGTATCCACTCGTCCAAGTCACCGAGATCTGCACAGCATGAGCCAAGAACAAGGTCCCCAACATGGAATTGAAAACTGGTTCTGCATCTTTCCAGCAGTTGCAATCAGAAACAGAAGAACCAAGTGAATTCCTTGATTTGACCTCAAAATCCTCATTTTCTTACTTTCATCCTACATTTTCATCACTCTCACCACTGAATGTCTAACCAATTTCAAACTAATTTTCAAAGGCAGAATACAACAGAAAACATAATAGTAGCCGAAGGCGGTGGTGAGCATTTCGAGCTCGAGTGCGGCTGTCATACACTTTCCTTCCCGAGATTATAATTATTGCGCCATCGTACCTCATTCCAATCGTAGCCTTGTGCCAGGCGCAGATAGCCCGGTGCTTTGGGGTTCCGGAACGAGACCTTGTTTGATACTGCTACCAGCACGGGCTGCGTCACAGCAAAGACCAGAGATTCAAATCACAGAAAAACACTTCAAAGGTCGGATAGCACGAGCCCAACAGTCAGCAACCAGGTTCCTTCTACTCTAAAATCTGTTGGGAATGGCAACAAGCACAAGGAAGAGCATGCACGCCAGACGCAGATGAAGGTAGAGGCCAAGAGGTGCAGACGTTGTAAATATCCCCGGTGAAAAATCCGAAGGCGAAGTCAGATCGCTGGTTGATCAGTCGAAATCTTAGCATTCCCTTGCCCGTGCTGCTGTAATCCGGATTCGAGAAGTTTGCATATGAGAACTACCTCCAAGGACGGACGAAAGAAGGCAACGGAGTCAGTCTGCCAACCAGTCAGCCATCGCACGACACACGACTGCATTGACCAAGGACAGTGAGCATTGTTACTGCAGCACCTGTGTACTCCTGAAAAAGAAGGCACGACATGGCAGAGCAGGCAAGGGCAAGGGACCTTAATTGGAGCTTGACAAATTTCGGGAGCCTCCCTTCCATCACAGGTTGATGAGGCACTGCAACCATAATATTCTGAGCATTCAGGACACTTGAGGCCAACTTTGCACCAACCCGAATTGGTAGAGTGGACCAGGAATGGCTTGGTCAACAAGCAAAGAAATGGACTAGCGCTGATTATAATCATGGTGCCCGCTGGCTGGCTGGCTGTGGAGTAAAATTCTCCGGCTTACGTTCCATTCGGCCGTTCTCCAAGTTACAAAGGACGACCAAGCTTGATCTATTTTAGCCCGAGTGCCTGAACGATAGGGGCAGCGAGCAGAACTTACTTGAAGTCGGCTGGCGAGAAAACAGCGACCCAATCGCCGTCACTAGCGCCAGAGAATTTCTGGAACTTGACAGTGACATAAGCTGCTGCTGAGCCGCCTGCAGATATAATCTGTACAAGAATGTGGTGCAGAAATGTGAGCTGCGTCTAAACGCGTGTCATTTTCTGTTCGAGCCAAACTGAGAACTGAGGAATGAAGCCACATCCACTGAGATGAAGATTCACCTCGCTGTCCAGAACATCAGGGGACGCTGAAATGCTGGCCACCAGAGGATCGAGCCGCATCAGAGTACGCTCGATCCCCAGATTTGCAAGCGGCTGATGAGGGTCCAGCGCAGCGGTGCGACCAGGCACGAGGAAGGAGAGTTGCAGAATCGTCACTCCCACCAGTAGAAGCAGATCCCATTGCATCTCGCTCCACATTCCTACCGGAGTCCAGGGAACAGTTTTCAAAGGAAGGTCCAGGCACCAGAAAGAATTTACTATCATGACAGGCCCTGAGACTCTTTGTTATGTAATTTAAGACCCAACTAAGTAAAACTGGGCCTACAAATTGAAAAAAGCGCATGGGGAGCACACTTTTGTACGGAATGCTTTTGACACATGATTGCACATCTGAGCAGTGCGATGCGGACCATGGAATCAAACCGTCCCGAAAGAGGAGCGGAGATTTTGAGCAACAAGCTGTAACAGTTGTGGGCATTGTAATTCTCCGCAGGTTGAGGAACGATATTTCACCTGATAATTCCAGATGTCTTCCTTTACGTCTGTCCGACCAGCGTCAGGTTGCTGCTACACATTCGATTTCCGGCAGCTGGTTTAAGCTTTCACTTCTGAGGATAATCGTCAGAATGAGACACAAAAACAGTAGAACCTCGAGTTTCTCGGTCGAGAAGGACGAGACGAGGAGTCCAATGACTGGATTGTGGAATTTTTCTTTCAAGTCCACGGCTTCGCCGCACTCGTCATCAATGAGGCAGTAGTGCTCTCTAGCTCGACTAGTTGCAATAAGTGGATCCTGACTGTAACAGGCCGATCACTCAGAAATTTTCTGATTCTTTTATGAGCCACTGGAGAGAAGTGTAACCATTCAGTCTTGTTTGTTTCTTCCTACTCAATCCTGCCTTTCAAAGCTGGAAAGAGATCAATCGATCTAAGTCTCGGAGGTTGAGTCAAGTTGTGCAGCCTTCACAGCTTCTATGTCTCGGTCTTTATCAGAGCTCACGTTTCTCCGTCCTCATCTGCCTCCGGGACTTCGCGTTATTCACTTCCACTGACTCTTGTGCAGCAAACTGGGAAGTTGCAGTGGATTTCTTCTGCACATTCTGTCGTTGAGAGGACCCTGGGATGAACGAAGAAGCGTGGCAGCTGCAAAGTGTCGTCATCGGGAGTCCTGTTGGTTGTTCAGCCGGCGAATGTCAGATGTGCCAATTTTTTCTTCTCAGCTACACTGCCTAATCCTTGACGAAAGCGTCCGGCAGGAAAAGTCAAAAAAGTTTTGCAGTTCAGGGTCGGCAGACCGGGCAAATCATTGTCGACAGGGTAAGGCATTGTCGGCATCTCAGATGCCTTATACCACCGAACAATGTGACCTTGCAGATGTCAACATCCATTGACTCTCGGGACAGTGTACGGCGTGATCTGCTGATACGTGAAACTTTAATTCTCGTCCCAGAGTGAAACTTTAATGTATGCCAGAAGTCAGGAACACGTACTCTCACTCTCGCAATCTCATATAACTAAAAGAAAATATCCTCTAAAATATCCACACTCGACAATAGTTTTTATGTAAAAAGGAATCAGTCGAACGTTTAATGGTGAAGTATACTTCGAGCCAAGTGACAAGTATCCTCAGAATTTGTGTCCTCATCTCCCACCGTCTGACTGCGGGTTCAAATAAGTGCACGTAACATCTAATTTCTGAACATGCATTTTTATAATTTGAACAGATTATCACTGGACGAGCAGGTTCTACCCAGAGTCCTTGCCACTCCTCTCTTCTCCAACCCATCGCAGTCCTCTGCTGTCAGCCAGTCTTCTTCTTTAGAACAGCCTGAATCATCTATCGGCTGATTGAGCATCTTATGGTTCTGCATACTATCTGTATCCATTCAATGTGATTCAATGCAGGGCAGCATGAGCACAGTAATCACCATGATATGTACGGTTTTGTGCTACTTTCTATTCCGTATCTTCTGAATCTGCTGGAATCCAACGATTTTGAAACACCTATTTGTATGAAGGTGAATTTTTGAATCTAAATCGTTGAGCTCGTAAGATTAGCACTCGCTGTCTTCTTCGATTGCCCAGTTTGCATTCTTCCAGTGGTTGTTCATATCTTCCTCAGTCTAGAGCGAGTTGCAGAAAGCTGTTGGAAACATAAATATGAATTCTCTATAACAACAACACTAACGTCTAGAATGTTCAATAAGTTCACTCGCTTGTATCAAGAGGCACTAATTAAGACAAGACTAGGAAAAGTCAATGAAGCTTTAGGATAAACTCTGACAAGTTAGATTTCGTTAATTGGCTGTCTTTGACTTAGTTTTGCTATTCCGCCGAATGAACTTTCGTGATTAGTGACAGTTAAAACTACTTTATGTACATAAATTGGTATATGATGTAAGTATACTTTTGTCAAGTTTTACTTTATATTTGAAGATTCAAAAAACTAAATCAATAAGAAAATATGTTGAAAAATAAACTCCTGAAATAGATCAAAGGTGGAGAAATACATTCCTGATGAGTTTTCAGCGATTCATGTTCAATGTACAGCGTTTTATCTAGATATTTGAGTTAGAGTAATTTTGTCCTTCTGATGTCTTTGAACCTAGTTTCATGTCAATATTTCAATTTGATCTTATTCATGTAAAATTTGATGAGGTTTTTTATTCCAGAAAGAAATCAATAGAAACTTTTCAATAAAATGCTATTCATTGATATATATCATACCACATATAAAAAATACAAATTATATAAATAAAAAATGTACATTGATGATAGAAACAAATGTAAATTTTCTAATACATATATTAGTGAGTAGTGTTATATGTAGAGTAAGACAATGATTAGATTCAATTAAACTACACAATAAACTAAGAAGAGTGATAACAAAGTGGAGAACGGGTGAGTAATATGTGGGCATTTTAATGTTTGAAATGTTATTTTGAAATATTGATACATAAAGATAATTTCTATATAATGTCTCAAAAACAAAAAAAGTAAATTTTGGTTTGCAATGGCAGGTTAGATAGAACCTGCCATTGTAAAAACTATTACTCATCAGCCACAGTTGGAGATAATTAGCTTCTAGCTAACACTCCCCACAACTTGAAATCAGCTAAATTGCTGATTCATCTCTCATTGCAGATAAATCAGGAATTAGAGGCATGACAGAGTGAGGGAATGATTATTCATGAGATATGCTTTTGATCTTGTAGCATTACGAAGTTGAAAGCACTATATGCAAATTTGAGTCTTAAATTTGAGCATGGACTAGACATTGTTGGCTGAGGTTTCCTCATCAGCGAAAGTTAACTCTAACAAAATACCTCATGCATAGAGTAGATAACGAATCACATATTAAAATTGCAAAAAAAAGCTTTTACATAATATTGAAACTATCCAACAGAGGACTGCCATAAACTGACTTTAAGATTAACACACAATGTAATGAGCATCACAGCTGGATCTAGAGGTTTCATTTCTACAAGATACAAGCCACTAAGCGATCGGGTTCGGAGATCAGCGCGCCCCTCCACATCCATTTGATGCGCAGGAGTACAAGAAGCAGAGAGTTCTCAAGCTTGGTTCAGTCGAGCACATGACATATGATCCGATTGAATATATGAGATTGAGGAATTGAATGTTTCGAATGAACTTTGAATCTCATGTCGGCTGCCTGGTTGCTCTAGGTGAGGCAATAGGTGGCCGGCCACGCATCCATGTTGTATGTACGTGCAGCCATGTCCATGATGAGGACAAGAACACTTTTGGCTAGATCAACCCCGACCTTATCCCATTCGGGTTGACGGCAAGGGTACACCGTTTGCGGGTCACCGTCACCCAGGGTTTCACCATCACCATAACCCAGGGTTTAGCATTTCGCGCGCTCACTCTCTTACTCGTCCGGAATGTTCGAGCGAGTTTTTTTGCAGTTCGACAAGCCTGTATCAGAAGAAGAAACCCCCGAAGTGCGAGTTTCTGGCTCGGGACAGTCAATTCCACCCGCACGTTTTGAACCGATTGCAGATCCATCTTCTGCAATCTAACCTTGTGTGGCATGAGGGATCAGAGAATTTATGATGATGTTAGAACAAGAGAAGCAGACAAGGAATTAAAACTTAAAAGACCATGGTATTGTCTTCTGTTCAAAGTTATCTTCACATCATAGAGGCTCGTGTATCTCCGTGATGATAGGAGCTCAATGTTCATAGGGATGATCTTAGGTGTGTATGAGTTAAAGTAAGTCCGAGACTGCACGTCGTCGGAAAAGAGAAGACAAAGGAGGTAATGATCATCGACCCGTGCATGTTTCACACGAAACACTCATGATGGTAAATTGAGCCAACATATGGTCGGGGACTCACGGTTGGCAGGTTGGTGATACCTCAACTCTGGGTTACTACTAATATCTATAGCTTTCAGACGTAATTCTCATTACTCTTGTTCACCTCTTTGGGTTTTGGCTCCGGGACAGTCAATTCCACTCGCAATTCTCGCGGAGATTTCAAATCAAAGACAAGGATCATTCGTTTTACTAAGTCATTTTCCAAGTTCCAGTTTCCAGGTTTCCGTTTTCCAAGTTTTATTGCTTGTGGAAAGTGCAGAGAAAGAGAGCCGACGTTGAAGTTCTGACCATTAATTTGTTTGCGCATTTCTCAGTTTGTAGTGTGGATCTCCTAACACGTGCAAGTCGCAGTTCTTCAAGTAAAACTGCATCTAACATGAATGGCCTGATTGAGTGTCAAACTATCAAACTATCAATGTTTATTTCAGTTTCAAATTATTTCATTTTTTTTTGGTTGTATAAATGAAGTTCAATGTATCTATGATTTTTCTTAAAAGATTCTATGATAAGGGTTTAGGCTGATGAATATGCTAATTGTGATTTTTTTTTAGGACATAGTTCATGTTAGGTTTTAGACATGGATATACCTCGATGCAGCTAGGAGCTGAAGGGAAGGAGAGGTGTCTATTGTCTGCACATTTCATCAGCTAGTTATTTAATTGTACAATGAGCTATTTGTATTATGGGGTACAAATAGAAAATTCTTATCTCTTTACTATGCATTCTTCTCAAATTCTTGTTTTGTTCAGGATTAAACCATTAGGAGACTACTACGTTATATACCACCACTGTAGGTTGGCAGCCATGACGCCGTTGATACAGCCAAACCGTAAAAATACTTTGTTGAAACACATTTTCACATTCTCAAATCCAAGATGAACTAAAAACACCGACTTTGAAGTAGAGGAATGGCAACATGTCATCTAGTCCAAGTTTTTGAAGAAAGGGTATAGAGTAATAGTTTAATGGGCAGATTTAGCATCTCACATGTCAACATACTCATGGATGAAGAGAACCTTAGATACTAGGTAGGAGATGGAAGTTAAGACTGAACGAACTAAGACATTGTATTCAGAGATTCTTAGATAGGATTTATTCAATTTTAGACAAAAGATGTAGCTATCTTCTACTTTATTTTCCCGTTATGGCTCCTCTTTGCCCATAAGGCACCCTTCTTTCATACAAGTGAATGTATAGGATGTAAGAACTATATTGGCTCTTTAGTGGATTCTATCTGACTTTCTTTTAGAAGAGTACATACAAGAATTGACACTTACTCTTTCAAGTTGTACCCATTGCGCATACCCTTGTCTTATTATTACTATATCATTGATAAAATAAGTCATGCATACCTTGACTCTTTGGGTCGGTGGAATTTCAATTGTTTCCTTATGTGGTCCGATCAAAGTGACAGGCCATTGCGGGAAATAATGTGGTCATCCAAAGCTTGCAGCTCATGAAAGTAATACAATATATGAACTCTTCTTTAGGGCCAGATTACAATTGGTTCTAGTGTTTTTATGTCAGGGTAGATCTGAACGGTAAGTGGCTGGATGCAATGACGGCATAAGTGATGCTGAGGTGAACGAGAGTCAATCTCAGCGAATTATCATCACTACTAACTCAAGATTTGCTTGCAGCGGTAGAAAAGTGACACTAAAGCGATGAAGTTAATGACTGCATCTCTCTAGCACAAAAGAGAAGCTCTGTAAAAATCATCATAATTTGCAAGTGAAGCTCTGAAGTGGAAAAAAATTGACGAGCCTTGATTCTACTATTTGTCTCATCATTTGTTTGATGCTTGGTTGGCTGGCTGCCTGCCTGCCTTTGAGCTGCTATCATGATGGACTTATGACACTATCCAAATAGCAGGGAGCATTTTTTGGGGGTGCTCGCGAGGTGTAAGATCAACGATATGATAAGAATTTAGGCTGATGAATATACTGATTATGATTTTTTTTGTTTAGGAGATAATTCATGTTAGGTTTAAGACATGGATTTACCTCGACGTAGCTAGGAGTTGAAGGGAAGAAGAGATTTCTATCGTCTGCAGAGACAATTTCCTTGGCCACGTTTACCCAATCATAGTTAGATCCTGGTTTTTTTTCTTGAAAAATAAGTAACACTTGTGTCACAATGGACAGTAGAATTCCTGTTCAATCACCTCCTACAGTAACATTCCATGCAGATGATTTGCAATGGACTTGGGAGATGCATCATTCTCTTGTGGAGTTAGCTAGAGTAGCCGAGTCTTCGTTGCACATCGATAGACTCTTGTAGAGTAGCAGAGTCTTCGTGACGGAACTGAAATGCTCTTCGTTTATTGTTGATGTGCACTGAAGTACTGGTTCCTCCCTACTGCACACTTAGTTCTCCCACCATTGTTGAAACGACAGCTGATTTTCTTGATTTAACTATCCCTCTGCTGCTCCTAAATGTGATGGCTAGTTTTTTGTTTTGTTTGTTTTAAATTAACAAAAACTTAAACATATTTGTGTTAGAATGTAGACTTATAAGTTTGAAGTGATAGAAGTTAGAAGAATTATGGAAAATTTAGTTAGAATTTGCCTTCGGCCGAAGACCTTCACATCTTCAAACCTTTGGCTCAGTCTTTTTGGAGGATGCAATAGCTGGGTCTTTGGCGAAGACCCGAAGATCAATTTGAAATTCGCGAAGGACCGAACAATGTTCGCACGCGCAGAGAGCACCAATTCGCGTGCGTGAGAAGAACATTAGGGTGTCATGTAGTTTTTGGTTTTGCTAAAAATAGTGTCGAGCTTAGGCTTTCAGGTCGTAGGGTATAGCTCGGAGACGGCTCGAAGAATGTCAATTCTTCGAGTCAAGCCTAGCGCGTCGGGAGTAGTGCCCGTGAGCGTTAAACCTGGAGCCTCAGAATGTGGAGTGGGTTGAGCTTGACTATGTTTGTGACGGCGACCGTGACGGTTTTGCCGGTAGGGTAAACGACCAACGGGAATTCCAGTGGGGAATCTCCCGTTTATTTCACTCGAAAAACTCCTATTTACCGAAATCATTACAATTTATGGTTTCTAGGTATAATTTCGATGTTTGTTTCTTGTTAGGTTGTGAGGTGGATCGGTTGCGGAGTTGCAGCAGGCAGCACTAAGGAATTTGTCGTGTTGAGAGTGCCAGATTCGATCAAAGAAATCACTTGCACGGGCCATGCCGATTCGAGCAAACACACTTTGATGGTTCTGCCGTAACCCTAGAGCTCAAGAATTTGTAATTGTCCTCAAGGTGTGAAGGTAATCAGACGATGAGGAAATCAGGCTTTTCATTAGTGATTTACATTGACTTCTGGCATGTGAGGATGGGAGTCGGGAACTACTGAGACGACATGATTTTACCTCAGTATTAGAAACTCGGAATGAAATTGTGGAAGAGAAGAGGAGAAGAAGCGTGGCTTGGGAAGTTTGTTGATTAAGTACGTTACCTTTCTTCTGCAAGGATTATTAGTCGTAGATTGGTTCATATTCTTGAATTCTAGAGCTTTGTGCTGAAGCTTGTTGCGAGTGCTTGCCGTGAGGCGGGCTCCATATTTGGTTGTACCTCAAAGTGTCTTGTCAAAGTATGCTGGTGGAAGGTGTAGTAGGCTCTTGTTAGTGTTCATTTTCTGAGTGTTATCCGAAATCCGACCTCAACGCAGTTCCAATGCGTTGAAAGCAAGAGTTTCAAAATGACCAAGATGTGATTGGACTAAGAAGTGCTTCAACTAGGATCTTCAAGCCGTTGGTCTTTCTAGGATTCGCCCGGGAGTTCCTCTATGAGCATAGCATTACGTGGAATCCAGCGCCTTCCCAATGAGTTGAAACATTTGTTGATGGGGAAAAGTATAGTCTCAGAGCTAGTTTGGAGGCATAGGTACATGAAAACCGAATCTCAGGTCGTTGTGGAGTCATTAACACCAAACACATTGTCTGTTACTGATCTTAGCGTTGTTTACATGACAACGCCATGTAGTGTCGGTGAGATCAGGTGTTTTGGTACACGTGGATGCTATTGTCACATCTCTAAGAGCATCTTCTTAGTGAAAATTCTAGCTGGAAGCCACGTTCAGTCTGAATGAAGAGGCACATTGGGTCTCAAACAATTTGAGCATGTACGTCTCTTGGCAGATTAGAGATCTTCAAGTAATGGTGTGAAGCCAATCTACATTATAGCGACACTCTTGATAGGAACAGAACCGGTAGCTACGTCCTTCGAGTTCAATTCGTGACGGGCTTTGTTGTGGCATACCTGCATTTGATGAGCGTAGCTATGAGATTTTAAGCGTAGGTTTAGTTTTTGGCCTACTGCTTCTGTTTAGGTTACAACTGTGGTCTGCCGGCATGTGACATTTTTTTCGTTTCAAGCGACCGATGCAATTATTGTCAACTTATAGAAGGCATTAAACTGCAATTTCGGTGAAGTTAAGTCTTCTGTGAAGTCTAGGTGGAGGATATCAGGAAAGCAAGGACGATAATCAAAGGCATAATAGTGGAAACGTGAATCTTGGGGAGAGGTATCTCATTCACTTGGACACAAGAAGCATTCCCTTCTGACACAAGTACATCCTCATCTGAAAGGACATTTCGCGACCAAGAATGAGAGAGTGGTGGATGTGAAGAATCTTGATTCTCACGAGGTGGCCTTGAAGGTAATATGCCTTCGCAATTCTACAAGGCGGATATCCGTAAAGCGTGCAAGCGTGCAAGGCATATGGACACCAGATTTTGAATTACGCTTTTGTAAGCCTTTGCATAAATTAGTCACAACCCCGACAGGGAGGGCATTCTTATGCATCTACAGGGGTTGTGTGGTTACGCTGAATCCTCACCGTGATGTCTGATGAGCTGAGTTTGGTTGGTCAAAAGACTGTCGTACATGAACATCTCTAGAGTTGACCACTAGCTCATAGTCATTAAAGGGGTGCACATCGATATACTTAAGGAGTGGATTGGGTACAGATAGTCCCTGAGCAAACAACGCGGAGAGCCTTCTAGGCCTGGGAGAGCTTGGTGGTTAAAGCAATAAGATGCTTTTGCATATAGTTTGCTACTTTTGCATAATAGTTGCGTTGCGGAGTAGATTGGTTGTAGTAACGTTGAGAAGCAATTATGCAAGGAAGATAGTGACAATTTAGACAGTTGCCCATCTTTTCACACTTTGAATAGTTCTTGACTCTATCTTGTGGAGTGAGTCATGTAGCAGTCAAGGAGCTGGCCGAGTAGTCTTCAAAAGCTTACAGAGAGGTTTTTATTCAAATTTCCCCTCTTGGATGCAGTAAGATACAAGATTTAGATATCGAGTGAAAGAGAGTGGAACAAAATTTGTTCATGATATTAGTCATGATAGTTTACAAAAGATTACTTTGCTGAACTTGTCACTTTGTTCAGACACTTCCACCAGACGTGAGTTGCTGTGGGATATTCAACTATGATTTTTGCAGGTTAGATTATCACTATAATGTTGTAGTGATAAACGGTAGTAGAAGATTTTACTTGGAGTTTACAAAGGTGGAGCCTTTTGTGAGGTGGGCTTTATACAGGTCTTACAGTTCCTTTCAGTTTTACTATGGTGAATATACATCAGTGATTACTTACAGTAAAAAGTTTCCCGATGCTCATGTAAAACTTTGTGATAGTTTATAGTTAAACTATTTCTAGTTCCCACTTTAGCGATTTGGTTTTCAGATACTCTGTGAACGATCCTTGTACACAGTGGAGGTTTGACTTGTGAAGAGACAATGCCGCTTGGAGACAAAGTGGGAGACAGTTTACCAGAAATTCAAACAGTGGAGGTCGTCAGCAGCGAGGAACGAGATCAAGAGCAGGAGGTGACGGTGCAGCCTCAAGTAGAAGAGAATCCGGTAAACACATTTGTGGTAGAAACAAAAATTCTGGGTTAGATTGGGAGGAGGCACTAGCCGTAGAAAAACTTCTAGAGGAATCTGGCCTAGAGTACAGGATATGTGAGGATGAGTTACTCGACCTTCCAAAGGATATTGCTGAACATTTGAGAGATCTTCAGTATGTTCAAGATTTTCTGTCAGAAGAAATTCTTGTACTAGAGAAATTTCTTGATAGTCTTAAAAAGGATTGAAAGCGAATACCTGTAGCTTGTAGAACGAAGGTACTGAAGGGATTGGGAGTTTGCACCCGGTCTCACTACTTGTAAACTTGATGTTTTGAAAGCATTGTAAATATATATATATGACGTAGTCAATATATTGAGCTTTCAGTGTGTAGTGTGTTTGTTGAGGGGGAGTGTGACCCTTGTGTGAAGGAGAAAAAAAAGAAGGAGAAAAAAAAAAAGAAGAAAAAAAAAGAAAAAAAAGGAAGTTTTCAAACAATTATTGTTTGCAATTTGATGGAAGAGGGCATCGTAGGCGATGCAGGCCCAAGTTGATGGCAGGCGATGGAGATCGAATCGGGATCGCAAAGCGATGCGATGTACCATGTGTGTTGTCTTGTTTTGTGTTGTGTTTACTTTAGACTGGAGAGTCGTTGCTAGCTGTTTGTTTGTGTTTGGATCATCTCTAGTCTTGCTTCTTGATGCGCGCCCGTGTAGGGGTGACGCTGATTTTTGGAGTAGTTTTACTCCTGTGTGCTGTCGATAAGGGGCTGGACTTGATCACCGGCCGACCTATCTATGTTTCTCTCACGGTGAGATTGGAGTGATGACCAATAGACCGTGAGAGTCTTCTTGCTGTTATGACAGGTTAGGTTGCCCATACCCCTTAGTTAGTAGGGCTAGAGTAGCTAAGTGCGACATGACGTCAGGTGCCCATAGGGTTATTCGGTGGAGATCTGGCAGTGGTGCCACTTGAGGTTTCATCATCACGGAGCAGTCTAGTGGTCATGTTGAGGACCGCGGTGGATTTACGTGGAGTGGTTTGAGGTATCGGCTACCTTAACCTATCTAGCCAGTTGTTGCGGAGGAGGACCATAGTGTTGCAGACTCACAATGTCTTCGGTGGTGATATCGTCCAGTGTTCCAACCCCATTGATTTGGGACATGGACGGGATGTACGGGGTCGTTGTGGTAACACACTTTTTGTTTTTTTTGCAGAATTTAAACAATTTTAGAAAACTAGTACCAAAGCAGTGTTTGTAGCTAGAGAAGGGTACGCTAAATAGAGTGGATTGATGAGATCGTCACGAGGGCACAAAGAATCACGTAGTCGGATGTACCAACGCCAACGTCTTCGGCGCCTTCGGCAAAAGCTCCTTTTCTGAGGTGTCTCTACTCACGCGCCTCCAGCGTATAAGGAAGCTACGTTTCCGGCGCAGACACCTCAGGAGGAGGTTTTGCTAAAGACGTCAGGAGAAGGGCCCGGACCTCTAAAGGCATCCGACCATGAGTGCGCCTTCGGCGGAGCGCCGCTAGCGCGGAAAGGGAAACCTTCATAACAATCGGGACACACGGTAGATCCAGTTGGTTGAAGTTGCATTAGAAAGAGCTCGGGACGCTCGTTCTAACGAGTCCAAGAGCGTCGGAGATGGATCAGGAATGGAGAAGTTATGAGCGTCGGAAAACTCGTAGCCGGACATGCGCCGTTCGCGCTAGGGTTCACAGCCGGAAAGGATTCCCGTACGCCCTCGGCGATGCGCCTTCGGCGGAATCACGCGCTCATAGGAGGAAACCAACTGAGAGTCGGAAGCGCCTTTGGCGGCTGTTCATGGAAGGAAAGCGCCGGTCGGATGTACGCCTCCGACGTGGCGCTGACGGCCGGATGCGCTGGCATGAGTTGCGCTGACGGATATGCGCCGGCAGCAACGGACGAGGCATAAAGGACAAAATAGGCGGTACGACTGCGCGCCGGCGTAATTCGCTCCGACTGGATGTGCGCCCCCAGCAAGGCGTCGACGGATAATGAACGCACCAGCGGCGACACGCCTCCGGTGAGGGACGGGTTAGGAAAAGACAACAGGGCCGACGTATACCCTGCAGCGGACTCGAGTCCGGAAGGTGGCGGCGGCGGGAGAATTCAACGTTTAAGCATGCGAATGCGCGCAGTGCGGAGACGTGAATTCGCGCATGCAAAGGGCGAACCGTTAAGCCGTATAGCCGGCTGCGTACGTTGCAACCAGTAAGAACGTTGGACGTTCTTGAAATCGGAGAAGAAAAGACTGCGCTCCAGTCTCATTCTCTCATTCTTGACTTTGCGATTTCCAGTTTCCAAGATTACGCGCAAGGGCGGAGCGACCTGCAGTGAGAGTAGAGAGTGCGGAGACGAGTTGCGCAAGGATCTTGGCGGACCTTGAAAGAATTGTGAGTAGCGATCTTGAACGAGCGCAGAGAGAGTGAGCAGTCAGTGCTTGAGTGGCCGACGCGCAGTGGCGATTGTGAGAGAGCGAGCGAAAGGGAGAACGATTGTGTGTGTGCAGGCAACGCAATGTCGAAGGTTCCCCAGCTGCGAGTGTCTCCACTCAGGGTGCCGCAGATCGGTCTACGCGCATTTCAAGATGTGCTGCTGAGGCTGAAGCTCGATTTTCTCCTATGGGGGTGGAACTGGACATGTCCGGAGATGGTGCGCGAGTATCTGCAGGAGAGACACAAGCCTTCTCGCGGATTCCGCCCACACCCAGAGAGATGGGACATTTGCAATTGGGCGCAGGTGTTGGGCAGGTGTGCCGGCGAGGAAGGGGATCTCCTCTTCGAGGCCGATAGCGTGAAGGTGTCCCAGGAGGAAGAAGTCTCTTACAATGAGCTCTTCAAAGTTGCCAGACATCCCAAGAACGGTTTCCGGACACGGGATTACAAGGATCGATTGCGGAGAAATGTCGCGACGGCATTGCTGCAGATATTGCAGCCGACCAAGACCGCTTACATGCATGGTTGGCAGGTAGAGTTTGTGGAGCTAGTGTTGTCAGGAGCTCCAGTGCATTGGGCACGGCTCCTGTGGAAGGTGACGCGCCAACATGCGCAAGAAGAGAAGGGAGGAACCCTCAATCATCTATCGCCTTACTTAATCGTGTTTTACCGGGCCATGGGATGTTTGACAAATGCTGAGAAAACACGGTTTCCACAGCTGACCCGGACTTATCCAGGTAGATATTCAAGGGAGGCCGAAGTAGACACGGATCCGGACGAGGAACCTGCTAGTACGCCTCCGGCTCCGGCTCCAGCAAGAGCAGCAGAAGAACGTCGAAGTGAGCGCATTCCGCGAAAGCGGAAGTGGGATGAGAGACCTGAGGACAGGCAGCCGGAAGTGCCAGCTGCGCCGACTCGTGGTCGGCCCACCCCCGAGCCTCACAGTCGACCAAAACAGAGGGCACGCAAAATGCCAACTGTTACTGAGGAGACCGGGCGAACTCCGACCCGGCGGAATCTCACACAGGAAGAGATAATCGCTCAGATCCTAGGGAAGACGGCAGATACCTCTGCACAGAAGGCACCACGGCCTTCGGGAGGAGATGGACGGACTGACAGTCGGCCGACTGCGAGTCGGATGACTGAAGGCCGACAAGCGGAAGGAAGGCCAACTGAACGGCGCGTTGAACCGGACAGCAGGCCGGAAGCAGAAGAGAGTTTGGCTGACGAGCCAACAATCCTCAGAGGGTCGTCTTCGGCGGAAGGCACTTCCGGAAGAACGCCACCAGCAAGCAGGCCAAGTGGAGTCAAGACGCGCAGGGTGTATCCGACTTCCAGTCGGACAACTGCTGGTCGGCCGACTGCGAGTCGGACAACAGAGAGTCAGCCGGATCCGCCGACTGCGAGACGGACGGGGCCAACGACCAGTGTGCGGACGCCTTCGGCGGACGCACCTTCAGCAAGGACACCTTCCGCGCAGATTGCGCCGGAAGGACAGGCAGCAGAAGCGGGCGGTTCAAGAGTGACAAAAGTCACTGCGGCGTCGACCCCTTCACAAACCGAAGATCGAGCCGGAACAGGGGCTCAAGCAGTGGGATCTCCCACTGCCCTGGATATTTTAGCAGGCAGTGGAGCAGCAGTCGCAGCGGAAGCTGCTGCGCGCCACAGTTCCAGGGAGTCGCCAAGGGATTCGGTGGCGACTGAAATCCTCGAGACTGAGGATGATACGAGCTCGGAAGAGCAGGAAGCGGATTCGGTGCAGAAAACGCCAACAGGGGTGCTGTGCGAACAGATAGTTCCACTCCTGCGATATCTGGATCGCAAGACATCCAAATACGCAAGTGCCTTAAAACCGCAGTCTTATGTGGAGACTATCAGGCGAAGGACGAGGAGCAAGGTGGCAAAGTGGGCCTCTAGTTGCCAAGTATATGTGGATAGGAACACCGCCCTCCGACAACACCTGGCGGTCACCCAGAAGCTATACCAAGCCTTGCAGCAGCAGAAGGAGGATGCGGCGACGAAAAGTCAGGCGGATGCCGAACTAATACGGGCAAAGATCGAGTCGGAATTGCAGGAGGAACGGAGACAGAACCAAGTCCTAGCAGCCGAGCTTGCGCGCCAGACGCGCGCCTTAGAAGAAAGTCAAAGAGCCCGCAAGGAGGATGAGGAGTTGTTGTGCAACTTGCAATCCGAGTGCTCGGATTTGAGGGCACAACGTGCGGGATTAGAAATGCAGCTGGCCGAGGTGGAGAGCAGCTGCAGGGCGCGAGGAGAGTTGGCGGCACAGGTGACTCGTTGTCTAAAAGGATACGCCCATTGGGAGGTGGCAGCTCAAGAGAGGATTACACTCCGGGAGTTCGAGCTTCGGGCGGCGGCGTTGACGGAGGGTGACAGTCGGAGTCGGCGGCGAGTGGCGAGAAAATTAGAAACCTTCTTGTAGGGTGCGCGCGACACTATGGCGCACTTGCAGTCGGAAGTCACCACAGCGCTCCGACGCCTGGGGTTACGCAGCCGGTCGGAAGACTGGCAAGGTAGAGATAGTAAGCGGAGCAGTCCGGCGCGCAGGAGGCGCAGCACCGGATCTGCTGAGTGCAGTAGAATAGTTTGGTTTCGCGCAGATGCTGCGAGTGGTAGATAGGATAGCGTAGTGCTAGTTAGGATTCTTTTGAGAGTATAAAGTAGATCAAGGCGTTTTGCCTGGGGACTCTTCCAGTTTCGGAAGTGCAGATCAGGAACTCACTTTCTTGGCGTGTTTGTGCATTTTGGTCCTGGCACCACGTAGAGAAGCTGCAGCATAGCGAAGTTACCGTATGTTGTAGTTGAAGGCCTTCGGCTGAATGTTCAGAGCTGGCACCCGGTTAGAGACTTGAGTAGTGCGGATCTGCACCTGCGGGTGATTTCTGATGCTCAGAGCCGGCTGCGAGTTAGATACTTGAACAGTTCCCCCTTACTCCTTCGAGTGACATATCCTGATTGTACTCCTACGGGAAGTTTCCCCTGAATGCCAATGTGAAGTTTCATTACTTCGTGTAAACCTTGGTTTGTAATTCAGGTTGTGTGTGTGTTACTGGATCGTGTTTTCAGTAAGTTCTCAGTCGGGTCTGCACTCCCTGCGTTTGGTGTGATAGTCGAGGGTGACGTCCACGGCGTATGTAGAGGCTTCGTTCCGAAGTGGGAAGTCCAGTCCGGGTAGCCCCGCTAGTTCCTGGCGGAAGGGCAGTAAAAGCCGGAGTGGGAGGCACTACCTGCAGAACCTCTGAGTGAACTTGTGAGACACTTTCCTCCTGAAATCCGAAGCGGAGGTCCTGACCGACCTCCGAGTTGTGCTTTTTGCCAGTTTCAGGTGTGTGTGTGTGCGTTGAGTGACCAAGCTGTACCGTGCATCCTCCGAGCATCCTCCGAGTTGAGATCCTCCTCCGAGTCGAGCCTCCGAGTCGAGCACTGCAGTATTTCTGGGAGTGACAGTCGCCTAGAATTCAAACTCTACAAAAGTCTGTTAAACGTGACACTTTTACTCTGTGTGTTGCCTCTGTCCCTGTGGGTTCGATCTTTGTACCATCATACTGCAGTTTTAGCCTTTGGTGGGTTATTACAGTCGTGAAGGGCTCTCGACGGTACTCCGGTGCAGTGGGCACCATCGAGCTTGATGATTTTATTCAGGAGTTCGACACGTGGTGTGATATGCAATTTCTGCGTAACCCCACGTTGTTTACACCCTTCTTTGCATGGAAGGGGTTATTCCAGCATTTGGAGGGGCCTCCCATGGACGATTATCATGAGTTTGGGAGAGATTATGCTGCAGAGATTGATGCATGGAGACGCCATTGGTCTCTGAACTACTTATCCATTACCTAGGGTGGGGTGGGTACGAGTGGAGGTGCGAGTATCGGCATCAGTGGAGGTGCGAGTAGAAGCATCAGCAAGGGTACCAATGGAGCAATTGGCGCAACTGGTACCAATATCAGCAGCGGTACTGTTAGCATTGCTGGTGGCAGCACGAGTGGATATGCTAATGGCGTACCTTTGTTTAGCCCCATTCCAGAAGTTGAGGAAGAATTATCATGGGGTGAAGACGAAGAAGTTGAGAAGTCCCCAAGAGTTCGAGCGGAAGACTGGTGAGAGTCTTTGTGAGGCATACACTCGTACACGACGTCTGATCTTCGTTACTCACGGTGTGACTGAGGCACAAGCTGTCGAGTATTGGTATCGGATTCTGGACAGAGAGTTGCGAAGGAGAGTTCGTGATGCTACTCTTATGAGCGACTCATCACCCACATTAGCCCATGTTTTTACTCTTTCTGAGAAGATTGAGCTGAACATGGTGGAGGAGAGGGTGATGACGTCTACATTTGCGAGGCACACGACCACTACTTCGCGTATCCCACACATTACATCACAGTCTCGCCCCATGGGTGGTGGTGGTGGGAGTCGTGGAGTTCATACACGACATCCTTCAAGTCACAGAGAGCCTAGCGCGCGACCACCACTACCTTCATTTTCTGGCCAGCCACAAGGACCGTCATGTTGGACATGCGGAGGTGGTCACATGAGGAAGGATTGTCCCCCAGGAGAGAGAGGGACAAACTTCACAAGCTAGGCCACAGCCGGCACAGGTGACCTGTGATCATTGTCATCGACCAGGTCACCCTCGAAAGCGTTGTTTTGACCTTCATCCTGAGTTGCGATCTGGAGGTAGAGGTCGTGACGGTGATGCTTCACGAGGCCGAATTGGTCGAGGTGGCAGAGGCGGTAGAGGTATAGGTGCCATTGAGCGTACCACAGCTTGTGTTACTTCAGCCACAGAGAGCGCTATGGCTGCCCGGATTGAGCAGTTGGAGCAGAGACTTGCTTCTATGGCTGGTTTGGGGGCGAGCACTTCCACATCTTACGAGGGAAAGGATTTTTTTTGTTTGGCTAGTGCAGCACAGGTTGAGGCATCAGTTGCAGTGACCAGAGGTGGTGCTCGCACTTCAGAGCCACGTGGTGCAACTGTGGAGTTGGACCCTCAAAGGGATGAGCGTGGACGTTAGTCTAGACTTCCCCAGTCCTTTTTGTTGTAGGAGATGGGTAGCAGTTCATCTATGAGACCTGCACTGCCTAGTGACACTAGAGTGAGAACTAAAATTCTTACATCATCTGTTGTGGACGCAGACGTGCCATCTAGTGTAGTGATGCGGATGGCCACTTCAGTCTTGCGATCTTCATTGTTTTCAGCCACGGAGTTGATGGATTCTGGTATTGCTTTGGCTCAAGTATTTCGAGTAGCAGCCACGTCGTGTGAGCGTGGGAGAGTCACTGCTACGAGTGCCGAGATACGTAAGGACAAGGTTGAGGAGCCATCCTCAACGTCTACATTGTTTGAGGAGACGATTTGGCAGGCGGCAGCGGCAAAGGATGGAGTCCTTACTAGCTCGACCAGCCATTGATCGTGAGACAATTGTCCCTGGTGTGTGTATGGTGGACAACCGGGGTGGCTTATTTCGCTTAGTGAGCTCTACCAGATAGGTGTATGTCCGAGCCAGAGTTTTGCTGGATTCTTGTGCACATCCCTTGATGTTGGGCAAGGCTGCATGCATTAGTTTGGGTATTCGGAGGTCAGAGTTGAAACCTTGCCCATTCCAGATCCTGACTTCACTTGGTGGCGCCAGCGATAGGTCTTATTTTATGACCAGGAAGAGCATATCGGTGTAGTTGAGGCATGATCATGCTCATGATAGCTCGCAGTGTGGAGTTCGTGCGGTGGTTACATCAGCAGAGTCATATGATGTGCTTGTTGGTGGAGCTGTGTTATATCCGATGGGTTTTCGGATGGACTATTGGACGGAGACTACTGCCTATCGTCCTGGTTGGCAGTCTGGCGATGGACGTTTGAGCAAGCTGCCAGTGAGATTTATTTCTTGAGATCGACCTCTTAAGTCTTCATCTGCGATCTTAGCCTCCGTTGCGGGTTTCAGCGGAGTGCTTACTTGGCCTGATGACTTGTTAGAGGGGAACATGTCAACCGACGATACTCCTGTCTATGAGGACGTGGAGGAGATTGTGAGCCTCGCAGTGGCAGTGTCATCATCTTTGGATGTTCCACTGTGGAGTTCTTGGCAGGTTTTACAGTTGGAGGCTAATAGGTTGGTGAAGAAGGCTTGGAGTGAAGCCTCTTTACCAGCAGAGCGAGAGAGTGCTTCAGCTGATCGGCTAGTTGGTGGTTCTAGCGCATTGTCTCCATTGGTTACTACACCTATTGCATGGGAGTATTCCCCAGAGGGTGTTTGTTTACTGGATCTTTTTGGTGGGATCAGCACTGGTTTGGCTGCAGTGTTGCCGTAAGGTATTCTCGTACGGAGATACTGGTATGTGGAGAAGGACGAGACTGCACGTCGAGTTTCTTCACAACATGTTGCACAGTTGATGCAGCAATTTCCTTCGTTGTTGCCGCGATCAGTTGTTCGAGGATATAAGAAGGCGTTACCTTCAGACATTTCGTTGCTGGGGGCGCCAGACCTTGACCGCGTTGGCCATATTGATAGGGTGATTGCGGGCTGGCCATGTCAGGGACACACACGCACTAAACATGGGACAGGGTTGCATGATCCAAGATCTCGAATGTTTTGGAAGATGATGCGAGTGTTACGCCATCTCTAGGTGCAGCAGACACGTTCCCCAACATACATTATGGAGAACGTACCATTGTTGGATGACACGCGGGCTCAGTTGCTAGCGAGTGTCCATCAGGTCCGAGCATGGATTGGTTCAGTAGTATTGTTGGATGCTGCGAGAGTTGGATCCCGTGCTCATCGTGCACGTTTATGGTGGACTAACCTTTTGCCACGAGAGATATTGCGTCATGCCTATGATTCTGTGCAGCGGGATCCTACACTCACCGTTGACAGTATCTTGGATGTTTCCCGACACTCTCAGGTGGTGAGAGTTACTGATAGGTCACCTATGGCATTGGTGAACCGCGTAGGTCAGCCTAAGATGGCTTTACCTACATTTGTCAATTATCCGGCATCACATGCATATCGTGATGGTGGACCTGGAGTACTGTGGGACAGTACAGTACATTAGTTGATGGAGCCCAACGTTGATGAGAGAGAGCGTGCGATGGGATTTATGATTGGTGTAACCGTAGGTGCTACAGTTTCAGAGGCTTCGCGTCGTTAGGTTTTGAGTCAAGCTATGGACTTGAACTGCTTGACTTGGATTGTGAGCTTGGGTTTGGCGGAGCAACGCCGTTTGCGAGTTGATTTGGTGGTTAGTACACCAAATCAGTGTTAGTCTGGCAATTTCATGCAACGCGGTGTGGTTGTTGGTTGCATTATCCACGTTGAACTTTCCGACTAGGTGATGGATCTCGAAGTCATCGAGTGTAACCCAAAAGTGCTCGGCCTGGTTAATTCCCGAATGGGCATCTCGAAAACGATGGAACGATAGCAAGGCCGTATGCAGCACTGCTTCTGAATCAATCCAGTGTGCCACGATTGCCTAGTAGGCGTGACGGTTCGGTCCACTCCACATATCGAAGCTAAAGTGATCCTTGACCTCCGCCTGCCTTAGAGTCTCTTTAACCTTGTCCTTCATCTCTGTGTATAACGCCACGATGTATCGCTGAACTGTATCACCACTAAGCGGTAATGTTTCTTCGATTGCCGTGAAGTTTGGCTTGCATGCCGCCAAGTATTTTAATAGCCTTCGAAAGGACTCAGTCTCGCAACAGCGGAAGCTTCAAATAATTTTTGAAGAGAGGATTTTTGAAGAGAGTATAAGCTTCCGCTTTGTTTCTTCCGCTTTGTTTCTTCAAAAATCCATCGTGCAAAACAAAGCTGAAAGATATCCGCATTGAACTCAAGACTAGGTAGCTGCTGGCCGAAGGCAGCCTGGATTGTTTGTTGATGCTGCGGGGGTTCGCCTTCGTTGATTGACTGCCCATCCGAACCAACCTTATGGACCTTTTGAAGATGTTCGAGAGCGTTCTTCGTTGTGGACACTGCAAAGTGGACCGCGGTTTTTGGATTGGGGCATCTATTGCATCGCCATCTTGATCGTCCTTGAACGGTAATCTCACACCCGTTGATAGGACGCCAGATAATACTCTTCCGTGCCTTCTTCTTGCCCACAAACATATCCGGAATGGATGTGTTGTTCGTCTCATGGTCCCCGGCTTCGGCTGGATTGCTGCCGACAGTCGGAGGAAGAAGTCCGCTTGGAACAGACGAAAGCGCTGAGGAGCGTGACGATCCCGCTGATCTGTGGGCAACTTGGGCTATCCTCTGCCATTTGGAAGGGAGCGGTCGGATGCAACTGGTTGGGGGAGAGTATGGCGGCGTGAGAAAAGGGCAGCCTGAGGAGAGATGCCAGGCGTACGCTTTGCGGAGGAACCGGCAGAGTGTTGTGGTGAATTGTGAGGAAGCGGCAGGTGTTGCAATGAATTGAAGAGAGGGGGGGAGTTTGCCAGAGCCTGAGCGACAGGTGGAAGAAGAAGAATGCTCTAGAATCACCGCTCAAATTTTGTCTACGCTACAATCTCTCAACCCATCGACCCTTCGACCCTCCAACGCGCCTCAAAAAACCACAGTCGACCGCAGTCGAACTGGATCACGGCGCTTCCAGACTGGATTGCACAATTCTACGCTAGTCCATCAAACCTGCCGACTAGACTGGACTACGCAATCCGTCTAGTCCAGTTTGTAGTCCTGGACGGACCGTGGGGAACACTGGTCGTCTTGCGACGAAGTCCGAAGTTCTTTGGCCGATTTATCCTTCTTCGCCGAAGACTCCTTCTTCACCGAAGACTCTGAAGTCTTCGGGGGAGCCCCTTACTTTGGCTCTCGTGACTCCGTCTCCTTTGAGTCCTTCTTTTTGGCACCCTTCTTGTCACACTTCGCCTTCTCCGAAGTGGTCTCCTTCTTCTGAGTGGCGCTTCGGGTTTCCACCCGCCCAACCATAGTCTCTTCGTCCGGCCATCAATTTTCATCGTCTTGTTCCTCCGAACTTAGTTCTACTTGGTTGACTTGCGCGTCCTCCTTCTGCGGCGGTGTGACGAATCGCACTTGTTGTCTTGCCACTCGAGATTGATTACATTCTACTGTAGTATGCCCTTGCTGCCGGCAATTACTGCATAGAGGGATATAACCTCTTGGCTTTCGAGGATGCGGACAATTAGGAGCAAAATGCCCGACATCGCCACAGTTGAAACAAGCGTTCGGAGGAGGTGGGCCTGCTGTAGCAGGCGGTGCCAATCTTCGTTGTGGCACCGTAGTAGCCACCTCCTTGGGCACAAAACGTGTTATATGAGCGGGCTGGATGGGGGTTGTCGGAGGCCCTTCCTGTACGGCATAAGCAACTTCTTCTGGGGCTTCTGTGTAATATCCCCCCGCTTCCCATGTGGGTACCCATTCTATTGCATTGACTGGGTATGTCCGGCATTCGACGTTCGCGTGGCCTACTCTGCCACAATTTGTACACTAGAGGTTGGGCCTTGCCCCAGTGAGGAACTTCCTCTTGTCTCGGCTCCCTACAACATGAACCTTCAAGTCAGCGAAGTCCTTTACTAAGGCATCCACCTTAGATACTATAGAGGTGGTGCCTTTCTCGGGGGCGGCCATCCGCCGGTTCTTTTTCTTACTTTCTTTCTTCGGCTTCCTCTCGTCCTCAGAAGAGGATGAGTCTTCTGATTCGCTCGACTCTGAGGATGCAAACGACTCACTGGACGAAGGTGAAGCAGCCCGTCTCTTCCGCCGACTGCTTTTAGATTTTCGCTCGTCTGGTACCCGGCCTTTTGGACGCTTGTTTAGGGTAGATGTCTCAAAGGCCTCGGCGGAGGTAATCACCTCGTCAATAGTATCACACCTACAGCGTCGGCAGTAGGTCTCCATTTCCATTGGCAAGCCCGTTACATACCAATCGATGGCTTGTTGAGTGGAATAAGGCACTCCTTCTCCAATTTTTGGGATGCGATCCAGGAGATCTTAAAATCTCTCAGTATAGTCTCTCAGGTTTTCCTTGCGCTCCCTATGTAGGTTTCGCAACTTTGTCAACACTCGACTATCATATCCCAGTTCCCGGAACCTCTTCAAGAACTTCTCTCGGAGTTTAGCCCACGTGTCAATTCCCGTGGGAATCGTGCTCTTGTGGTTGTACCAACTTCGGGCTTTCTTCCGAAGCACGCTGGGGAAAATTGGCAATCTATCCGCTTCATTGTCTTCCTTATTGGTGATGGAGACCGACTCAAATAATTTGATGTATGCGTATGCATCGTCATTTCCTCTACCCTTATATTTGGGGTAGGAGTGTTTAGTAAAGGGTTGACGATTTCCTTGCTGATCTCCCATCGATCGATCTGGTGGACCCCCGCCTCCGCCTCCTCCGCCACCTGGTGGGTTTGGTGGTCCTCCTCTCTGCGAGCCTGGTGGAGATGGGGATTCTCCACCACTGCTTCCACCTCTTGAAGTGCCTCCGGAAGATCTTACAGAATTCGAATCCCTGAATAAGGTCGTGGGCCGAACAGGTGATGTCGACTGTTAGCAAAAAGATCTTTGTAGTTCTGCACCACAGTCTGCACTCGAGCCGTGTCTTCGGTTGGTAAATCCAACAGCATATGGAAGACTCTGGCGTCATCCGGTATGCCGAAGAGTGGTAAAGAGTACAATTGAGGTGAAGTTGGATCTTCTACAGCCGTCAACTCATCAAGGGGTAAGAGGTGTGCATCGATCGGAATTGATGCCAACTTCTTCCGGACGTAGGCTTCGTGCGTAGATGGGAAATTCGCAGGTCGCCTCGTTTGCGGGGGTGCAATCACAGGCAGAAGGGGAATTGGTCTCTTCCCTTTCCCCTTTCCTTTCCTTTGATCCCGTTCTTGTGGATCTTCGGGATCTTCCTTCTTTTCTTCTCGACGGAGATATCGCGCAGATCGATCGCTTACCTTCTTGAAATCATCTCTCGTCGACATTCATCGTGCATTGCTGCACACACAACTTCTGTGTTTGACGCTCTATCTCCGGCAGCGGCGCCAAAAGAAAAATTTATCTTTGTAATGACAGATAAATACCAAAATGGAGCATAATGATATAGATCCGATCCCACGAGGATAGAAACAAACACAAAAGTCACGATTTGTCACCAGATAGCATTCTATTACGAAGTATTACTTCTTAAGCCAATGTTACTCCCAGAAGACACTACTCAGCTAGAGCCAAAGACTCACAGGGTAGTGCAAAACCGTATTCACAACCTGAACCTTTTCCAATCAAAACCTGTGAGAATCGAAAGCGATCCCACACTTATATTTCAGGAGGAAAACTTCCCAGCACTGCATACATCTCAACACACTGACCCATAAACTCAGACCTGAACTTGCTTAAATCCCGCAGTAATCCCAGGCTATCCAAGACATCCAAGCTGAATACTCACAACTCCCGATGCGGTAACTTCGACCACCAGGAGCGCCCTATGCTCAATGCCTGGATCACACACCAGCACATAGACACACAGCGAAGACAAAATGACAGTTGAGACAAGCCAATAGACAGAAAAACCCCCCAAGGAAAGAGCCTTGGGCCTCTTTATTCACAATGGCAAATCTGGAATATCAACCGCTTGAGGCGAATCGGCCTCAGGGACTGTGCCGTCTGATGTAACGGTTACAGCATCATCTGAACTACTCTCTACTCCTAATCTACGCAACACGTTTACAATCTCTACTTCTACATTCTGGCGCGCCTCATTCAATTCCTCTGAAAATGAATTAACTAACTCTACAATCTGTTTGTGCCCTACGGATCCGCTGGTCTTCGCGCTCATCAGCCGTCGCTCGAGTAGATCTAGCTTCAACCACTTCACCGAATCCAATCCCTACATCGCGAACCCGTTCAGGCACTTCTCTAACCGCAATCTCAACACGTCGGTTGAATCCTTCCGCAGCTGACGGTAGGCATCCTCTTCCTTTTCCATTCTCCTTTGCGACTCTTCCGATCTCATCTCCGCCTTCCCTAACTGCTCTCGTAACCGTCGACAGTCAGATTCAACCTTTAATCTACATTCGACCTGCGAAGACTTGGCCGACTCGCAATCTGCCAATTTCTTGGCCCAATCCACTAACTCCTCATCATGCTTCTGGTTTCCCGCCGACAGACTTGCTGATAGCTCCTCCGCACGTCGGAATTCCATCTCATACTTCGCTTCAATCCCCGAGATTTTCCTACGAAGATCTTCCTCCGCCGTCTTTGTATCTGCGAGTTTGCCCTGAAGTTCTTCAGCGATACGAGCTTCTTCGGCTCTACGGGCTTCCAACTTAGCAAGTTCCTCGATGTGCATCTTCTCTCGCTTCTCCGCAGTAATGATCAGCCGCTCCGGTCTTTTACTTGCCGCCTCGTAAGCTTCCCTGGATTTCTCCAGTCTCGCTACCAAATCCACTATTACTTTCTGGACATTCTCATTGGAGATACGAAGTCCTCTACAGGCCTCCTCCATCTCTGCACAACGCCCGGATTCCTTCTATAGATTCTGCTGCAGTACTTTGCACTCATTTTCCTTCTTCCGAAGCTGGGCTTCTCGCTCTCGCACCAATGCAGTTGCGGACTCCCACTCCCTCTTTACTGCAACTGCTCTCTTGAGCTTTGTCCTATTCCTAATCATTGGTACATAGAATCCTGGCTCCTCTGTTATAGCATACTTTCCTCTCTTCCCGTCCAAGTACTTCAACAATGGAACTACACTATCCTACACATTTCCTGAATTTAGAATTCATGAAATGTAATTTCTAATGTCTTCACATCTTCGCCCGAAGTCTTCTCTCCTTCTTCGGGTCTCACCTCTTTCACCGGAGATGTCGGCAGTGTAATGCACTCGGCTTCTATCACCGTCCCTCCTACCCTTGCGACAACCTGCTCCAGAATCTCATCGCTCAAAGTAAACTCCTTCTCTAGGTCCTCGTTCATCTTCATCTGTGATGTCCCTTCGCCTTGCGCAGACCGTGTCCGCTCCGAAGATAGAGAAATCGGACTTACCAATTCCGTTTCCTCCTTCAAAGGTTCTGCCGATATATGTGCCGGAACTTCGATTGACACCTCCGAAGGTACTCTGATCTCCACAGGTCGCATTACCTCGCTAGCTACGACTTTGGATGTGTCAATCGAAGTCAATAATTAAAATCAACAATTGGTGCCACCGTCTTCTCCACACTGCTATTTGACACCTCAACTGTCACCATCCTCTGTTTCGCCTTCTTCTTTGGTCTTGCGCGAGCTCTGTGCTGTCTGGCTCCACTTACATCCATATCCATCCTCCTTACCACGTGGGCCAATTCCTCCTCGTCATCACTCACGACCTTCCTTCTCTTTGTCAATCGTCTCTCTCGCTGCTCCTGCCTTTGAACCACGTCCACCTGCACTGGTCCTCGAGCGGTTGTGTGTGTTGGAATTGACTCAGCCGTCAGGATTTCCCGCTCTCTCGAAAATCGTTTCTCTTCCTCCCTCGTAAGCAATCCCATCCCTCGATAGAAATTCACCAAAAAGGGAGTGATGTGATTGGTCAAAGGTCCCGTCCACCGGGAGCCGGCATTCACCCAGACAAGATCATGGAAGATCCTTGCTCAATATACGCGCTGTCTCTTCAAAATGCGTTCAAAGAATCCTACTTGTCAGGCCGTCACATAAGTCGTGCGCACCGGCCGTAAGATGTGCATGATCCCTAACGCGATCGCCCTTCTCTTCGGAGCTTTGTAATTAACAGTCTTCCAATCTCGAAGAGAGGCCCGTAAGAGAATTCCTCGCCGCGCGTAAGTCCTACGCTATTCTTCTCAAATAGCAGATCTCCTTCGCTGCCCGCACAGGGTCCCAGTACCATCGTCCAATGTTCGATAGTCCACAGCATGGGATTACCGCGGAGCTCCTCGCCTTCGACCGTGCTCTTGTCCATAACTTCCTTGCTGATACTCGCTGAGACTCAATTCCAATTCCACAAAAGGAATTCAAGCCGCAGTTCCCTCAACTCGTGTCTGAAAGGTCTCAATCCCTCGTAAGGCATCTTCAAGGGAATCAATTTCCTCAACTTTCCACTCTTTTTGGGCGCCATGTCTTCAATTTGCGTTTCGCTTATCGCGGGTTGGCTCGATTGCAATTCCTCTCTCTCTCTCGCTCGTTCTTGCTTGATATAGCAATGTCGGCGCAAAGTCTCCTCGTATTGTCTTTACCTTTGAAGCCCTAACATTGCCTTCTCCCGCGCCTCGTAGAACTCTCGATGCGTGCGAGCATTGTCCGGCCCGTTGCATGATTTGAAATTGATTCCGATGTCTTCGCCGAAGACGCAGCTCTTTGTACGTCCTTGAAAGACTGCACCGAAGACGAATTCTAACTAATCCTATCATAACTCCTATAAATCTACTCTTTCCAACTCACATACCTATCTTCTACACAAATATGTTTATGTTTTTGTTAATTTAAAAAAAAAAAAAAAAAGTAGGCCCCACAGTGGGTGAGAGTATGTTCTTAGCATGCAGAGCTCTTTCGGAGAGTTATGCCTGCAGCGTTTGATGAATCTTGCGATTGTTCAACATAGAGAAACGTTGCGATATGCAACCATTCGGGAAGGAGGTTATTGACCATCGATTCGTAGATTTCATGTGGGAGACTACGTTTATTTACAGCAGACTGCACCGACAGCAGGACGCACAATCTTGCGAGTGGGGGAGGTGTTACCTTCTGGAGTTCTCCTGTTAGAGGGTCGTGACGGCGTTGTTTGGAAGGATCATGTGCGCAATTGTGCGCCATGCCACCTCCCAAACGTAGATGGCACTATGGACCCAAGCTTAGCAATAGTACGTGTTGGCTTGAGGTGCATGCTGTGTGGATCAGCTGGTCAGGCGGCCCGTATGTTTGTGTGTGATATGTGCTCTAGGGGATGGCACATGTCGTGCCTAACTCCGCCTATCGATGTTATTCTGGTTGGACGATGGGTTTGTCCTCGATGTACTTCAGAGTGGTAGATGACTTGATCTTCACATGTTATGAATTGCAGAAAGGCGACTAACGATGGAGCGACATAGCACCCGGCCTACTGGTTTGCGCACCCATGAAGGTGTATAGCATGTAGTTGTAGATAGGGCTACCTGGGAGTCAGGGGAACCTGACTGCCAGCTAGGGGGGGGCGAGTTGTGACATTCGAGTGTGTACTCTCTCGCGCCTTATATGTGTGTATGTGTGCGTATGTGTATGTGAGTATCATGTCAGCGATGTAGGATGTATGGCGATACGTCTTCGCACGACAGCTGTCATGTAGTTTTTGGTTTTGCTAAAAATAGCGTCGAGCTTAGGGTTTCAGGTCGTAGGGTATAGGTCGGAGACGGCTCGAAGAACGTTAGTTCTTCAAGTCGAGCCTAGCGCGTTGGAAGTAGTGCCCGTGAGCGTCAGACCTGGAGCCTCAGAGTGTGGAGTGGGTTGGGCTTCACTATGTTTGTGACGGTGACCGTGACGGTTTTGCCAGTAGGGTAAACGACCGACGGGAATTCTAGTGGGGAATCTCCCGTTTATTTCAGTTGTGACATTCGAGTGTGTACTGTCTCGCGCCTTATATGTGTGTATGTGTGCGTATGTGTATGTGAGTATCATGTCAGCGATGTAAGATGTATGGCGATACGTCTTCGCACGACAGCTGTCATGTAGTTTTTGGTTTTGCTAAAAATAGCGTCGAGCTTAGGGTTTCAGGTCGTAGGGTATAGGTCGGAGACGGTGTGTGTGTATGTGTATGTGTATGTGAGTATCATGTCAGTGATGTAGGATGTATGGCGATACGTCTTCGCACGACAAGGGCAGCGAGGGTAAGGGCAGAAAGAGGAGCATTCTCGCCGACATTGCGATATTGAGCGAGAATAAATGAGAGTGAGAGAAGGCGTAATGGATCTAACTTGCTAGCAGCGAAGACGCAAATTGAAAATATGGCGCCAACCAAGACGACCAAGGTGCGGAAATAGGTTCCGCTGAAGGTGCCTTACAAAGAATTGCGACCCTATAGACGGAAGCTCAGCAAATTGCACCTCGATTTACTCCTATGGAATTGGAACTGCATATATGCGAGTATTTGCAAGGAGATCATGGACAAGAACCGGAATGAGGGTGAGGATCTCCGAAGCAATCCAATGATGTGGACGATTGAGCATTGGACGAGTGTGTTGGGGCCGTGTGCAGATCGCGACGGAGATTTCATGTTCGAGAAGGATAATGTGAAGATAACTCGCGCGGAAGAATTTACTTTCGCCCCACTCTTCAAGAACGTGCGATCAGAAACGAATGGGTGGAAGACCGCCGATTATAAGGATCCGATGAGGTGCGCGATTGTGTTGGGCATCTAAACCCTAAATATCTTGCAACCGCAGCGGACGACGTATGTCACGGCTTGGCAGGTCGGATTCTTCAAGCGGGTTATGAAGGGAAATTGGGTACATTGGGCGAGAATCTTTGACGATCTGGTATAGATTAACGCGAGCGCCCGATGGGAAGAACCATTTGTGAATCACTTGACCCCGTACATCGTGAATTTCTATTGAGGGATGGGACTACTCACGAAGGCCGAGGAAAAGTGATTCCCGAAGGAAAGGAAAATTCTAGCGGTCGAGTCCAGCGAAGGAACTGAGGAAGAAAACAATAGTCGACCAAGAGTGCCAACTCAGACAACAGCGCACGGACAAGTGGAGGTGGACTTTCTGCCAACACGAGAGCGGCCAGAAAGGTAAATGGCAAAGAGGCGGAAAGATGACCGATGACGAAGAAGACCTGCTGATGCAATCGCGAATGGCAAAAATTGAGATAGCGGGAATCTGGCAGTGAGGACTCGAGCTAGGCCGAAGAAGAAGGCGAATCGTGGGGTGGTGGTGCCCAAATCTTCAGATATCAGTGTGGAGAAGACAATTGCGGCAACCGTAGCAATAGCCAAAGACAAGATTGACGAGCCAACACTTCAAGTGATGGAAGGAGGACCTTCGGCAATATCAGTTGAAGTTCCAAAAGATGTAGCAGTGGAACCTTCGGATGAGAGAAAAGAGACAATGAGTTCGAGTTTTCCATCTAAGGAGCTGACGCAATTTGTGAGGAGTGAAGACATACCTCAACCAAAGACTAGTGAAGAGTTAGCAAAGGAGCTTACGTTGAATGAGACGATATTGGAGCAGATTGTTGCACAGGTTGGTGGGACGGTAGGAAACATCGTGGATATTTTGGAGCCGCCACCACCTGAGGAGGTAGTGAGACCCAAGGTAGCGACAAAGACTTTGGAGGAGAGATCGCAGGCGATGGAAATTGCCTTCCCTGATTTTCTGCAAGATAGCGTAGTATCTTCATTGAAGTACTTAAACACGAAGAGGGAAAAGCATACTGTGAGAAGGGAGTCAGGATCGTATGTCGAGCTGATCAAGAATAGAATGAAGCTCAAGAGGGCAGTGGCAGTAAAGAGAGAGTGGGGTACTGCAACTGCGATGGCGAAGAAGCGAGCTGCAAGCTTGTTGGTTATCACACTAAGCTTATTCTATTGATGCATTTGTTCATTGTTGATGTGCACTAGAGGACCGATTCTTCCCTACTGCACACTTAGTTCTCCCACCGCTGTCAAAAAAACAGTTGGTCTTCTCAACTTATACCATACTTCTGCTGCTCCAAAGCTTATTGTACTGATGCGTTTATTCATCTTTCATAGTTATTCAACTTCGATTCATGCATGAGACGTCCTAGTTTTAATTTCATATGCATCTTGGTAATCTTGCATTATTTGGACTCTATATCACTCCTTGTTTTCATGTTACATAAGGGCTTGTGGTGCCTAGTTTTTTTGTTTTTCTTTAAAAATCAACAAAACTAAAAGATATTTGTGTAGAAAGTAGTCGTACGAGTGAGAATGAGTAGCTTTTGAGGAGTTATGATAGGATTAGTTAGAATTTGCCTACGGCCAAAGATCTTTGGGTCTTCGGATCTTCGGCGCAACCTTTTCTGGATACTGCAAGAGCTGCGTCTTCGGCGAAGACATAGGATTCAATTTCAAATAGCGCAACGGGCTGGACGACGTTCGCACGCGTCGGCAATTCTACTGGACGCGGAAGGAGGCAATGTTAGGGCTTCAAGGGTAAGGGCAGTACGAGGAGCCTTCGCGCCGACATTGCGATATCGAGCAAGAACGAGCGAGAGTGAGAGAGAGCGAAATCAACGACCTTGCTAGCAGCGAAGACGCGAATCGAAGACATGGCGCCCAAGAAGAGTGATAAGGTGTGGAAATTGGTTCCCTTGAAGGTGCCCTACGAAGAATTGCGATCCTTCAGACGTGACCTGAGCGAGTTGCGACTTGAATTCCTCTTGTGGAATTGGAATTGCGTCTCGGTGAGTATCTGTAAGGAGATAATGGATAAGAACGAGACCGAGGGCGTATCGATTCGAGGTAAACCCATGTTGTGGACAATTGAGCATTGGACGAAGGTGATGGGGCCATGCGCAGGCAGCGACGGAGACCTTTTGTTTGAGAGGAGTAGCGTGGGACTTACGCGCATTGAAGAATTCTCCTACGAACCACTCTTCAGTTCCGGGAAGCAGGGGACGAATGGGTGGAAGACAGCGGATTACATAGATCCGAAGAGAAGAGCGATTGCACTGGGAATCATGCACATCTTGTGACCGGCGCCCATGACGTACGTGACGGCCTGGTAGGTAGGGTTCTTTGAACGAATCCTGAAGGGACAAAGAGTACACTGGACAAGGATCTTTTACGATCTTGTCTGGGTGAATGCGGGCTCCCGGTGGACGGGATCATTGATCAATCACATCACTCCTTTTCTAGTGAATTTCTACCGAGGCATGGAGTTGCTTACGAGAGAGGAGGAGAAACGATTTCCGAAGAAGCGGGAAATCTTGACTGCCGAGTCCAGTGAAAGTACCGAAGACGATACCCGTCAACCCTCAATTCCACCACAGACGACAGTCCGAGGACCAGTTCAGATGGACGTTGTGCAGAGACGGGAGAAGTAAGAGAGACGATTGGCAAAGAGAAGGAAAGTAGTGAGTGATGACGAGGGAGATTTGGCACTCGAAGTGAGAAGAACTGAAACATAAGTAGACGTAATCAGGCAGTCGAGAACTCTCTCGAGACCAAAGAAGAGGATGAATCGTGGGCTGGTGGCAGCTGAAGTGTCAGATAGCAGCGTAGAAAAGACAATTGCCCTGATTGTGAGTACATCCGAAGTCGTAGTGGGCGAGTCGACGCAACATGTGGAGATGGAAGGACCTTCGGGGGTGTTGATCAAAGTTCCAGCGGATGCACCAGCAGAACCTTTGAAGGAGCGAATGGAGATAGTAAGTCCGGATTCTCTGTCTTCGGAGCGAACACGATCTGCTGGGAGTGAAGAACACCACACCCGAAGATAAGCGAGGAATTGGTAAAGGAGTTAACGTTAAGTGACAAGGTACTTGAGTAGGTTGTTGCACAAGTTGGAGGGACGGTGGTAGATGCCACAGACATTGCATTGCCGTCATCTCCTTTGGAAGAGATGAGACTCGAAGAAGAGACGAAGACTTTGGAGGAGGAATCAAAGGAGTTAGTTGTTTCCTTCCGTGACTTCTTGCAGGATAGTGTGGTTCCATTACTGAAGTATTTGGACGGGAAGAGAGAGAAGTATGCTGTGTCGAAGGAGGCAGGATTCTATGTGCAGATGGTGAGGAACAGGACGAAGCTCAAGAGAGCAGTAGCTGTAAAGAGGGAGTGGGATTCCGCGACTGAATTGGCACGGGAGCGAGCGGCAAACTTGGCAACCGAGTGCGCGGCAGTAAAGGCGACATTGCAGGAGCGAGAAGCCCTGCTTCGGGAGAAGGAGATCGAGTGTGAAGTGCTGCAATTGAATCTAGCAAAGGAATCCGGAAGGTGTGCAGAGTTAGAAGAAACATGTGGAGTACTTCGTGTCCTTAATGAGAATGGACAAAAGATGACAGCGGATTTGCTCACGAGGTTGGAGAAATCTAGAGAAGCGTATGATGAGGCAGTCAAACGATCGGAGCGGCTGATCACAACTCTGGAGAGGTGAGAGAAGAAACATATCAAAGAACTTGCTACATTGGAGGCTCGAAGAGCCGAAGAAGTTCGTATCGCCAAAGAACTTCGGGGCAAAATCGCAGAGGCGGAGACGACGGAAGAAGATCTTCATAGCAAGATTTTGGAGATTGATGGTAAATGCAAGGCGGAATTCCGACGTGCGGAGGAGATATCAGCAAGTTTGACGGAGGGAGTCCGAAAGCATGAGGAGGAGTTAGCGAATTGGGCCAAGCAATTGGCGGATTGTGAATCGGCCAAGACTTCGGAGGTCGAATGTAAATTGAAGGTTGAATCGGAATGTCAACGGTTGCGGGAGCAGTTAGGCAAGGCGGACATGAGATCGCAGGAGTCACAAAGGAGAATGGAAAAGGCAGAGGAGGCCTACCGTCAGCTACATGACAAGTCAACCGACGAGTTGAAGTTGCGTTTGGAGAAATGTCTGAACTGGTTTGCGATGTGGGGATTGCAAAGGGTGAAGTGGTTGAAGCTAGATTCACTTGAGTGGCGGTTGATGAGCGCCAAGACCAGCGGATCCGCAGGACACAAACAGATTGTAGAATTAGTTAAAACATTTTCATTGAATGATGAGTTGAATGGAGTTGAGGGATTGAATGAGGCACGCCAGAATGTAGAAGTAGAGATTGTAAATGTGTTGCGTAGGCTAGGAGTAGATGTAAGTTCAGATGACACCGTAACCGCTACATCGGACGGCATAGCCCCTAAGACCGATTCGCCTCAAGCGGTTGATATTTCAGAGTTGCCATTGTGAATAAAGAGACTCAATGCTCTTTCCTTGGGGGGGCTTTTGTGTCAATTGGCTTGTCTTGACTATAAACCTACATCCATTGTGTGCCTGTGTGCTGGTGTATGATCCAGACATTGGGCACAGTGCGCTCCTGTTTGTCGAAGTTACCGCATCAGGAGTTGTGTGTATTCGGCTTGAATGTTCTGAGTAGCTGAGGGCTCCTTGGGATTTCAGCAAGTTCAAGTCTGAGTATTTGGGTCAGTGTGTCGGGCTGTATGCGATGCTGGGAAGTTTTCCCCCTGAAATATGAGTGTGGGGTCGCAAACGATTCCTACAGGTGTTGATTGGAAAAGTTTCAGGCTGTGAGTGTGGTTATGCACTACTCTGCGGGTCTTCGGCTCTAGCTGGGTAATGTCTTCTGGGAGTGGCATTGGCCTGAGAAGTTAAACTCCTTAATAGAATGCTATTCTGTGACAAATCGTGACTTTTGTGGTTGTTTTGTCCTCGTGGGATCGGATCTGTACCATTATGCTCCATTTTGGTATTTGTCTGTCATTACAGGGCTCAAAGCCCTGCTGCAGACAAGGAAGCCAAATCTATATTATGTAACCAACCATCCTTCTCTATTTAGCTCAATTAGTCTTTCGGTTGAGTATCCTGCACACTTTGGATCTTTATTTGCGATTGTATCCAAAAAGTGAGTCTTAATTGCGTTTACATGGCTCAAGAGGCAAGCTCCTTCAAGATCTTTCCTGGGATGGTACATGACTGGGCAATTAAGTACGATGTAAATAGTCCTCGGTAGGTGAAATGTGCCCATGAAGACACGATAAGCTTGTTCAAGAAGTAAAAGTCCTAAATACATCACTGGGAGTTCTGTTCATCATTTCACATCCGTGGAGATGTATCAGAAGTTTGCAAATGTATACCTAGGTATACTAAAAAAATCTGAGAATGTCTATTTCCAGCAGATAGTGAAGCAAACAAGCTAGTATTGAGGCCTGAATGATAAACACGAGAAAATTAAGCAAATAAAAAAGTACATAACAAATTTTGGAAGTGTTATTGTTTTTCTTCCAATGAATGCACTATTGGCAGTAGTACATCACCCAAGGGCTCCTTTGACTGAGTGCATCTGGTAGATTATTTACATGTAACTTGGGAATTCTGTTATATAGCGTGTAGATAATGCACCTCATATTGCATTGCGTAAGTTTTAAAACATAGAGCCCCTTATGAATTCGTTAGGGAGAGTCTAACGCTCTTCTTCAGTTCCGTGATCTCTAAAGATGTATTATAGGTTTCTTGGCATATGACGTTATCGGATCTTACCTCTGTTTTGCCCCTTACAAATATTAGGATATTTTTGCTGATTTCACTGTCGACTAAATCAAATATTTGCAATTGTGGTGAGGGGAACATTTTTTTTGTACTCAACCGCTTTAACTCGTAAATCACATGGCTTTCATGAGCAGTGTACATCTTTGAGTTTGCGACTCTCTCATGATTTTATTTCACAACAGGAAGACTGTCATCATTGAGTTAAATGAGTTGTGGGAGAGCTCCAGTGCGGGACTGAAGGGAGGATAATGTGATCTGGTGGTCCAAATGGTGATCGGTTGGTCCAATTGCTCTTCAACAGTGGCAAATCACATATCACAAACCGCAAATCACATAGAAAGAATCTAAACAAATTCACAAAACGGTAACCGCCCGTGGATCTGAAATTCTGGCAGACCTTGAAGTTGCCTTCTAAGTGTTTTCAAGCTCTGTCTGCGCTATGGGACCATGTTCTCCGTTTCTGCACTGGAACGATTGTCGAACGCCCCTTAAGAATTGAAATAATGTCATAATCGCAGTTGGGCTCATGGAGACTGCGTGACTTTTCCTTTTCTGCCTGTAATGGTTCCATAAGATGACGATCATCTGCAAGTACTCTCGGATAGCGCGAGGGCGAGTCAAAATCGAGGCCCGAGTGGCCTGATGTGCACAGAATGTATGATGCGAAAGGACAACGAAGCCAGAGCAGCAGCAGGATTAATGTGATAGTCGACACTTGTTCACATCGACTAACCAGGGTGCATTGACTACAAGTTAATCGCTGTACCGGTGAACGGTGACACCGTCACGAAGGTCATCGTATGCCGTCAACCCCCGAGCATAAGGTCGGGGTTGCTTGCCTGCAGTCTTGCAAGGAGCCCAACTCTATAATGTTCAAACTACTTTATGTATTGTAAGCAACAAACTCTTTTTTTTATGATGATCTTTCTCAACAACCTCAAGTTTCCCTGCCTATAAAACGGGTAGAAATCATGGAAATCATTCAATTCGATATCAAGACTGGGATCTTGAATGTTGAGTTCGCAGATATCTTTATGGAGCAATCGCACGGTCTACGAAAATTGGAGGAACAGCTTATTTGTAAGCTGACCAATGATCTATATGGATCGAAGCAATCATTCAAATTGTTCCTACTTTGTCCTACATACGGAAAGAGAAGCCTCACCGCAACCAAATTTGTGGATTATGGATAGATGTGTGTCAAAGACAAGTCGATTTTAGAAGACGCTTTGAAGTATCTTCCAAGTATCTTTGACGGCACTTACAGAGTTGCATATTTATATGTAAGATTCTAGGTACAGATTATTACTTTGTCAAAGCAGATATGTATATATATCTTGAAAAGATTTGGATAATAAAATGCCCATGCGTTGAATACATCAACTGAAAAAGAAAAAGTTCAAGCATGTCCTTTGCAGAAGACAAACATTTCAGAAGAGCAATACGTTTTCAAGAAGCCATGGGATACTCGTGTTTGCAACGCCACAAGACTTGATTTACTTAATGTAGTACCAAGGATTAAAAGATCCATGAATCCAAGAAACACCAAAGCTTCAACCAAAGCCACTCTGGTGGGAAAAGCCAAGCAGTCAAGTATTCTATAGAATGAGTGAACTATTTATCGAGCTTATCTAAATGGGAGAGTCGAGATTATATCTTAAACTTTTATTACAATGGTGAAGATATTGATAGGTTCACTTGATTGGATCAAGTAGCTCTACACAAACTTGTTGAAGAAACTGACCTTTTTAACTCAATGACACTGCAGACTAAAAAAAGTCGCGGAAGCTTGAGTGGAAACTCTGATAAGGTTCAATTAGTTGTGTTTCGCCATTCATATTATACCTGTGAGTATTTGAAATAAACGGGAGCATTCCGTATGTGTCGATCAATCCCAGTATCAACTTTGCTGTGAAGTAAACTCAAGTGTTACTATCATGATTATAATGAAAGGGACTCCGTAGTACTGTTGGCTAGCCTTGCGATTCTCGTGAATTTCTGACCACCAATCGTCAGGCGTATTTTGTCTATGTATTTTTTGTGTCCACCTATTAATGTGGCAAGTTTCACTGCTGCATACTGAATCATTTCTGTTATGGACCAACTCGCTACAGTGAACTCGATTAAAAGCGTAGAATGGAACACAGCGAAATAGTAGCGATTGCCATCGGCGTGACAAAGTGCAGGACAGGCTGATGATGAATGGTCGGCAGTTTCATCCACCATGTTTCTGTATCATACTCGGGCTAATGGTCCCATAATGGACATGAAGTTTTCAGCCCCACTGAATTGATCTATGATGATAATATGGTTCTTGCTATGGAGGTTCTTTGCATAGTCCTTGTTCTTTTCTTCCATTGGTAATATTTTCCTCCATTTCATATTTGTTGTGCCTAGGGTGTTGAAGACCCGGCTTTCGGAAAATACAGTGACAAATTTCCCAAATGGTCCCGAGACATGCTCGAAAAATGTGCTTTATAAAGATGTAGGTGAATGATCTATTTGTTCAGAAACAAGATGCTAGAAACAGGCCAAAAACGTGAGTAGCTCTCTTTAGTTCAAGCCGGAGAGCAACTGGATAGAGTCCTGGTGATTCTTTGGAGCAGGAACCACATACAACATGCCTACTGACACCTACGGCACAGCGTTACGTAGTTCCATATTCGTATATACGAGACGCAATGTGCACTATCCTTTCAACAGATTCAACCGATGCATCTTGACATAAAAACATATGAAGACAGATTCAGGGTCTACGAGGTGTATATGTCTTGGGGACATGGAGGACCTGCCAAAAGGGCGATATCCAGGCCAAGTCTCCGGGTTCCATTCGCAGCTCCTCCGGTGTTGGTGATCAGGCGTAAGTTGACTCCCTCATTGCGCTATCTTCATCATATACAATGACAGGTGCGTACTGCAAATCACAGAATGGACATGGACAACGTTGTTACGAGTTTAGAGGTGAACTGGCACAGCGTTGTAGTAAACATACGATGTGAACAGCCATGCTTGAATCACAATGACTGATTGACATAGAAACTGGGAGGAGACCAGTGCGAAACCAAGCTTACAGACCTCGTCTTCTTCTTCGCCTACGATGCTGTCCATGTCAAAAATCCATCCCAAGGTTGTCTCAAAAAGTTTTCTCAGTCGTTTCACCTGTGAAAAAAGGTGACGTTTCAGCCTATATTTGACTTTGATGAAAAAATGGACCAAAGCTCGCAGCCAGTATTAGCCACTTCAGCACATGTCGAACATGAAAATGATGAACTGGTCAGAAAATACCTGTCGTAGAAGCTCGCCATTGACGGGAGTGGCATCTTTCAACATGTTTAAAAAGTCCTGCATTGTCAGCAGTGAATATCAGCGATTATAATGTTAATCATAAGGTTCGAAGTATCTGAACGTTTTCACTGGCTGATCATGTGGACTAGTGGTTTTCAACCGTAAAATTGACTAAACAAAGAGAAACCTCGCAATAAGTACATGTCGTTCTTTTAACTGCTTGACTGCAGAAGTACAGAGCAAGTAAGAGTATACTCAAAAGAGCATCTGACTGATGGTACAGGATTGAAGTTCAACAAAATGGCACTGTGAAGATCCGTATTAGTGCCTGGATTTAAAATTGTTTCTTCCGCGCTCGTCCTAAACCTGTAGCTACTTTGAAAACTCGGGCAAATTCAAGGGTCCCATGCGCATATATAAACCCGCTCCCCATCATTTCTAAGAATAGACCAGCACCATCGTGCAAGATTAGCTTCACTCACCTTCAAAAGCAATCTGAAAAAGTTATCGTCCGCCAACCAACCATCATCCATCAAAATTAAGTAATCGTTGGGCCCTTTCTTTTCAGGCTGCAAACTCTGCTTCAGCTGCCAATATATAACCCCCAAAAACTGCGAAGGACAACAAATTATGTCAATTAAAGAAAATTACAGTGCATACCCACTTCACATGATATCCGATGAAAAAACCAGCGTTTAAGGAGTTTAGAAGCTAAATTTCAGGGAACGAAGTGTCATACCTTACTAAAAAAGGTCGTCCGCATTCGCAAAGGCTGTCAGTAAAGGACATTTGCACAAAAAGATACGGATAAGGCTCCATGCTTAAGAAGTAAACCTAAAATTAAGACAAAGGGCCAACCATACGTCGCAAATGCAACAGCACTCACCTGAAAAAGAAAATCTTACTACACAGGATCTAGCAATACGCAAAATAGATGACAAGCCGAGGTTATCAGGGTAGCACGTACCGCATCTTCACATCTGAGAAGAAGGCTCACGATTCCTTTCCACTGACCGAAAGCTTCAAGTGACTGGCCCATCTGTCAATCAAAAAATATATGCAAGAATATGGCCCATTGTATGTAACGTCTTGTGTCAAGACACCATAAATTACCAAGATCTTACGGTACAGATCTATACGTTTCCAAGATACTGTTTCCAGATAATATCGATATTGTCTTTCAGCAGTACTAATGAGACCCTACACTCTGACAATACATTAAAATGAAGATAGTTGCTAGACTGTACGTGAAGGTTTCATAAAACTTACAAGGAAGGCAATGAAACAGAATTGGAGTTCACCCAGAAGCAACTCTTCTTGCCCATCGAAGTCCTTTTGTAGAATACTCTCTAAAGCTTGACTCTGCAAGTAGAATACATTCACGTTATCCACTAATGTTGGAAAATTCATACGAGAGGACTACTATAACTCAGGATAGAAGTCCCAACACCACTACATAAAGGCAAAGAGAAGCACGCAAAAAGGAGAGAAAGCATATGCATACAGTAAGCACACTAATTTACACAGAGTGCTGACCTTATCAATGTTCATTGCTGTTAATTCTGAGGCAGACATGCCTGCTTTTTTTATAAGGTGAGGCAAGTGAGTGTAGAAACATCTACCGCTACTTTTACTCTCTGCCTGACCTTTAGTGCTATTTGATATTGATGATGAGATGCGACTATCATTCTCTTTGTCTACTTTTAAAGGTTCTTCAGGCCCTTGCAGATCCGTGTTTTTTCTTAATTGCTCAAATAACCGCTTTTCAGCAACGGTCTTTGGGGCATGCTGTACGAGTGAAGCCTCAGCCATAACTGATATGTCGCCATCAACAGGTTCTGCGTTTTTCACATGTTACATCATAGCTCACATGAGTTATTTACAAAACTTTGCTACAATCTGACAGAAACTTTCAAATAAATCTGGACGAATTCTTTTTGAAACACTGGCCCTCAGGGAAAAAACCTCAACCAAATTATCTATTTACACAAAACAGGAACTTCATGCATCATAAATACTTTGAAGCTCCGTGAGTGCGTAACAAACCTATTTTTTCAATAACCGTTGGAGATATGAAGTTTGTGAGACTCTGCCATATCTTGTGACGATCTAAGTCATAGGGTGCCAGCTGTCGGTCATATTCCAAATTTCTAGCAGCCATGGCGAATCCTTCTTCCTGTAAAGAAACATCTGCGATATTTATGTTAGACAAATAAGAAGAAGAGAAGTCAACGGCAATACTTACAGACATGGACAACGATAAGTGGTAGAGACAGAATGTGGATCTGAAGAAGTGTTTACCTCGCTGCTATCTGAAAACTTAACCAGCCGTTCCTCCTGTGTGTCCCACTTCCGCACAATCACCTACATGTCATCGATATACATGTAAAATCGTATATTAGGCAGTCATGCAACACAATCAGGCTAGTAGTGTCATTGTATATAATTTCTAACCTTCCTTTCTGAACTCTGAGTTGATGTTGGAAGAATGAGTACCTCGGAAGGAGAAGCATGAATGAAAAACCCTGTCACTGGTGATGCATCGCCGCCGTGTCTGTTCACAATTGATCATGGTATCAGTTTGGGAAACTTCAGAGAGTATTTTGGCCGCGTTCTATCTACTTCGTGATGCCTCAGACCATACAGAAACTGTCATTGATTTTAAAAGCGTGTGCTTCAGTCCGTCAAAAGAGTGAGTCGTGATTAGACTTACAGAAAATACATGAGCCTAATTGCAGTAAAACTTACTTGCTTCTCGCGCTATAATATACGAAATGCGGTCCTGGCAACAACATCTTGACTCCTTTGAAATTGGGTCCTACAAGAAACATCTAACAAGCAAATTGACAATCAGTACCATCCGGATTATCCAAGACTGGGATAGCAATGCATAAGGATGTTCATTCATTCAGGTTTCATTGGTCGCCTTGACCCTTAAACAGTTGAAGCTCCATCAGAAGCAAGACTCTCAATTCTCACTCAAGAGTTAATTTTCAGCATAGAAATTCAGAGTAGAACATAGCAGAACAGAACACAATAAGAATCATTGTGTTCTTGAAAACCGAAAAACTTCCGAAGCTCCAAAATGTACAAAAACAACAAAATAAACATACAACTCCTAACTCTTCGATAACTGATAGCCATCCTGTCATGAAAGGACTTGTTCAGGAAAACATCCACGTTCGGGAAAATACACGTCTATCGAACATTATAATGCCCCTCTTTGGTCTCTGTTTCTAACTGACAAAATGGCTCAAGCTTTTGGAACCTGTGAGGCCTAAATACACTTTGCTTCAATAGGAACTCCCATAATCAGGAAACCCAACCTGCGTATTGAGGCCGAAAGAAGAATTGGCAGGCATGCCAAGAATCAAAAGCATTGCACCGGATTTCACGAGCTCCAAAGCATCAGACTGATGCATATTGACCACATAAGGTGCCTCGTCCGGATCCATGATATCCTGGGAGCTCTTCCTCATCGACTCAAAGAAATTCTGGCACTCGATCGTCTAGTTCCGGATGAATCCAACAATCGTGACGAGTCCTCCGGCTCTACAGAAATTCAAAATTTCAGTAAATTCCACGAAGAACGCGACGTCCTCGAGCGACGAAAGGAGCTCTCAGAAAAATCAAAACGTCGAGGCCAAACCAACTATTACGTGTCAATGTTCGGCAATGCATGGATTGTGATTTGTTTCACCAAGATTTGGATACAATTATTCTTTATAATGTAAATGTTTGAATGAACGTTGATCAGATTTCAAACCATATTTTGTATTAAAAATCATTGTTTTTACCCATCATCATGTACATTTAAATTATTCATTTGATCTACGGTAAATCATGAGATTACAATTCATGAATTGTAATTATAATTGAATATAATATAATTGAATTCAACCTATTCTAGTGTTCCCATGCAATACAATAATAGTTTGTGTATTATACAATTTCACATATGCAACAAACTTGTCCCGTATCAAAATTGTATTCAATGCAATGTATATGTGACAAAAATTATGATATATTTGAAATCAATATTATTGCGTTTTGAATAAGTTTGAATTCTAGTATAAGCTAAACATGCATACATTCAGATGTTACTTATTATTATCGAGCTAAACTTGTGTTAATAATGTAATATTTTTTTAATGATATATACTTTGTTAGTTGTGATTTATGCTTTGTAACTTTCTCTTCAATTTTTTCATTTTGTATTAAATATCACTTCTTAACAATATATTGTACCACAATTTTTTAAAGTTTAAAAAAACTCTAAATATGCTTTTAGTGTATACTACGATTCCACTTACAATCTAAACATTTTTCCTAATCTCTTAATTTGTTCATGCCACATAAGTAAGTATGCATGTTTGTGTACCTTGATTATATTATGCGACCAAATTTCTTTATAGTTCACATCATATGTTAATTTTATCTTTTGTTATTCAGTCTTGTCTTGATACAACCATATATATATATATTTATTATACATATGCATGATGTTACATAGACATAAATCTTCACTACCAGTTAGTTCATTTACTATAGCATATTCACATGATTAAATATGTCTCATTATCTATTCCAAATTCACCAGATAATATTTTACAACGAAACTTTGGAGTTGATGTTTTACAAGACACACCTTCGTATTATAAAACGCTTGCTATACATTACAACGGAATTTCATTAAGTTAAAGCTATATTTCGTTTGACAAACAGTGTGAATCTAAATTACACACAGTACACATAATAATGATACATATCATCATCTTATTATCCGATTGTTGAGATATTGATTGAGCAAAGATATCATTTTTAGGTCAAAATGATTGTGAGATCTAGTGATTAAAAATCCAAAATTAGATCAATCTTGAAAAATAATGGTAATGATAAGAGAATTTTTTTAATTAATCTGCAATTTATAATCTTTTAAAAAATGATAAATTTGCAAAGAAAAAAAAATCTGGAATCTTTTTTATAGTAATTTCATTAAAATAGAATTGACATAAAATTGTGACAGGAAAATTGTATACTTTTTTATCTGTGGATTTTTTAATGCTTTAATCTATATCCAATGCTTTTGTGAATTTTCTATTTTAACATTACTGGCATATCAATCTACTGGAATTTTCTTATAACTTTGATATCTACAAACAATATTTTGAATACAAGTCTCCTTAACTCCTAACGTTTTTTGTTTTGGTAAATTGGATGAGTGTCCATAAAAGAAAATTCAAAACACGGTATGCAAAATGATGGGGATTGTGACCTATTCACTCAATTTCCCACATTGATGCAAGTGAAATTGCAAAATATGGGAATACTCGAGATAGCCCAATTTCAGTACAATTATGAACATTTCGTCTTGATATCCAATTTATTTAACCTATCTACGCCAAATGGTGAGGTGGAGAATACTAAAAATAATCACTTACCATCATTGTTCACCTCATAAGGGATATGAATGAGATTTACGCGACGATCCGGAAGCTCTCGAGAAGCCGCAGAAGCCTCGGAGGGTGGACGAGGGCTGCTAGGATTTGCCCTGCCATAGAAGACAAGGGCAGAGAGAAAGGATCGCTCATTAGTTGTAGAGTGCAGACTTGACTTTGATTAGCAAGGATTCGGACCAGAGAACGGGAGTGTCTGTCCTATCTGTCTTCTGTACCTGGCGAATAGGCGCTGGCTTACTTCTTATTGGTTTCATTCTAACGAGTGCGAGACGTTTAAGACCTCCGATTGATCTTTCGCGTTGAGTGATCGACTTTTTCCAGAAAATGGGTCACGATGCTGTGGCGCTGCCGACTCCGAAAATTTCACCATCTATGTTGTCTTCTGATTTTGCAAATTTGGCATCTGAGGCCAAGTTCATGGAGGATTGTGGGGCGGATTGGCTGCACATGGACATCATGGTATGTGTGAGAAATTTTTTTAGCTCGGACTCTCGACAACAGATTTGCAATTTACTACACAGTTAAGGAAAATATTGTGATCTTCCGATGGAATAGCTATGGCCACCAGAGGCACCCTCACCGCTCAGAATGGGAAGTAGAATTCTATGGTGCCCAATGTTTGGAAACAATGGTTGACTTTAATTTCGCTCATTAAATTTCCCGAGATTTTGAAGTTAATTGCTTAGGTTCTTAACGTCAAGCTTCTTCCTATCATCTGCTACTCTTTTTGTTAGGCGTATGACGTACTAGAGAGCTCAAACATCTCATTTCAGTGCTCGTCAATTTAAATGCGGGGCTTTACACATATAATATGGTTAAACTCGACAAGACTCCTCTCAAACAATTGTTACTGTATGTTTGGATCTGATCGTGCAGGATGGGTAAGCACCTCAGCATTGGAATGATAGATCTTCATCATGTAGTGGTATGCAATATCTCAGTTTTTTTGGCAGTAGTCAAGCTTTTATCTTCAACGTTTTTTGAGAACTTTTTATTTCCCTCGTCTGTTTCCTTTTTTTTTTTATATCATTTTGTTCTTTTATTTCGTAACTCCTGCTGGAGACAGGCACTTCGTACCGAATTTAACCATCGGGGAACCTGTAATCAAGGCGCTGAGGAAACATACGAAGTAAGTTGGAGCCACTTGGCATCGCAGTTGTTTTATTCTGAGAATTCGAAAGTTAAGCGATTTAATATTTTACCTCGAGAGTCGAAGTTTTTGAAGTTAGTGCGTCTTCTCAAGTAAAGCATCTGGTCATCAGATAGTCTACGTGGATCGGTTTTTGCTTGAGATAGAGATTTGTCATACTTCTAGAGTTCTCGTGTTGATGAGCGTGAAATGTGAAGTATATGGAGGATATAAACAATAGCTCGTCTGGAACGAAAATGATGCAGGGCATTTCTGGACTGCCACCTCATGGTGACAAATCCAGCTGATTATGTCATGCCCTTTGCGAAAGCAGGAGCATCATCATTTACCTTCCACGCAGAAGTAACCAAAGGTATATATATCGTAATCTTTTGCTTTCACAGAGACTTGTAGCAATAGGAGCTTTGTTTTTCCGGGCAGTCTATAGCAGGAATCTTGAGACACAGTTAGTCAGCGTATATCTCCCTTCGCTTTTGCTCTGGCTTAGGTGTATCTGTCATTCTTGTTTGAGTCCCATCAACTGAATGTCCGTGAACGAGAGAAAGTGAAGCTAATTTTCTGTGCTTGTGATTCTTTGACTTGTGGTCGATTGTCACCTGAGATCTTGCCTCATAGCCGTGAGGCAATTCTGGGCTGCTTTTTGAAGGAAGAGAACGTTTCTTTTCGCTGCAAGATGTTTTCATTCCATGTAAGAATGAAATTGTTTCTTCTCCATTTCCTACGCTTATTGAAACAGATAGCTGGCCGGAGCTGATTAAAAGTATTAAATCTTCTGGTATGCAAGCTGGTGTGGCTATCAAGCCAGGGACACCCATCGAGGACATTTTTCCTCTTGTGAGTCATTTCAACCTGATTCAATAACCAAGGTTCTTAGCTTTCCTGTTCTGAAGCTCAAGGGGATTGCGCACCCTACTATCCCCTCAAGTAGAGTTTGATTGATTGTTGAAGAGGACGATTTATTGGTCCAAGCTCTGAATTAAAACTCTTATTGCAGGTGGAAGGTGAGGATAGTGTGGACATGGTTCTGGTCATGACTGTAGAGCCAGGTTTTGGGGGGCAAAGCTTCATGCCAGATATGATGCCCAAGGTTAGTTTGCGAATTATCATCGGTCAACTTTTGTGTTGTTCTCTTGTCTTAGCAACTGAGCAGCCCGTTAATTGAACGGGTCATAAATCTGAAACTATTTGTTCAGATGTTTTAATGCTGATAGTCGTCCATGTGCATGTGTCAGGTGAAAGAATTGCGCCGTAGATACCCTAATTTGGATATTCAGGTATGGCACTCCGGCTGTCCATTACGTTGGGTTTGTTCATAGTTTCCACTCACATGCAGTTAACAAGTGTTTGCGACCAATAATCAAATATTGATGTGCTTCCTTAGCTCGTGAAGGTCATGTTGCATGCTGTCTGAGTGCTCCGCTGCTAGGTTCTAGCCCTCAATAACATCATTGTAGAGTTCACTTAAGCGTTGACAGCATGACGAGATTCTTTCCTAGTAGATGCTGTAAATTGCCTGTAAACAAGATTTCGCCTGAGAATATTGTAGCCACTGCAAAATGGATATTGAGTCCCTATGCGTACAGGTCGATGGCGGACTAGCACCCTCTACTATTGATCAGGCAGCTGCAGCAGGAGCTAACGTGATCGTTGCGGGTAGCGCTGTATTCGGCGCCAAAGATCCTGCAGGCGTTATTAAGATATTAAGGAACAGCATAGAAAGAGCTCAATCTTCAAAAATATTTTTCCAGTAAGAAGAGTTCCGTATCCATAGTATTGCTTTCAAGTCCAGAAAAGAAAACTATCTTGACAGAGCGAGGCATCATGCACTCTGGTGCAAATTTGTACAGTCGATGTTGATCCCCTGATCTATTGGACTCTACATGAAGTTAGGAGCCTATTTACAACAATTTCGATTATTGACCAATAATCAGATTTCCTCAGTCAGGTTCGGCTTAGTAATGTGAACCCTATACGGAATTCAAAAGGCAAGTAGTCAATGCAAAGCACCTACTTCTATCATATTGTTGTAATGGAGCTTTCATTCAAAGTTCCAAGAGTGGAATGAGCATCCTACAAATCTGATTTCTCTCATGGGATCAATTCACGCGGTGTTTAAGAATGAGCTATCTGTGAGATTTCTGCGGTTGGATGTCGTGGATAATTGGATCGAGGTTTTATCTCCATATGGCTCATATCATGATTTTTGACTCAACCCATCTGTAGCACGGTTAACCACTCCACGTACATGCATGAAAGCGATATGATTCTCCTGTAAAATAAAAGCTCATCCGGGAGAGCTTTCATATAACATTATTCCAATTTATGTATCACTTAAATGTGCGACGATGATTGATGACAAGAAAAAGTCTTCAAGAAATAACCTATACAACTGTCCACGTGGAAATTACATATTCAGTAAAAAGGTTGTACGGTACATTCTTTGAGATGTGTTGTTGGAGCAATGCGCGCATTACAAGCTTTTTTTCACTTATCATCATGCTGGAAAAAACAGTTATCGTTATCCCAAGAATCAGTATATACTACGATGAATTCTCGCTAATATTTTCAATATGCTTATATGTTTGAGCTCAAAAAAAGCTCTCTTTTGATCAATTTTTTCGTGATAGTTTTAATCCAGCCTTGTTAAAGTCTTAGCAATAATACTTCAAATTATTATAAAATATTATAGATTCAAGAAATTCTTGGATCATACTCTCAATTCAAGTTAAAAATCGGGAAAATTTTTTTTGCTTATTTTCGCAAAATCTGCTTCACATGACGTGGTGAAACACAAGCAACAATATTATCATGTTCGAAAGCTCATATATACTATTGTATTGTACTCTTACGTCAGAGTGGAAAACAACAATAACAAGAATAAAGTCCAATCTCACGAACATATCAAGTTAACAAAGCCGACATTCATTGACATGGTGATATCGATGAATAGATCGTGTATGGTAGACGTGTGTTGAGTGTTTTGGCTTTTGAAAGCTATTTTGGGTCAAAAACTGATATGTTATCCTTTATTGTTGAGAATGAGGAGAGTTTGGTGGTAAGCATGGACCTACATAACGACTTGGTGGTGTAAGAGTATATTACAACACAATCACACAAAGTACATGATGAATCTTTCATTAAAGTCTAAACCAGCATACAGATCATTGTCACATACTCATCGCATGTTGGTTATCCTTTGTTGTGAAAGCATTAGAACAACTCATGTATGTTTGTAACCGCTAGTTATTAAATATACTTGCGGCTGCAAGTGTATTTAGAACACAACGGAATTTAGAGAAGTGATATGTGTGAATATCTTACCTGGAACTAAACTTCGTTCCAAAGAGACCAATACGACGCGTTAAGAGAATAGAACTTGAATTTATACATGTTTCCAACACTCAGGAAAACACAGTCCAAAGAGGTCTATCATAATTAGGTTATCCGCTTCTTAAATTGACAAATGATTGACATCATTATAATGTTCCAATATTTTCCAAAGTTCTAAGAATTATGTCTAGTTTATGATGGAAAAGAATATTGTCATTGTTACAAGATAGTAATAAGATGGTAACCCACATGAAGTACTCTGATCTCAATCATTTTCACCACTCATGCGCCATTGGTTTAATAAATCTCATACAATCAATCAAAGTTATAGGTGAGAAGATTTACAGGAATCAGCTTCTCTTAAATCCTTTCTGCTTTTAAAACACTTGAGATTGAATAACAAACCGGTACAAACATATTTGAGTTGTTGTACTAGTTCAAGAATGGGATATGAAAATCCATTGAGTAATTTGACAATGGCCTATATGCTATTTTGGACTTCCATGGATGATGTGGAATTTATCTCGGTCCAGGAAGATCAAACGGGGTGAAAAGCACGGAACTACGGAGATATGTTTTAATTTATTTTTTGAAAACGAGGATGCTTGATATTTGGGGACAATTGAAAACTTGCTAGAAACAAACACTTATATCACACTGGCTTCTCTGGTAAAAGAAGACACATAGAAAACATTGACAGACCTACTTAACTAATAATATTATTGCAAATCTACTTACAAATTATTATTATTGCAAATCCTTGTTGCGGAGGATTATGAAGCAAAATTGTTTTGGTGATTGTAAGTTTTGCTAATTCTAGCACATGCAATGAGACATGTAATGTAAGGGGTCCGAGATGTCATAGCATCTTTTCTTTTCTTTGAGCTTCTATCTCTCCCAAACAAGTGGTGATAATAGCGCCAGTAGATAGATTTTATATAATCTTTTTTGAGAAAATGCAAAAAACACAAACATACACTACTGCACTTAAGGACCTGGTTTGCTACTGTGATCTATGTTCACAAAAACAAAACAAAATTTATTTATGAAAACCTAAAATGATCATTGAGAGCTTTTGCTAGCTCTTCTTTGTAGTGATAACATAACATAAACCCTAATCATTTTAAAACTGAATCAAGTTAAAATAGATATTTTTTATATCATATGTCTTCTAAAACTCTCCACAGTAGTAACTTTGATAAACATAACAGTTAGATTAGAATTATCATAAATCTTGATTTTTGCAAATTTTTTTTATCAAACATTGCATATTTGATAAAGTGATACTTGATGTCAATGTATTTTATTATATTTTCCATTATTTGAATTGTAACAAGATGTGATGCATTCTGACTATCACAATGAAAATTAACAATTTCATATCTCAATTATAAACCTATTCAATCAAATAAATTATTTTGCTATCACTACATATTAAGTATTTGTTTTCAACTGAGCTACACAGTTTTGGAATTTAAATCTTCAACTAATGTTTCAATCATTAAGTGTAAACACATACATAATTTCTACTAGATCTTGTTCATAGTCAACATCAACTTAACTAAAACCCTAAACCCTAAACCTTTTTTAATCTAACTTGGATTTGACATTGTTTAATGAACTATCGTACAAAGTATCATGATTCTTAGTACTCTTTAGATATTTAAGAATTTATTTCAATTCTTTCCAATATATTTTTCATAGATTCGACATGTATTTTCTAACCTTGTCCATATTTGAAGTAATATCAAATCTTGTACATATCATCAAATACATGAAAATGTCCACAACTTTGTCATAGAAAATTGATGACATCTAATACTTTTAAATGATTTTGATTGGATATGAAGCTACCAAAAACTTGAAGTTTGTACTCAGGAAAACCATACTTTAAAAAAAATTCTTTTTAGTATTATTTTTGAACTAAAATCATTTTGCTTAATCTTAAGTAGGATTCAGTTTCATAATGAATAAGAGATGTTAAATGTTCTCCTTGAATATTGTTTAAATTTACTTCAGTAATATCTTTTGATTATTTTGAGAATTATACTTAAGTATAGTTGGTTGTTAGTAGAAATTCAAATCTTAACTGCAATCAATTTGTTTGACTTTAGTTGAGATCAAATATCGCTATTGAAGAGAATTATTCAAAGTTACTTTGTAGTGCATAACTCAATTCACAACTAAAGCTGAATATATAGCAACAGCAGAAGTGACAAAGTAAACTATAAGAAAAAACATGTTTATCATTAAGATGAAATTAAAAGATGAGGTTTTATTTTTCATTATAATAATCAAAGTTTGTTACATATTGTTGCAAATTAAATGATGTATAGAAAAATGAAACATATCAACATTAGAGATGCAAAATCTAATAAAAGGATTGAACTAATAAATATTGATAATAAATTGAATCCAGTTAACGAAATCGTTTCTTTGCAGACTTTTAATAAACATTATGCTTCTTTGCAAATTTTTCATAAAGAATAAATGTAAAATTTATAATCAATTCTTGTTAACTCTTTATACTTTTATTCAATCTTATTTGATTGCAATTTAGTTCTAGTTAGCTCTATGTTGAAGAGAAATTTATGTTAGGTTTAGTGTTAGAATTTTTCACAATATAATTATATATATTATGAAAATTATTATCCCCAAGACATGAGTTAAGGAGTAGATTATTAGTTTTAATCATTAATAAACTGATTTCAATTAAATTCATACTAGTTAGGATTTAGGAAAACTTTTAAAGAGCTTGAACATAACTTTACTTGAATATATAAATGCATGTACTAAGGCATAAATGATAAGACTTGATCAACATGTTATCGAACAATACTCTACAGATTTGGTATGAAAGCTGATGATTTGTCTTATTCTGCCAAAATAAAATCCTCAAAAACTTGTTCAAACTTTACACAAAAAGAAGTAATTTTGATGACTTGATTCCAAATAAGGTTGTTTGAAAAGTGACAATCAGCTTCAAAAAGTGACAAAAATTGATACTCAACTACATCGTGAAGCTCAATATAAGACTGCATGTGAAATCAACGTTGTCACGTGCTATCCGTAAAGTCCAAACCCTCAAGGTATACTTGGATTCGACGCGAATCAGCTTATACATGTTACAGATGTTGAGCATCAAGGTCTCAAGTAGAGCGCAATTTGTAGGAATTGCGTTACGTCAACAAGGTTTGTAAAATACATCAAATAGAGAGCCTTAATGTTGGCTAATATGACATCCTTACGAACTAATTCTAAAACGGTATCGAGTTCCTTCACGGCTTTGGTATACTACTTCAGAGAAAAATAGAGAAAGGCTCTATTTTGAGATATTGCTTCCTACATTAGAAAATGCAAGCTCTTCACTGAGAAGCTCCACATGCGAAGTACTCATGGATCCATCTTCTTGTATTGACGAGAAATAATGACGTCATGCTTTTGATCGGATGACAGCACAGCTATAGGAGCGGGCTCCTGTAAGAAAAACATACACCGACGCTATTAGGAAAAAAAATGCTGACCGCCCTGAAAGCAGCAAGACCTCAAAGGTCTTGCGCTAGACTAGTTACGACTCGATCACATCATATTACGAATTTTAGACCCCTATGCAACACACTTCGGGCTATCCACTGCTTCAATTGTCTCGAATTCTGATATCCACGGAACTAAGGAACCTGATATGCCAATTGTTACGAATTTCACAAAAAAGACAAAGAACAGAAACACACGCGCCAACACTAATCACTAAAGCTTTTCCTAGCCTAAGCTTCATAATATAAACCCTAACAAGGGTTAAATTAATCTAAGTTAAAATATATCCTCTAGAACGAAGAAAAAATAAACATGACCAGGTGCTAAACCTAAACCCTTAGACCCTAATGGTATATGGCGCAATTTACGGTTTGATTTAAAGGAATTGGATAAAATACTAATTCATTATCGTAATTTTATTAATGATTTTTTTCCCAGAGGAAAAACCGTACAGGAGATGCTAGTTCAAGTACTCAAACCTTATGGCTTGAAAAAACTGCCGCTGCCGGTGAAAAACAAAATATTAAATCCCTCTAGAAATGACAACGAAGCGGGATTGGGAAGTTATTGGGGATGTCAATAGAGAAATCGGAAATTTTAAAAGATCAAGCGCGATAATACATTGGAAGCAATGTAACATTGTTGTCAACATAACTACAATTCATCTAATTTTTTTTTAAAAATGGAATAATGCAGGTAGATTTTAAATATATGTATATGTATCAAATATGGATCTTACATACCTGACTGAGTTTATCAAACGCGAATTTCTGAAACAAAGAACAAGAAACTTTAAGACCAATCTGCAGTGCCCCTCCCCTGTTTTCTTTTTTATTCCATGCTAGGTTTCTTTGCAAAGTAAATGATGCGAGGGGAACAAGGAACCGAACTATGATCAAGAGCCTACTCCGAAAGCTGTCAATCAACAGCTTGGGACACACTATCCAGCAGTTGCTTTCCTTCCTCTATATGTGGCTTTCTGCACTGAAATACAATGTATGATACAAACAAACTGTTATATAAGAAGACTCAACATATTAATCTCAGTACATTTCTCGCGATTTCCGCAAGATAATACTTGAGTCACACTTGAGTCCGCAGACAAAAGCAAATTGGATCTCTACACATTCAAGATATATTTTGGTGACAGTGGGCGATCCAGTGTTGAAACTTTGTGTCAAATTCTGGTTTGACAGTGGTAAATGGGATGGATGGTTTTGAAAAAAAACAGAATATTGTGGATGGGTTTCACTATAGGTGTTTCAGCTCGGAAAGAATATCTAATATACATGTTTGGAAACAAAGCTAATGTGATGCTGTATTGGTTTTAATAAACCTCTGAAGCCACCTAAACTTTTTTTTCTGGATCTTGTTAGACGCCCTTTCGTCCGTTGTACGACCGAGTCGAAGCTTTCTATCTCCCCTGACTATACAGTGATTGACAGTAGAAGCCAGACCTCAGTTCCTCAATTTCGACCATCTAATATCTACTGGCCATTCGAATCCTTATCACGGTGACTATGTACTTATGAGGGCATTTCATGTACCGGTTTCCTTGGAACCAACAACAAGAACACATCCGCACACTCCCGCGTCTCTGAATATGGTAAGATGATGTACAAGTGAGGAAGGTGGAGCTGCCCCTTACTTGAAGGAGTGATTAGAACTAAACGAAATTGATTTCACGTCTGTACATCGTACGCCGGCCTAAAGCGAGGGGTTTCAAGTTTTTATAACTATCCCTTCCAGCTGCACACCACTCCCAGTTCGTCGATCCTGCCTCCCTCCAATGCCCCCGCCAAAACCGACATAACTAGACGTTTCCTCAGCAAAAGATTTGCCCCCTTCCCAGTCAACTCCGACTCCACAGCTTGAGGCACAGTTACCACAACCATCAGCAGCATCATTCGAACCCAAGACCCCAGTGCTTGGAGCACCTTCCTCTGAAGACAAAACGTTCCCCGGATTCACATACCACAACATCAGATTTGACTGAGACCTCGGATTCTCGATAACCACAGAGCCCCAATCTTTCAAGCCTGGTTTGGTTTCTTTTGCCCTTCTTCGCGCGTATAGATTCTCATAGTTTTTCCCTCCCAGATCGGCCACGGATCTCAAAGTGCTAGTGCACAGGAGAAGGACAAGCAGAACATCTTCTTCCGGATATATCTCCATTGCCGAGAGCTTCCAGTTGAACAACGCTGTCGCTTTCCCTTGAGGAGCATCAGGTGTATGGCGCACGAGTGTCACAAAGCCCTCTTCATCGTCTGCTGTAGCGCCTGGAACCTGGTACGCTAACTTCCTTCCATTGAGCAAGCGTACCTAAACCAAAAGACAGTCTTCAAGTAATCAGTGTTTAGATACAGATTGAGAACTTTAGTCTGCCAGCTTTTGAGTTTTTGACTGAAAAAAAAGAACGCCACGGGTAGAATCATCAACCAGCGTTGAGATATCCAGATCACAACCCTATTACTCTAATCACTCAGTACTACTAAACAGCACTGCTATATTCACCGCAATTCTTCAGTGCTCTTGGCTCGCTAGAAGACGAAGGTTGACCGTTCGGTAGTTCGTGGGTAACAAAATGAGAAAGTTCAGAGGAATGGCTGAGATTAGGCAATGAACCATTGAATCTTCTACGCGGTCACCCATTCACACTCGCTATTTCCATTTACTGATCAAACGAGTGGAGAATTATTGTCCTAGGAGTTTTAAAGAGTTCAAAAGCAGGTTCTGTGAGTACCAATCCATGTGAGGAACCATCGAGGGAAAATATGAGGTTACTTTCCCAATTTAGCTCCTCCATGGGTCGCGAGATTGTGAGCATCTCGCCTGACGACAGAGACCACCTGAGCTTGTACTGGCCGAGATCATCAGCAAATGGGATAGCCGTTCCGACAACTTTCACTGCGCACATTGAGCAAACCAATATCCCGATACAGTTCACAATAGAAAATTTTCACACCGCAAACTCGAAGCAGGAGATTGGTTGTCAAGAAAATGCTCGGACAATAACGTCCAGAAGACACTACGAAAGTGCCCAAGCATTTCCTTGACAATAAGGTAATCTGGAGTAGAACTTTCATGGTATGGTTCCCGAACTCGAACGGCCCAGACTAGACTAGATATAATTCCAATAAACGACGCAGGGAATGAAAATAAACAAATAGAATAAGATGTAATCAGCGTTGGATTTACCAGGTGCTTTTCCAATAAATCCTGATATATAATTCCAGCCGCCTTCGCAAATATGGATAACCCTCTCGTTCCAATCTACCCCTACTGGCCGATCTTTGCCTTTTCTCCATATGCCTTTGGCGGCCCTGTGATGAGACATTCATACACAGACCGACTCGTCATCTTTTCGATAAAATAAGGGTTTAGGCCTAAACCTTTCGTGTGTATTTTGTGAATGCCCAATCTCAATTACCCGATACGCCACTTCAAAACATATGAACATATATTATAAATAGGTTGTAGTGATCCTTTAAATTGGATGTTGATGAGGTTGCCATATGGCAGAGTTGATACCTGATGCGTATGACAAAGCATTCTTTGCCTCTATGATCAAGGACTGTTCTTGACATCCAGCGCCCCTCTTGAGGCTGGTTCCTCCGCATTCTGAGGTACAAGGTTGAAATCATTTCTCCCTGATCATCTGTTACTCTATCAGGAACAGATTTGAGCAGATAAGGTGCAGGAACAGAGGGTGTGATTGATGCTCCGAGCCTTAAGGCAGCGCCTTGTGACAAGGCGTGATTATCATGAAAAAGTTGTCTCTTCTTGTCTTTCAGTTGGAACACTCGATCCACTGAAAGCAACGAAGACTCTTGTAATTCTTGCCAACTCAGAACTGATTCTCCCAGTTTAGTGGTCGTTGCCAAAGATTTGAAACAACTGCGAACGTGGCATCTAAGCTCGAGAATCACCCCTCTGGTACTCACTTCGCACTGTAGCAGCCATAATTTCTGCCACTGTGGTTGTCGGATACCAGGAAATAACGGAATGTCCAGTTTCATAAGCTTGTGTGCATCTAGAGCTTTCAAGCGAAGGAAGAGGTCACCTCCTTCCTTCAAAGATATATCACCGACGGCGCTCTTGATCAGTAGGCACACCTGATTCATAAAACGAAACACACAAGCTGTAGTACATGGGTAAAAGTCTGAATTAAAGAGTACTCGAGCATATACTTGTCTCCTCTACAATCGACTTCTAGGTCCACACGGAGAAGAAGAGCTGAAGAGAAGGTATTCACCTCCACGACGTATCTTGGACTGAGAATCTTGAGGTATTGATTTACGTCTTTCGGTTGATAACTCCAAGGTAAGGCTACGGGTACGCGTTCGAATCCGCCATCATCGGAAGGTAGAGGCGTGGGACTCAGCGGTTGCGTTCCTCGTGACATTGAACCGGCTTTTTCATAAGGCTGTCCGAAAGTATTTTCCCACAGTCGGGCAGTGTCTTGAAATCCCTGGTCAAGTTTCGTGTTTGGGCCTTTCTCAAGAGTATCATCATGATCCATAACACAACCCAGTAGGGCGTGAGTATCGTTGGCGTAAGCCAGTGGTGAAAGCTGCATAAGCAAAGAGGTGAAGAGCATGTCGTAGTCAGTGCAGGAATTCTCAGTTGTTATCATGAAGAACTCGTAGTCCAGGTCTGAAGTATTTTGCGACTTTTAAATCGGAATGTGTACTGATTTCAGCATGCTAATCTCCATAAAAAAAGACCTTTTTTCTGCCTTCCGTTCACCATATTCGTTCGGGGTTTCGCGTCAGTCTTCTGATATTAACATATACAACTACTTGTATGCTATCGATTGGCTCTATTACATCATAAACAAAATAATTGATAGCTAGAGAAATTTGGTGCGAATAGCCTGGATAGAATTTCTCCTACCTGATGAGAATGCCACATGAGGTCAATATCATAAGTCGGAACGCAAAGAATTTTCCCCTCCGACTTACGGAGTATATGCAGAAAGCATTTGTAACGCTGCAAAGCCGCTCGGAGAAATCTCTCGTCCCACATGTACGGTTGAGAGACCTGAACGCACGAGCAGGGAACCACTTCAAAGTCAAAGGGCTGTTTATCGAGCCATGCAAAATTTACTGACGGGCTATGTCGAACCATGTTACTATTTCCAATAGGAAGCTTGTTGCGAACACCCCTTACACTGAAGGTGACGGGATAAATAGTAACCGGAGAGAGTTTGAATTGTGATTGCAAGGTTTACAACCTTTCGAAATCATGAGCACGTAGCCGCAGCGCATTCTCGCAGGTCCTTTCACCTCCTGTATCTCGAGATAGAGAACTCAGATCTCAGTGCTTAACTACCATACCATATATACCATTTGGACTTCGAAGTTCAATTTGAAACTTAGTTTCTATGGGAGTTCACGAATAAGGATAACAAGTCATCTCCTGTCTGCATCGCACAGGTAGCAATAGATTCACAGATTGGTGAATTTACTAACCTGGAAATAGAATGAACTTTGCCTGGCGATAGCTGAAACCAACTGATTCTCTTCCGCCTCATCTTCCTCATTGTTGTCGTCGCTCTGCTCGTCTATGGGGTATACTTGACCGGTAGCGAGCTTGCGGATTTGAGGCAATATATCAAACGGCTCCTTTGGATAGCGCTTTATCCAAAGCTTACGACATCGATCGCGGGCGGAAGCCTCGCTCTCAGCGTCACTCAACATTGGAAAATCAATCACTTCATGAAAGACCGTGGAACAATATTTCCGGTAAGCCATCTGCACCAACATGCGCAGTACATAAGCCGAGGCTGTATGTGGACAAATTTGCTCTTGGATTCCTTATCAAATCCTCATCAGATCATTCCATCAAACGATCGATTACATGGAATAGACCTGGAGGTAGTAAATACTAATATCTTCATCAAACTTGCGAACTCATCAAGTGTATAGTGCAGTCATGATATACACTTGGTATACTAGCGCTCATGAACGCTGCCTCACCATGAATTTCATATCTCACACCACGAATTCATAGATATGTGGTATATTGCTCCGTAAAACAGACAGCTGTGTGTTGTGATTGATGCCGGAAGCATTTCTGAAGACCCGAATAGTGAAGGAATGTAGTCAATCTCGCTGGACGAACTCCAAGAACTCTCGGCATGCAGCCGCTTAGTTCAAGACAAAAATTGGCTACTGTAGCGAGGAGCTAATAATAAGCTCATTGGGTAGAGAAACTAATAGTAAGCACTTAAGATTTGCAAAATGACAATTAATATATAGAGAGAAGTACGCACGTCAAGTATCTTCTGCAACATGACTAAAAACATGCACGCGATTTTTAAAATGCGTGCATATATATATCGCTACGGTGATTTAATAGCTAAGCTATTAGCATCATCATTGCTAAACTGACGAGTTATACACAGAGATGTCTTTTGCAGGAGGCCTTACCGGGTTGAGGCGATGGCAGTGCCAAACCCATTGTACGTCGAATGACGGAAGAAGAGCTTTGCTTCCTTCCCAATTAGCTCTCTTCCCTCGCTGGAAGCACTCAGCTGCTAAAGGCATCCAGAAATTGTAGTATCTGATTACAATGTTGAGGCTGCCGTTAGTTTCACGTCAAATCACAAACGAGATAAAATTAGCCTCGGAATTGTCTTCCAAATCGGCTTTTACGATCCCCTAGTCCGTCAGATGCTTTAGTTACCCCTACCCGCAGACACATCTTGTAACTTTGCGTGCGATAATTGGTCACAAGTAAAAATCCCTTGAATGGTGTACGATGGATACACTTGGCTTTAGTCAAATTGTCCGAAATCAACAATACAAATAATAACATAGAACCAATCGTGACGCAAAATTTTCTGTGCAGCATGATAACTTAGTAGAATAATGTCCTTCTGGAACAGGTAGCTCTGAGATTCACTTCAAACAACTGATCATGCAGATATACTACAGAAGTTATATCTACTGCAGCATACAATATACGACATGTGAAGAGTGCAAGACAAACCGATCAGTGGAGTTACAACGTGTGCAATGCTACACGTAGTCGATCTCTAACCTTCCTCCCAACATTTGCTGCTGTGTAGGCATGACGTCTACCTGGTAGAAAATTTTGACAAAGGTACGCCTACTTGGTCGAAAATATGCACTTGCTCTCCGCGTGATGAAAGGGCTGCTACTTTGTTGGTGGCCTCAGGAGTGACGATTCACTTGAGAGAGGCAGTACCGCGTACCCCTTAAAGCTCATGCATTCTCTGGCGACAACCCGAAGGCTCATCAAGAGCACTTTTTAATAAACCAAAGGGGCAATAGAAAATATTCCAAACAGTATTGGAGGGCCCCAACTATCTAAACGCACCGAAACAGTCGTTGTTGCCACGGCCAAAGCATGTAACCCGTTGATAGCACGGCAGAGCATTTTCGTACTCCGTCTATTGAAGCAAACGTTGTTCGGACAGGATTTAAAAATTGATGCTCAATTTTTTATCGTAAATACACGGGGAGGTTGATTGGTTTCCAGTTCCTTATAGGTGCACTGTTTCACTTTGAAACAATGTATCAACGACTTCATACTCCTGATTAGCGTCGTCAACTCCGTCGTGGTCTCCTGCTCTGACCTTGTTCATCTGATATGAAAAAGGAGCGGACCAGGAAAGCTAGTGTTTTACATCCTGAGACTCCATGCAACTAGAATGTTATGTAGAACCCAGCAGTTGATTGGGTCAAGCAACGTATGTCCGTTCTGAACGGACTTATCATGAAACTTACTGTGTATATTTGTCCGTCAATACTGTTTTTGTCCTCTCTAACAAACTGATGTCATCAACTGATGCAGTCAGTACTGATACCCCATTCACGAGATAGACACACTTGTGAATGCAATTTCTAAACCTTCTCTACTCCCACACGATTTATTCTGGGGATAGTTGCTCGATACCAACAAAACTCATAGGGCCTTTCACATTGGGCTTATATGGGATAATCCCTTACACATCATGCGAGGGCCTATTCCCATATGTAAGCCTGCGCTCAGGTATATCAAACTTGTCATAATCTTTTCAATGGCTTAAGACGAAACCCTTCACAAAGGTTTAGAACAAAACCATATGCTTGGCCTATGTTTTATCCGTACGGCTTGATGGGTGGCCTTAGAAACTTGTTTTTTCTTTGGTCATAACCGTATAAAGTCCTAGTAGTTACCCTCTTTCTTAGTTCCAGCAATACTTCTCTACACTTTTGAGGGCAAACAGGTTATACAAAAACTTGTCGTGTAGATCCGGGTTAACATACCGACTTGAAGGAAACCTGAAAAGGAACTGATTTCTACGTAACCGTTGAGTTATCCCCGAGTATGCCACGCAGGCACCAGGCAAGATAAGGTAATATCGCGCCAAATTTCCCTGCTTGAAACTTCCTGAAATCCCAAGTTTAAACCCTATATGAAAAGTACCGGAACCTAAGTTATTGCTGCGGCTAGATATTAGGGACGTTTACTTCTGTGCAACCAGGCCGTAGATACTCCAAGTTTTTAGGAAAGGATGCTTCGCCTTCCATAAAATGCCGTGCATTTGTAATTTTCTCTTTTGACACCAAAGAAAAACCAGGAGCTTGTAAGAACAAAACAGCCAGTAAATCAGCACGACTGTGGCCTCCCCACACCCTGACCAGTGTCTAGAACAAAGCTTTACAAAGTGCGGTTACTCTCAGTTGCTAGATATATATGATATTTCAAGCCAGGAGCAGGTGTAGAGGGAAAAATCAGGGGATAGTGGTTCGAAACCACATCGCGATGATAGGCAATTGTGACATGCTCGCCTCTGGCAAATGTCTTGTCGAAGCCCGTGTGCGAGATGCATGTTCACGGAAGGTTCTCGAATCATCTACAGGCTGTTTGCGATGAAGATAATAATTTCATCGATCAATGATAATGTCCATGTCAAATGATCTCCATGACTCGAAGTATGTTCCTCTACAAAATTGTCCTTGTTCCTCAAGGTTCTGAAGGTCGTTTGTGGGACCCACCGACTACGTCGCCCTAGCATTACCTGCAGGCCTGCTCACGACTTCCTTGTTTCGTACGACACAATCACGATCGTCATAACATCGTGCTTTCCAGATTTGCGTGCACCCAGTCAGTGGACACATCGCAGCCTCGATCAATTCCATTTTTCCCGGTGGGGTCAGTGTGCCAAACAGCCACTGCTTATGACTGCTCCTTTTTGAACAATTATAGTACAGCTGAGTCTCGAAACACGAGTATAGTCAAATTTCGTGCTCTACATGAAGTTAGACCAGTACGAAGCTTACATATGCATTCTTCTACCTTCAATACCGCCCAAAACTCGTCAGGAATTGGTTCGACGTTTGATTCGTGGATTTTCCGACGTTGCCGAAACAGTTGGAATTCCACGTTACTCTCGACTGGAATCTACCTCTGTTACATTTTTTTGCTCAAGATGTACGGCAAACGCTGGAGATGCACGAGTTCATTGTGCGACTAGTCGAATGTTCAAAGGAAAGTCCCTTTGTTTGCAATTCACAGGACAGGATGGGAATCAATCTCGCATCTAGGATCCAGGAATATTCCACTAATATATTCAATATAACTTCCAAGCGTTTGAGGTTAGGCCTGCCAACAGATTCCTATCTTTTGGACTAAAAACGTGAAGGATTAATCGAGAAATCGACCTCTTGCAGCCATCTACGTTGAGATCTACGTATTGTTAGTTTGCGCCGGTTATAATCCAGCTATTTCCAACTTGGCCAGACTGGAACGCAGAAGCGTAGCAGGTTTAGGGACATCTGCATCCTGGAGAAATAAATTCAGCAAAAATATGAAGTCTACAAACGTTTTGATAGCGCACAGCAACCTCATATGCGCCAAATCAATCTTCATTTAATTCTCCGCATGTCAGTGGAAAAGATTCGAGCGTCAAAAGTGATAATGATCGCGTATCATGCCAACACAACATGAGCAATCACAACACCACGTTCTAACTTTCCAAGAACATTCTCAAGCAGAGGCTGCATCGAATCTAGTGTCTCAAGGCTCATAAGAACACATGAAATGAGTTGTCCTACGAAATTCAACACGAATAAGTTGTAACTAGTCACGCCTCAACGTTGAGAACTACGAAGGAATTCGATACTAAAGTAAGTTTGAATCACAAGACCCCGTTGCGGAAAGTTTCATGAGGGTAATGGTCTCCATCCGAGCACCGATCTATTTGATCAGAGAGAAAGCCGTTCGAGATCATGGCTTCACGAAAGACTAACACGGAAGTATGTTATGGCGCTAAAGCAGTCTAAATTTGGACTGCGGGTTTTTTTCTACTCTCACTATTCGTGTATGTAGTGCAGGGAGAATGCTCAAAATGAGTGTCCTGATCGGAATTAGTAGCTGAACATTTCGAAGAAAATATACATAAGTTAATTATCTTGTCACTTGAAAGTGAAATGTGGATCAGAGTTCTGTAACGCTGAAAGTACTACTCTCCCCGCTCTCTTTCTCTCCTCTCAGCCAAACAAACAGAAAGTACAAAGTCATTCTACAAGACATGGGCAAACGAGATGATACAAAGGCTTTTGACAGAACAACGACAGTTCATAGGCAACTCGCGTGAAGATCAATCTCGCAATCGTACTCCATCCCAAAGGAGGACATACACCAGTTGGAATGCATACAGCAAGGTTGTACATTTTCGCTGGAGAAGTTAGGAATGTTAGCTTGTTTAGAATTCCCTATTCAGATATGAGCAGAGTAACACACCTTTTGATGGCGAGAAGTACTGCAGGACCTCGGTGTAGACCTGGAACACAATGCACCGCACGGAGAAAGCTCAGCTGGCGTTTGGCAGCTCCAATGAGATCTACACTTAAGTTGATCTCCAAGGCAGCCAGGAGTTCGGATTCATATTCCTGTATTTCCTTCGAACCAGGAGCTGACATCTTGTCCATTGATCAAATCCCGTATCACATAACAACCTCAGAGGTTGTTGAAGATTGAGCGTCACCTCGAATAGGCCAGGAGAGTTGAACCTTTCACTTCAATGAAAGTAAATTGGCAATTCAAGAACAGAATCTTTGAGAGCTTGGATACCCAGTCTGTGTTGTTGCTGGTGACAACCATTGGGTTGATTTCTGCAGCCAATTTTACGGAAGTTACTGGGTTGTATGCCAATCTTTCTTTTGATTATTGCCCATTGATCATGAAACGTAGAGATGAATGGCCAAGTCTCCAGTAAATGTCCGCTTGTACTTAGCGAGATCAGCATCTGCGGTGAGACAACTTGAAGGCGCCCTCTTGAATTTTACTGACTGAACGTGGAGGCCTGCAACACATACATCTGGCCCAGAGTACACATCCTACTGAGACAGACATGCCACTTCTCTTACAATTGGACTCCGAGTCCTACCCTGAGCTGATTTCCGTCTTTCTTGCCTTCAGCCGGATATATCACGATGTAAGATTACTGGCGCTCGCTTCCGAAGGTTCTTGCGAAGTTCGAGCGCAACGTGGATCTACTTCCTCTCGCTGACACGGCAACCCTGCAATACAAAATCCCACTCCCGAGCGTTCAAGCTTTCCTCGCTGATAGAACATGTGATCTGATTCTGACCAGTCGAAGAAAAATCTTCCTAGCGCTCCACAATTCTTACTCCGGAGGAAACTATTCTCCAACCCTCACTCGACAAACCACCTCGCCGACTACTCATTCTTTTCCTGCTTGCAGATCCGTATGCAATCTGATATTACGAACCATCATCTAATAAGACTGTCCTCGAAGTCGAGGAGATCTAACCCAGAACTTCTCTCGCATACGCTCTAGCTCTCTTCCCTGTGGGTGTGCGCTTTGTATTGGATCCCGATGCATCTCGCCCTCGGGAACACTTTCAGCTGACCCCTCACTCTATATCATGGTCCGAGATCACGGGTGATTTAAGGGCGGGGACCTCGCATTCACCCGATTCGCCACGTTACAACCCGACCCGAGCGTGGAATTGGAGGAACGACTTGTAATGGGTGTCGGTGGAATTGCTGAAGCCCACGAAATTCTTCACTGTACTGTACTATACTCGGGTATCCTTACCGTCCCTCGAAAAAACAACTACAGTAAGATCTACCTCCGACTTGGGAAAGATGTGACCAAATAAGGCCCTTTGCGTCCCAGCTCCAACTCAACACCTACTTGCATGTTTTACGGCACATACTCAACGGGTCATCAAGCATCGTGGTATTCCTCTTCAGGAGTATGAGAATATCATAGACTATTGACAAGTCCGTTAGTTGTTTAATTCAACTATCTTAGCACGTACCATGCCAAAAAAAACATTACTGTGACTAGTAATTTATAATAACTCTTATTCACTCTGGTCTGGAATCTCATCATTTGATACTTACATATGAATGTTCGGGAGAAAAAAAAAATATGATTTCCAGAGAGGATAACACTTGCAATAATTATGGTTCCCTAGAGGCTCCGCATCATTCTATGAAATAAGTGACCATCGCTCCAAATCTCATCTTCAAAAATATAAACTTTGCGATAAGTAATAAATACTACCGGAAAAAAGGGTGTATGGGATGAGTGTACTCTACTGGTTCAATTTGTGTTTTACAAATTATTTTTTTAAATAAAATCTGCACAGAATAACTATATCGATTTACATTTCACACATAATCATTCGATGCTGTCTATAAAACCGAAAACCCCTTAAGTAACCTGAAAGAAATGCATTGCCTATCTATTACATGTGAATAAATCTTATGTCAGACTTCAATTCGTCGTTATGAATACTATTTGCTTCACGTTGATGAATAATTTCATTTTCTATTATTTGAATGAGATATCATCGTAAACTATTTTAACGGAAATTGATATTTTTTCAAAAAATTATCTTTTTTATATCATTTTTATATATTTTTTAAAATATATTTTATATTTAAATATTATTTGTAATATTTAATCTTATATAATGAAGTATAATTTTAAATGCTAAGATTTCTTAATTCTGAATCCTTTTTTTTCAAAATATTACATACAGATTAATTCATATAAATTGATTTATTAAAATAAAAAAATTGTGAGCTTTTATCAGTTTGGTAAAATAATAATGAAGGAGTAGCGCTAAATTTGGAGTGTAAAAAAAACTAACTTATGTGGAAAAATACTATCATAAAAGCATATAAAATTATTTTGGATTAAACAGAGATGTTGCTACATTATAAGTGCATGTGTAAAAAAAATATAAAATCTTTCACATATTTGTGTAGGCATATTCAAAGTATTAAATACGGAATATAAATTTGGATTTATTTATAAATTTTGAACTTTGATCATGTGATTAGTTTTTGCTTTAACTTTGAAGTTGATAATCCATAACTTCAACTTCAAAGTTGTTCAAATTATATTATTTTATTTTATTTCCTTATAAATGTACAAATTATCTTTGTATGAGAGTCGAAGGCTAAAAAATATATGAATTTAGGAAATAAAATTTTATTGTTTTGTGTTGAAAATGGTGTTCGAACTGGAAATAAATGTTGAAAATACTGACCAATTCCATATTCTATAAGATGGAATTAGCTTTTGATTAAGTGGATGGAACAAATTTCTTGTGGTCAAAATACCCAAGCTTAAAATAGATAAATTGAATATGACAATATTGGATAAATAAATTACTCTCAAGAACTGAATTCAAAATAGTGATCTTTTCTACCCTATGATAAAGTGAACAAAACTGGACCGGTCTTCATATAACCCATAAAACTTAATAATAAGATATGGGTGAGTTCTGGAACTCCTTGACTAGGGTTAAAATGAAAGGCGTGGAAGGCGTAAATAGTACATCTACGGCTCCAGTGCGATTCCAGTCGATTATTAGTTGATTCCAGTGCGAAATAGTATGTCTCCTTTTCACCCTGAGCTCCAAGCCCGTCGAACCTGTACGTCAACTGGCACTTGTTTCTCCATCGCAGTCATACTTCTACCCCGTTGTTACGATACCTACGGCGAGTTACGGCGCTCGGGAGGTACAGTAGGTGCTGCAAATTAATTGTCGCAGGGATGGAGAACGTACAGTGTACCTGAACACGCTACACGGGAGTTCTTCCACCATCTTCAAACTCCGTGCATGCCGCGGCAAAAGGTCTTTCATGAGCAAGGGCTGCCCAAGACTTGATTCACAGGTACGGTCGTTACATCTCTATCACACATCGTTCGCAGTTCCACGAGAACCACATCTTTGTTCTTGTTAGAAAACTGACGCTTTCCGCTTACCATCAGTCCTTATACTCGTGATGGACAAACAACCATCATAAAATGGCTGACTTTATCGCTGTCCGTGTGAGTAGACACGACGTTGTTTAGTTTAGGGGTGTCGCAAATCGTAACTCTTGGGCCCCACTTTTTTTGCATAAAAGGCGTGGTCCGACCGATACGCTGTTGATTTTGTCTACCCATTGAAACTGCGGCAAGATGAGGTATACCACCTTGAACATGATTGTTTACAGGCAACAAACCGGACTCGGCTTTTACGTCTCCGCTCCTGACGTGAATTGTCCACCACTAGCAGGCATCATTACATATTTGCATAAATTCCAGAAACAAAATCCAGTAGTTCTTTGGAAACGTATGATTTCACTAGCTTGGGCTTCTCCACAGAGCAACTCGAAACCTCTGGAAGTGTGCTGAGTAACTAGCACAGTGAAAATATATACAGTACTGAAACTGTATTACTGAAAATACAACTATACAGTAAGGAAAACGCACTACGTTTATTCATTTACAGTGAAGTGGACAACTTTACATACTGCAATGTGGGGGAACTAATAAACTTGATCCACTCCATTTCGTCACTAGGCGTCAAGACGTCCTCTGTGGAGTGCACTTTCTAAAAAATTTGTTGCAGACAATTAACTGCCAAAACCTGACAAGTGCATCACATAACAGAGGGTCAAGAGTAGATATCCGCATATTCGCCACGTTCGACTCGTAAAACCTTGCCCCTTTTTTGTGTTCAAGCTCCTCCGTCTTATGCGTAATGCAGAGAATTATTTACGTTAAATGCTGAGATAAGAGCTTGCAGTTCCGCACAATCAAGCCGGCTGAGAAGAATCACCTGCACAGTCACACCTGTGTCAGTTTTCCTCGTGGGTAATGTGATGGAACCGTAAATGGGTGAAGACCATAAAATACAGACTCAAGCCTCGATAAGTGACCATGACTTTACATGAGTACGAAAGTGACATGAACTAACCAACAGTCATGGAGGTCACCTGAAGGCCAGTCACCTACTTCGACTGGGCATCAATACTTCGAAGCTCCAACAACCAAGAAATAGTAAGTTCGTTATGGTAGGTTAGAGATTTTGGCCTGTCTAAGGCGACGGTCAAAGGGAGAACACCTCATATGGGCAATCGTCCTATGAAATACTGTAAATGTTTGAGGTGATGCATTGACCACCATGTCACTCATGAGACTGAGATAGCGAAAGAGTTCATGCCCCGCTGATTAGTAATCTGACGGTAACCCAAGCTCGTTTTCGGTATAGAGTCTGGTGGGAAGAAAAGTGCTTCATCATAATGAACGGTCATCAAGTAAAGACCATGTGCGGGTGCAGTAGGGGCAAATTCAGCGAGCTTCTCCCTTTTCTGAGAGGCCAAAACATCAGAAACAGCTCTAACAGAGGTGGTCCCTCTTCCGATTTCCAAAAGCAGCCCGACCTGCAACACGTCAGTATTGTATTGTCAATAGGCTGATTCCAGGCGGGGGACACTTTCTCCAATGCATTCTTCCTAACATATATATATATATACCCTAAACCCTACCCACTTGGCTAACATCGAGGCCATTCCTGAACAGTTTGTGAAAACCAGATGTGCTGAGATGACTGCTCAATTGACCGTCATTGAAGAGGATTACCATGTTACGAACTTGCTTATAGAAAAACCCAGTTCCCTCCACTTCGAAAATCAACTGCGGACCCTGGAAAAAGCGATCAGCACAAATGATCCAATCAGCTGAGAATCCGAGGCTTAGGTACTCTTAAATCATAAGGCGTATGACTCCGATATGGATCAAATCTACTTTTCGTAAAATTACGAAGTCCCCCTTCCACCCTTCTGTCCTCTTCCAAGACGTTCTAGATCTCACAATGGCGAAAAATTACAAAAAAACAGTTCTGTCGAGCAGATTAATATTGACTTCATATCAAGGAGAAATAAAAAAGAAGCCTATGGCCTACCACTGATTCAACGCTGAACTTGGTGATATTTCTGATCGGATTATCAAGCACCCTTAGCGAAGTGTTCGCGAAAGCAGAAAAGTTGTGCTCTCCTGTTAGAAGCGACGCTGCTTCTCGCATGGAATCCATATCAATAACATGAGGGAAGAAATAAGCATAGGAACGCTGGAATGGATCCATAACAGGGCCCAAGTCGGCCTTATACTTGTACGTTTTCCGAAGAGCCGAGTAGCGAGCGTGAAATTCAGGCTGCACAGCTCGAATTTCTCGTATCCGGACATCTTGCGGCAAAATCGAGTTCAGTGACGTATGTAGGGGTTCCAATTTCTTCAGCATAAATGGAGTGCAGAAGTGTACAACCTAGATGCCCCGAACAATATTTCAGCAAACTGTTGCATTTTCCGTATAACAATTTAGAGCATATATTCAAAATAGTTTCTGAGACTAAAAACCCCTTGACTTGGAGGCTAAGAGATGATGATTATGGAGAATCAAGCCCACCGTGAACTGGCCTAAAACACGGCCGCTTGAACGCTTGTTTTTTAAAATGACAATGAAGATCCCGGAAATCGTAAAAGCGACTACTCACCTGACCCCAGGCATGAACACCAGCATCCGTACGACCAGCTGCCGTGAGAGCCAAATTTTCACGAGAACATCTCGTTATCTGAAAGAGAGCATCCTCAAGGGTCTTCTGTACTGTGATGTTTTTTGGCTGTATTTGCCAACCTGCGCATAGATCCGGTTTATCTCATCAGACACAAATACTCGTCAAACCTGCCTTTGTCCGAACATAGTGACTCATAACCTACTTAAACATCTACCGTTCGACGTCCAGGCTGATCACACTACCATATCTGAACCCACAATCTACAGAGAAACGATGTAGCTGTAAAATCTTTCCAAAACCTGAGTATTTGCTTCCATCGTAGGATACAACCATAGACCACTTCCAGCTGTCCACTTTTGGGATATCTCCATCTTCGATACGGTTATAATTCCCCTCTCCGGCCAGAGAAGCGGTAGATTTTATTCCTGATAAGAACTGCAGCAACAATTTTTAATGCCATAAACTGGACTCACATCGCATCACATCACTGATGAGATTGAAGAGGGGAGCGAAATGCTAGTACCTCAGCGAATTGAGAGAATTTATAAAATATGATCTACAAGAGGACACGCCTGAGAAGCTGATACCACTTCACATACTAGTGGATTGATTAGATCCCGGTTCACTTACTTTAGTTCCTGGCTTCTGATGATAGGTGCTTTGCACGACGTGAACGTTCATCTTTGACGGTGCAATGGCCACTGTACTTTTCCTCTTCGTCCCCTGAAAGTTCACTCTGATCGGAAGACTAACTGTTGTCACCCAGCATGCAGAAACCTCCATGTTATCTGTTCTAGGGAATACGGCACAGAAACAATTTCCACACCACCGTAATGTGCAACGAGATCGTTGGCATTAACTGAACAAGAATTCGGACACTGTCGCCTTCCTCGACGCAGGCGCCTGATTAGGCCAAGGTTACGGTTAGACCGGCTGACGACTGACATTGGCTATATACAAGATAAATCTGGGGTACATGTATTCCGATAGAGGCTGCTCTGCCTACAACACAGAGCGACAACCTTCAAGGGCACATATGTGAGCAACTCAGTTTGACTGCAGCAAAATTTCCTCTCAGAACATCGACCCTTCCTCAGTCCGCACATCCCGTGCTGAGCAGGACAAGCAGGGGAGAATATTCTATCCGAACTGTAAGCTCAACAACAGCACCCTATCCCGTCATCTTCATCGCCGTTCATGCGGTCTAGATCATGGGCACCAATCCTTTGGCATATTGCAGAGCGATTTGATTACAAATGCACGCGATGTAATGAGCAATGTATCTGACCTTCGGGCGATTAAGGACTGGCACCAAAGACATCCCTCTCTCCTTCCTTAAGCCTCGAGCATCACATAGTATTTATAATTACGACGCATGAGACGAACTCTACGGAGTGGCAGATGTTGCCATTTTGATAACATCCTTTGTGTGCTGTTCGTTCTCCCAGGATTTAAGAATCCGAGTTATTAAGAGGTTTAATGAGCAATACTTTTCTTCTCCCTCATCCTTGGCACATACAAAGGGGCCACTATCAGGCATCTTTAGAACATAGTTGCCAAAATCCTAGAATTCGCGCCAGCCATGAGCTGCATTCTTCGGTCTGAAATTTCCGGCGTTCACTGAGATTCTCAAACGAAAGTGTAGCGGTCGGGGGTAGATCTCTGATTCCACACCTTCGTCCATGAGGTCTTTTCAGGAATCGTATCCATCAAGGGGATACAATAATTATATAACAATATATATATAATGAACTTAGAAAAGAAGTAACCAATGAACCCAGTGTGAATACTTGAAAGTAAGTATTTCTTCATTTTGAACCGTTACCCAGAGTTTTCTCACCTTCAGGTCTTATCAGTTTATGCAACCTGATCACAGTTATGTCCTCAGGTCTATGTTTGATCTTTCATAGCGCAAATCAGGGTCTATAAATGCTTAACACTATTGAGAACAAAATTCACTCGTGAACCCTCGACCGGGAAAAAAGGTATCAAAAGGTATCATCACTGGGTCCTTTATATTCCCAGTAGTGACGGAGCGCTGACACTTTACATTTCAAAAGAAGAAGACAACCTCATATCCACGGGGTCTTTCCCATCCTTTTTTTGTTATCCACATGGACCCCGTTCCCATCCAGACAGATGGTTAAGTATCTGGATGAGACTAAGGTGTTGAGAACAAAACTAGCCATGAAACTGCCCTGAATATCACAAAGCGCCACTCAATCTTTACGCAATAAACCTACAATGTACTTCTTCACTGAGAGTAGTGAAGATAGCAAGACAGAATGTTGTTTCCAAAGGGCTCTTCAGTAAGCCCTCTACTCGGAAGTACCTATACAATGCACTGGTTCCACCGAATCCAGTCAATTACTGTTCAGCAGTGAATAACATCACTCATGCAATACGTCGCTATTAAGAACCAAGCAACCAAGAGACCAGAGAAAGCAGCCCAGCCTATAAGGAAAGGCCATCCAGCAATGAGGAGACCAACAGCCATAACCACAAAGAAAGGTCCAAAGGATCTCAGAATCGCGGCGGAATTGACCCACCGACCTTTCAGTAACACCAACACTGCAATATCTATAATATTCCATCGGATAGAACCTTTATAAGCGAGTCGATTCATGCAGCTCGCTGTGAATGAATGACAGTTGCATGTAAAAAGGTTGTAAGATTTATGCTGATAGTTGTGCATGCCCATGCGCAACGCATCGTCCCACGATATACCAGTTCCCAGCTCCGAATGGGCAAAACCATTCTCGCAGGTGTGTCCAGATAGATGAGGAGGGAAACAACACTGCACACACACATAAACATCTGAGCCTTTTGTATGGTAGCTACACATATCTGTAGAAACCCACTGCGAATATAACCCACTTATCCGACCATTCCAAGACAAAGACGAAACCACTGCGAAGCAAAATCAATCTGCCTCCAAATCCACAGCAAAAGGTAAATGTTCTACTGATAAGCGAAAGAACAGCCGCTATTCTGATATTCATTGTTGTTTGCTTCGAGCACATAATCGACTGGAAATTAATGCGACACGACCAAAGACGGAATGAATCAAGTCATTCAAGGAGTGTACGGACCTTATCGATATCGAGGCGGACGTATCTTGCGGTAGAACCGAAAGCGAAATTGTCCACATTAACGAAGAATGGACCCGCAAAGTCAAGTATTACACCATCTTCTCTGCAAATTCCTACATGGCCAACAAATGGAGCAAGCCAAGCGACGACTGGCAGCGGAGTCCAAACCACACAGTATGGGAATCGGGATTTGGACGCATCTACAGGGGGCATCGCCGGGGAAACTTTGAACTCTTTCAGCTCACTATCTTCGGACAGACCTTCAGTGTCAGGTATAGAAAGAGCCATCACTCCCTTGGAAAAGTCGTTACGCTCAAACCTTCCAGTGAATTCAAACTCAGAAACCTCCGTCGCCGTTACAGGCTCCTGCAGTATGGATCAACTCGCAGAAACAAACAAGAATCAGTAAACTGATAATGATATATAATATACACTTGCAGAATACACATCATCTTGTTCGTTCGAACAAATTCGCGAGACTTTATCAGGAAAGAGGAAAGCACACAAGTTGAGATCGTCATTCGGAGGACAAGGAAAGAGAGCTGACATGCATTTGGAACACATGAACTTTGTAGGAGCTACATTGGAAACTGTGATAGATATCTGCGTTCGGAAGATTCATTGAAGTTTAACAACTACTGTGACGTCCTTAACTCAAACTGAACGTCCTCCAATTCACAAGTCAACACATCAGAAGTCCAAGCAACTGCGAGCATTCGAAGAATGCACTCGTATAAAACAAAATTTCGCGTGCGCTCGTTCATTTCAAAAGCGAACAAAGAAACCTAAATAAGCATGTAAATCCAACAGTTCCGATAGGTACATTTCCTTCAGTGAAATCTTTAATTCGTAGGACATCTTGGAAACATGAAATCGGTGTAGATGGCGAGAACAACAGAAGTAGATAAACAGTACTGAAACATCGAGTCTTGATTACAGCAGGACAACTACATATACGAAAATTCGCTGGTGATCTAAAAGCTGGTGCTCTGCAATGCAAAACAGATCTTTCCGGAACTGAAGACTTAAAATCTTGCAACTCATTACTCCTCTGCCTCGATCACTACCCTAAATTGGCACGTCTACGTTTGAGTAAACAGATGTTCACAAGCTGACAGTGAGAATTTCAAGAGGATTCATAAGCAAACGAACTTAGGGAATGGGTAACGAAAACCACATGGAATGAAAGCCTTCGCTTAATCTAGATCAGAAGGCAGAGATAACTTGGACCAGATCAGGCAGATCAATACTCAGAGAACAATGGCGGTAGCACATCATGCTTCGATGCATTCCGTTAAGCGCCTCGCGCACAGGTCCAAGAGAACGAAATCCACCGACAAAATTTCGGTGACTGCCGAGTCAAAGATTCTGATTAGAGTACAGGTAGAGCTCAAAGATATCAAAGGATCTCTGAAAGAGATGAACTAATTTGTAAGCAACAGGTTTTCCGAAGGCAATCAACTTTAGACTGAATCCCATCATTGAGCGGAACTACCTGTCTGTACTCAATTCTCCTCGTATTTCGGGCATGTGTCCCAAACAGGTCGTTATCCACACTTGAAAAGAATTGGTCTCCCACCCGACATGTCATGTCACTGCTCCATCATATTTGACTATCCGAAGGCGACTCCACTGCCCGATCTGGCGAGGGAATAAACGGAGAACCTTGACCAAGATACGTCAAGACACAATCACGGCATTGGACACTGGATGAAAGCCATCTATGTAAGCGGTTAAGAACGCTCGCTGTTTCGTCCTACAAAGACGCTACGAGAACAATAGGACAACTAAGATCGTAGACGAGAACGTAAACGAGGGGAAAACTGTTGCGTAAACCCTAAACCCTGAGTCGGGAACAGGAGATTTTCTATTTAGGAAACCCTCCAAAGACCCCAAGTAAATACTATCTTAAGGAGGAACCTGAAAATGTCCGAGAATCTAGAGGAACCATAAATTGAACTATTTGAAGGTACGGAAAGTCCACAAAGAAAGCAATTAGCGGGATATGCGTCATTTTATGTCCATCTCTTTACTAAATCCTTTCTTAAAGCCCTTCTCCTGTTCACTTTACATTTTTTCCTCCAACAAAACATGGCTTATCATGTTGTGTATCGCTGTTGTAGTTTCACTTTTGTATACTGAGATATTCCGGCCACTCTTTAGATAGTACACGGAATTGCCATGGCTCATTAAAGTTATCCTGCTTTGCATTTTCGTTCCGTTGAAGGTTACACGCTGCTCATATCTATGAGCAGCGTGTAACCATGGCCAAAGTGCAAAACGTTATATACGTTACGGCGGGTCACAAGAAACTCTCGTGCATGCCAATAGTTGCAAAGCATCTGGGCGCTCGAAGGGGAAAGCATAGAGGGGAGGAAGGAAATACCATAGGAGATTTTGACGAGGCCCGTCGTGAACTGATTCATGGCGAGAAGCAAACATGCGCGCTTTCGAGACAGAGCAAATCCGATTTGGGCAAATCAGGGTTGCAAATGCGCAAAAAAATATAGTAGAGTAAAGAAATGTGATCAGATATGTGGAGGCGGTTGTAAAGTCTACAAGGATATAGTAATTTAAAAGCGCTTTGCTAATCAAAATCGCATCGTTATGCTACGTAGAGTTCTTCTGAAACCTCAATGTGCTTGACAAAAAGTTGACAAAAAAATTGCGAATAGTTGACCAAATTTTTGGTCATACTAACTCAACACTGGAGACCAAGATGCGCACTAAAGAAAGAGAAGACGAAGGCCTCGTCAACCTTACCAGCTTTGTCTTGGCGGGGTCTTGGCAAGTTCTGTCTGGCTAACGGGCTTTCCTAACCCTAAACTTCCTTTCTGGTCGGACGGGTTTGGCGGAACCTTTGGCCGCACCTTGCCCTCTTCATCTACACCGGAAACTCCTTCCTTGACGTGATGCGGTCATACCAGGGCTACTACACCAGAACTCTGCAGTTAAGCTCCCTTGGGCCTGAATAGTACTGGGATGGGTGACCTCCCGGGAAGTCCCGGTGCCGCAACCAGCCATTTCGGAAAAAAATAAAAATCCCTAAGTCTTTAAATTATCCTTTGGTAAAAAATCGTAACCTCCCCATGTAGCCGAATCAAAAATAAAACTAACAACTTCTCCGAATTTTCTTTATTTCCGATAAGGTTTCACATTATCTCTCCGCAAGAATCCTTCCTGAATAGAAATTAAGTCAAAATACCACTTCTTTTTTTTCTTTTTTCTTTTGTTTCCTCTATTCAGAGCATAATTACACGATCATTTCACAACTTTTTTTATTTGTATTTTTTTCCTTACTTTTTTATTTCGAAATCACTCATCGTCACAATTTCAAAATCTAAGTGTCAAATCTTCCCAATTGTGGGTAATTAGATCCTACCACTCCCAACACATCTATTAAATTTATTTTAGACCAATTCCAAATTGAATTATTTACATATTCTCAAATCTAATCTAATATTCTTTAACTATAATTTTTTCCAATATCAACCCTGGAGAATTATATGCATGCAAAGCAATTCAAAACACTATAAACGATAATCGCCAAACCATCATATGAAAAATACTGAATCTATAATGATTTACATTATTCTTGGGTTACAACAAGAATATTTCATGAATGGAAATTTAATATTCTTGTTGTAACCCAAGAATAATTGAAACTTATTGTCGAGAGTTTAACATAAAAACTCATGAAATTAGATCAATAGCTAGTATTGATGTTGTCCCGAATTTCATATTCGCTGCATACAAGAAGTAAACTAATGTATTTACCGATGTGTATTTATTTGAATACAATAGGGTTTTAATCATAATTCAACATCTTTCAAATTATTTCAGACATTCAAATATTACTAAAATCTTTGTTATGATTGAATGTTTGATTTTAAAATAAAAAATCAATCTTGAGCTTATGAACATCACATTTGTCTCTAGTTACATGAATATTAAATAATGAAATTAAAAACTCTAGCATTTATCCTTTTTTTTTCTTTTTAATAATGATATTTGAATCAAAATCTCCAACAATAGATTAATTTTTTCATGAGGTTATAAATTTTCAATTGCAAAATTTAATCCTTGTATAAAAATGACATCATCAATCTTAATAAAATTAAATAACATCATCGTGTGTCAAATGTAAGCAAGACTTGCACAATTACTTAATTAATTATTACTTATCACTTAATGATCAATTAAATGATATCATCATCAATGATTTAAATTCAAATTTTTCTATTATAAATTTCTAATAGTATGCTATCTATCATGAATCTTGACTCAAAATCAATTATAAACCAAAAAATGACACATGATAAAATTCATCCTATTTAAAATTTAATCCAAATTTTATTAAATAAAAATTTCATGAAAATGTATCATAAATATTTTTTTTACAAATGGCTGCAAACAGATTGGAATGAAAAATTCTACATATATATATATATATGTATATGACATTATTGTTTAAAAAAAATCTATTATTGAATATTTTTTAAAATTTTATGCCAATATAATTTTATCTTAATAAAAAAACTTACAAAAAATAATCAAAAACATTGAAATCCTATTCAAAATAAAAATAAATAAAAGACTATTGATCACTAGACTTAATTTCATTGAAATGAAACAAAAAAATTTAGTATTTATTTTTTTGAAAATAATAATAATTATAAATTTTGATTAGGACAAAGTTATCAATTTAGCAATAAAAATACTATATTTAGTTTAAAGTCATCTATATTTGAAGATACAATTTATAATATATATTAAAAATCTTTTATATTTTTCATTTCAAAATATGAAAGACAATGATAACCAGACAGTCAAATTTAAAAACACAAGTACACGCAATCGTATTGTAGTTCATTCTTCCGAGGACTACGTCCACGTGGAAAGCACATGAAAGAGTATACTGCCATAGTGAAAAACAACAATGATACAGTGCAGAAACTTTGAATATATATAGCTTACACCAACGACCAACCTAGCTATATATAGCTAAAATCCAAGGTTACAACTTAACCGAAGTTAATCTCAACAATCTACCCCTTAATTCGTGTTACGGAAACAATCATCTTCGTAACCTATATAAGTATTCACCGGAAGGTCTTAGAGAAATCTATTACAAGGCGTCTTTTTACTAGAGAGTTAACTAGAACTAAGACGTAGCCATAATATGATAGAATAATAATATAAACAATTAATTAATATACCTGTTAGCATAGAAGTATCATAAATTTACTCTTTTAGGAGATTTCAAATCTAAAGAGATACAAATCTGAAAATATTATGTTAGCAAACTCTACATGTGCTCTCCATGCACAACCAACATAGTAGCGCAGTGTAGCTTGAAACTCTCCAAAGAAATAATTTTGGTCAAAGCATCAATTGGATTAAGTTTTCCGTCAATCTTGACAAACTCAATAATTTTATCAAAGTTAAAAATCAATCTTGACTAGTTCAATCATGAAAGTTTACCGTCAATCTTGACTAGCTCATTCATGAGAATCACCGTCAATCTTGACTAGCTCAATCCTGAAAATCACCATCAATTTTGATTAGTTTAATCATGTAAATTTCCGTCTATCTTGACTAGCTCAATCATGAGAGTCATCGTCAATCTTGACTAGCTCAATCATTTTATCATACCTTGCTTGTCTGATAAAAATATCTAATGTCGTTGTGCTTCAATATATAGTACATAACTTAGTTCCTAACCAAATGTAGAGCACTCCGGCTAGCACAATGAAGATTCATTACGTCTTGTGTTGTAATGATAGATAAATATCAAAAGGGAGCATAATGCTACAGATCCGATACCACGAGGACAGAAACAACCACCAAAGTCACGATTGTCACAGAATAACATTCTATTAAAGAGTTTCACTTCTTAGGCTGATGCCACTCCCAGAAGACACTACCCAGCTAGAGCCGAAGACCCGCAGAGTAGTGCATAACCACACTCACAGCCTGGAACTTTTCCAAACAACGCATGTAGAAATTGCTTGCAATTCCATACTTATATTCCAGGGGGTAAACTTCCTAGCATTGCATACATCCCAACACACTGACCCGAATACTCAAACTTGAACTTGCTTAAACCTCAAGGAGCATCGACTACTCAGAACATTCAAGCCGAATACACACAACTCTTGATGCGGTAACTTCGACAAACAGGAGCGCATCGTGCTCAACGTCTAGATCACACACCAGCACATAGACATAGTGGATACAGGTTTACGGTCAAGACAAGCCAATTAATAGAAAAGTTCTCCAAAGAAAGAGCATTGGGTCTCTTTATTCACAATTACAACTCTGGATATCAACCGCCTGAGGCGAATCGATCTCAAGGGTTGTGTCGTCCGATGTAACGGTTACGGTGTCATCTGAACTTACATCTACTCCTATCATACGCAACACGTTTACAATCTCTACTTCTACATTCTGATGCGCCTCATTCAATTCCTCTAACAATACATTACAATATGTTTGTGTCCGGCGGATCCGCTGGTCTTGGCGCTCATCAACCGCCACTCGAGCGAATCTAACTTCAGCCACTTCACCGTTTGCAATCCCCACATCGCGAATCCGTTCAGACACTTCTCCAACCGCAACTTCAATCCGTCGGTTGTCTCGTCCCACAGATGACGGTAGGCCTCCTCTGCATTTTCCATTCTCCTTTGCAACTCCTGCAATCTCATGTCTGCCTTTCTTAACTGCTTCTGCAACCGTTAACATTCTGATTCAACCTTCAATTTACATTCGACCTCCGAAGTTCTGGCCGATTCACAATCCGTCAATTTCTTGGCCCAATTCGCCAAACCCTCCTCATGCTTCCGGACCCCCTTCGTTAGACTTGCTAATAGCTCCTCAGCACGTCGGAATTCTGCCTCACACTTACTTTCAATCTCTGAAAACCTTGCGATGAAGATTTTCTTCCGCCTTCTTCGCCTCTGCAATTTTGCCCCGAAGTTCTTCGGCGATGCGAACTTCTTCGGCTCTTCGGGCCTCCAATGTAGCAAGTTGCTCGATATGTTTCTTCTCTCGCTTCTCTGCAATGGTGATCAGTCGCTCCGATTGCTTAACTGCCTCATCATATGCTTCCTTGGATTTCTCCAACCTCGTGAGCAAATCCATTGTCATCTTATGCCCGTTCTCGTTAGACTTGCAAAGTCCACCACAGGTCTCCTCCAACTCTACACATCGTCCGGACTACTTCTCTAGATTCAATTGCAGTACTTCGCACTCAATTTCCTTCTCTTGAAGTTGGGCTTCTCGCTCTTGCAATTTCACCTTCACTGCTGCGCACTCGGTTGCCAAGTTTGCCGTTCGCTCCCGTGCCAATTCAATCGCGGAATCCCACTCCCTCTTTACTGCGAGTGCTCTCTTGAGATGCGTTCTATTTCTTATCATCTCCACATAAAATCCAACCTCCTTGGATATAGCATACTTCTCTCTCTTCCCATCCAGATACTTTAGTAATGGGACCACACTATCCTGCAAGAAATCGGGGAAAGAAACGACTAACTCCTTTGATTCCTCATGCGAAGTCTTCGTTTCTGCATGCCTCACTTCTTCTGTAGAAGATGTCGGCAGTGCAATGTCTTGGGCATCTACCACCGATACTTGAACCTGTGCAACAATCTGTTCCAGTTTCTCGTCGCTTGACTAAGCTCCTTTACCAATTCCTCGCTCGTCTTCAGATGTGGTATTCCTTCGCTTCCCGCAGTCTGTGTCCGCTCCAAAAACAGAGAATTCGAACTAACTATCTCCATTCCCTCCTTCAAAGGTTCCGCCAATGCTTTTGCTGGAACTTCGAACAATACCCCCGAAGATCCTTCCCTCCCTACAAGCTGTGTTGACTCGCACACTGCGACTTCAGGTGTACTCACAATTAGAGCAACTGTCTTTTCTACGCTGCTATCCGATATATCTGCTGCCACTAACGCCCGATTCGCCTTCTTCTTTGGTCTTGCGCAAGTTCTCGATTTCCTGATCACATCCATTTCTGTTTCCGTTCTTCTTACTTCAAGTGCCAAATCTCCCTCGTCATCGCTCACTACTCTCCTTCTCTTCGCCACTCGTCTCTCCGGCTTTTCCCGTCTCCGCACAACCTCCACCTAAACTGGTCCTCGAGCTGTCGTCTGTGTTGGAATGGAGGGTCGACGAATATCGTCCTCAGTCCCTTCGCTAGACTCGGCCGTCAAGATTTCCCGCTCCTTTGGAAATCGCTTCTACTCCTTTCTCGTAAGCAATCCCATGCCTCGGTAGAAAATAACCAGGAAGGGAGTAAGATAATAGACCAATGGTCATGTCCACCGATCAGACGCATTTACCCAGACAAGATCGTGAAAGATCCTTGCCCAGTGTTCTCCTTGTTACTTCAAGATTCGTACAAAGAACCCTACCTGCCAGGCCGTCACATACGTCGTACGCGCTGGTCGCAAGATGTGCATAATTTCCAACGTTATCGCCCTTCTCTCCGAATCTATGTAATCCGCTGTCTTCCACCCGTTCAGTGCCTGTCTCCCGGAACTGAAGAGTGGTCCGTAAGAGAATTCTTCGGTGCGCGTAAATCCCACACTACTCTTCTCAAACAAAAGGTCTCCGTCGCTACCTGCGCACGGTCCCATCACCTTCGTCCAATGCTCAATCGTCCATAGCATGGGATTACCTCGAAGCTCCACGCCCTCGGTCTGGTTCTTATCCATTATCTCCTTGCATATACTCGCCGAGACGCAATTCCAATTCCAAAAGAGAAATTCAAGTCGCAACTCACTCAGCTCGCGTCGGAAGGGTCACAATTCTTCGTAGGGCACCTTCATGGGAACCAATTTCCGCACCTTGTCACTCTTCTTCGGCCCCATGACTTCGATTCGCGTCTTCACTGCTAGCAAGGTCGATCGATTTCGCTCTTTTGTCGCTCGCTCGTTCTTGCTCGATACTGCAATGTTGGCGCGAGGACTCCTCGTACTGCTCTTACCCTTGAAGCCCTAACATTGCCTCCCCACGCGCCCATTAGAATTCTCGACGCGTGCGAACGTCTCTCATCCCGTTGCGCGATTCGAAATTGAATCTTATGTCTTCGCCGAAGACGCAGCTCTTGCAATGCCCAAAAAGGTGGCGCTGAAGATCCGAAGATCCGAAGATCTTCGGACGTAGACAACATTGCAGTATCGAGCAAGAACGAGCGAGCGACAAAAGAGCGAAATCGATCGACCTTGCTAGCAGTGAAGACGCGAATCGAAGTCATATTCTAGAATATGTGGTGCCTAACTAAGTTAGGGTTTAGAAACTAAGTTAGGGTTTAGAATTCTAGAAACTAGGCACCACATGTGTCAATTTTCATCTCCATGAGAAGAATGTTGGCTACATTAAAAACATGTGTTCTATTTTGAAACTCCATTAGTATTGGTGCTCATATTGATCATTAATCACATAATGATCAAACTCTCTCACAACTCTATCAAAATATCCATGAGAGTATATTTTCTTTTGTCAATACAAAGAGCGGATCACCCGTGGTTGAAGGGGGCTGTGGCTTGACCCTGTTGCGTATGAAAAAACCAATTTTTTTTGCCGTGCGACGAACCAACGGATAGGCCTGAAAACTCTCTCTTGATAATGTAATCCTCCACATTGTGAGCATATCCAAGAAAACAACACTACTTTGATGTAGGATGCGGATATCTCATCTTCTAGCATCATAGGTCGCCATCCAAAAGCTTGTCTTACTTGGGATGCATCATTCATCAATGGAGGAGCAACTGCACCTTTGACATTTTTATGGCAATATTTCTTGATGTGGCCATTCTTGCCAGATCTTCAACAAATCAATTTTTTTTTCTAAAGTATCAGACTATTGCACCTTAATCTCATCATCTTGGATCCAACATTTTTCCAATTGTTGTACCCCCTCTAACGTGACGGAGCTCTACTCATAGTAAGTGTCATCTCTGAAATGGATGGATGAGATGATGACATCTTTTGTTCAACCTCGTTTGCCAAAAGGTCATTCACAACCTCGTTGTAAATGATATCATCATGAAGTAGAATCTCTTATTTGTGCTTATAAATATGTGAATCCCTCCATTTAATATCGCTAACGTTAAGGAGCTTTTTCCTCAACAACATAGTTAGGTTAACTTTGATTAAGGAGAAATTTCATGTGTAGCTATTTATAGTTGAGTTTGTTCGCCTACGTTGGGTATATATATACTCTAATGCTTCTGCGGGTACCATGATGTTTCCACTTGAAGTAATAAACTCTTTCTAGTGTATTCCTCCGTGTACGTAGTCCTTGAGGGTAAACCATGTTATATGTGTGTCCTATGTGTCTCTTGTGTTGTTGGCTTGCTCATTGTGATCTCCAATTTTACCGTTAGAATTGGTATCAAAGTTGGTTTTGATTTGGAGTGTGTAACAGATATTGTTGTTTGAGTTGAAGGTGAATTTTGTTGATGGTTTTTGAGATTACATTTCTTTAGGGTTTTTTCTGATAAAATTCTGTCACCATAATTTTTGAGTTGACAGTGACAGTTTTCTAACACGGGATGGTTTTATGACGAGTGACATTAATTTTAAGTGTAGCTTGTGACAGATATGTGATTTTGTGTAACCTGATTTCGGTTTTGAGCTTGTAACAGTGGTTTCAGGTTTTCGATTTGAAGTTTGAGTGTTTTTTTAGTTTTTAGTTCGGAGTTTGAGCTAAGTTTCGGTTAGGTTTTTGTCACATACAATTTGTGATAGTTTTTTGAAGATGACACAAACTGAGGTGGACACATGACAATTTTTTGACGGCGGTGCTTGTGACATAAGTTTGAAAGATTTTTTGAAATACATTTTGCTCACAAACAACACGTGCTCAGAGTTTCAATAACTTTTCCTTGAAGCTTGACTGTTTTTTTTTCACAAGGAGTGTGTTTAAGAGTTCACTCAAAAGTTTTAAGATAGAACTTATTCCAGTGAAGTTGTTTGGTTGTAATTGATGGTAAAATCTCTGTGCATTGTAAAGAGAGAGATAACCTAACTTGGCCGTAAAAGAAGTTCACCTACAATGACAACCATTCGTTTTGTTTTTTAACATTGACAAACATATTTCTAAGACTTCATTTCCTCTCAATTTTTGTTTATTATTTTTTTGATGTTTTTTGACATAGAAATAATAGTGAAATCTTGGCAAATTTCTCACATACAATGAATTTTAACGTGATGTGTATCATAGTGAAATCATTTAGTTCATCCTTCTGATTTCTTTGCGCAGTTTTTTTTTTAAATAAAAGGAATTGCGTTTAGTTTTTCCATAATCTACATATACATGTGCAAATAGTTAATGTCAAAGAACCCATATTATGTTTCTCTGCATTTCACTTTTCTTCACTTTATGCATGAACTTGTTGAACAAACGGTCAATATTTTGTTTTTTTGTCTTATGTCTTTATCACAATTTTTTTTAGTCACTAGTGTTTTTACTCTAGTTTTTTCTAGTATACTTGTGTATGTATCATAATCCTAGCCTTGTAAATATAAGCATGGCACTAAATTGTGATGAGTTTGTAGCTTCTAGTCTGGATGACAATATATCACTTTTCTAAACACTTTATTGAACTAAAACGTTGAATATTAATATTATCAATAGATATAAAATAAAATGAAGTCGCAAAGCAAAGAGTTAAGGGAGCTTGAATTTGCCAAAGCTGTCATTGCGGATCATATAGTCATATAATGTGTCATCTCTTCTGTGTATCTTAAGTCATATAATGTGAGATCTCTTATTTACCATCTTGTGAAAAGATAACGGTTGTGTGGCATAGATGGGTAGTGGTATGGACAAAGGTATAATCAAAATTAAGCATGGTCACAATATTTTTCATACAATGTCATCTTCTTGAAATCATAATTGAAAAAATTCAAAGTAGATTATTTCAAATAAGCATATAAAAAATATGAGTTGATATTTTGCTATAAAAACCTTTCTTTGAATTGCATATACTACAAATATGGAAGATGATAAGTGTGTGTACCACATAAATTTGCAATTGAGCAGTGTAAGTAGATTTGTTACTAAGATATACACAGACTAAGTTTCATGTCCCTAACATTTGTTTCGATACGTCTTTATTTTTTTTCTTTTCCTCATAAGAGATAAAATCAACATTTCAAAATTTTGATTTTTAGTGGCTGTGACTTTTTTTTGCCAAAGCACTTGAAGAATGATCACCAAAGAAAGTGTTGATGTTTTTAGAGCTAACATGTGATTCTTCTCATACTCATGGCCCAAATTTGAGTGTTGTGTGAATTGGTGTAATCTTAGCATGGGTTTAGCATTGACTTAAGAATTGCAACATTATGCTACCCTTCAAAGAGCTCAGATCATTATGGTGAAGTATACTTCCTTTGGTTTGTGTTTTATAATCGTTACTTTTGACACTTATTATTACTATCAAAGTATTTGTAGACTTAAGCACGCTCGCCACATTTAACTATCTTATGATCATAAGATTTTGGATAAATGAATGCATTGATAGATATTGTCATTACGTAAACGTGAGTTTGATTTATGAAATGTTTACATGTGAAAATTGAAAATTAAATCATCCATGATGTGGTGTTTGCTAGTAAATGTGGGATTGAAATTTTCACATAATAAGAGTGCTAGACTAAATTAATCTATTATATACTTTAATTGGTTGAAAAAATAGTTTTTATACATTGCTGGTAAGATAGAGTGCTACAACAATGAATGAGTTAGGGTATGGTAGTATGTGAGTCCGTAAAGGATTATTGATGTACTTTTGTCTCATTTGCTCAAAGAAAAACTGACGTACTTTTTAATTTGATTTGAGGTATCAATAAATAAATATAGATACTAATTATATATAAATATATTCTATACAACTTAATTTTTATAATGCATATTGATTAGTTATCATAATTGTAGAATTCAATAAAAAAAAGATATAATATTACCTAAAATTGATTGAATATGCATATTCAAAAAAATATCATATAGCCAAACTTGAACATTAATAACAAAAGTGAAGGAAAGAAATAAATTTGAAACTGATATTTTAGACTTAAAATATAAAGAATATGCTATATTGATTTATTTATGCATATTTCAAGTAATAATACATATTTATTAAAATAAATTCATTGTTAAATCAGAAAAAAAATTAGGCAGATTTGAAATTAAATGGAATTTTTTAGTATAATATTGTAATTAAGATATGAATTATCATTAGATATAAAATAATATAAAAAATCATATCACATAAAATGAATCAAAAGTTTGATAACTTGAAAAAATTGATTGATACAAAAATTATCAATAGATTGAAGAAATTTCCAATCATCAATTAGCAGTCAAGGCCAATTTGAGCTTATTTAATAATTTTTGAAATTTTTTTTGAATTTAGTTGCTGTTTTTTTTCCATAACAACGATATGATTGTTTGATTCAATTCAAAAAATTTACAAGCATTGTTAGTTTTGGTGTTCAACTGGATTCATACGATCATGAATATTTCATGAAAAATGTACTTTATCTTATGAATGATAACATTGAAATTATTATTTTATCAATGCTTATATTGATTTTGAAATGAATTTAAACACTTTGATTATGTTATGGTCCTGCTAAAATGACCAAATAATTTCAATTCTTTGAAAAAAATTTGATAATTTTTCTTCTTAATATCACATGTGCAAAATTATTGACAATTTCCTTATGGTTTATAACATTATTTTAAAATTTAATATTAAGATAACATACACCATTAATTTGTAGTAGAGCATTGTCATGATATTTTGTGTCACTCATATCCACATGAATTTAGAAAAAATGAGATCGCTTTTATTCTCCAACTCATTTGAAATTAACGATGCAAAGTTGCTTGGAAGTTTTTGGAAAAAGTTGATTGGAAAAGAATGTTTTTGAGGGACACACAAAAATCTAAACAAAAATTTAGAGTATTTAGATTTTGAAATCTTTCCTATCAAAATATTTAGGAGCTAAATAATTGTAAGTTATATCTATGATAAAAACTGCGCATGAGGTTCAACCCGGATTCAAGTGAGGCGCGAAGTACAATAGGAGCAGCAGATTAAATCAGCAAGATATTGGAAACTAGATCTCTGATGATGATTTGATGAGTGAAAATAGATAAGTAAATCAAGGAAAAAGAACAAAGAGTAGTACAGTATAAACTCGCTTAAGTACGCAGTTTGATCTGAGAAGGTTTGTGCGGACTTTAGTTATATCTCATCTTGTGACTTCAATTTTTCCGCAATATTTCTATGTTAACTATCGCCAAAAGCTCTTAATAACGAGAAAAGCCTCGGACAACATTTTAATGATTTTCCAAACGTAGTGATACTTAGTACCACCCTTAACTTCATCCCAAAAAACTATTAACCCTGTGGTTAGAGGTTAACATTGACATTACTAATAGTCCTTGTATTGCAATTGTTAAGGAAAATGATCTTTAATATCTGACTCAATTCTTATTACAAATAGTTTTTGCTGTTCTTTCTCAACACCGTCTTTTCATGTCGATATAGTTATTAACCGAGACAATATATTTAAGATATTGGTAAGTATATAGAGATTGATATGAGTGAAGCCTTATTAAGAATGAAACTGGGTTCGAGACGCATGGAATAGGAAGTAGGATGAAAACCAGTGGACTTAGATACAAGCAGTTATTAAAAGATCCAACCTTAGGGCCAAAAAGGAGAGAGAGCTAATCTCTAGTGAGAAACCACCATGTTGCCTCATACATGCAAACATTCGTTTCAAGTTATAACAATTTTTTAGCATCACAGTCATTAATCAAAAGTTTGACTTCTGCTGATAATAAAACTCTAGAATTTTGATCCTTGAAATTTCGTTTGAAAAATTAGGACTTAGGCGGGATGCGGACTTAAGTGAGTGTATAATGTACATGACAATCAAATCTGGGTTGAGTGCATTAAGAAACATTGATAGGATGAGCTCGAACTCCGAATGGTGTTGAGAAATCTCGAAACTGCGATAGATTGTTGCTCATGGTAAGGCATATTAGAACTGGTGCATCATTACGAACCTGGTCACACTATGTGAGAGAACATCGTAGAATACGTGTTACCTCGGATATCTCGCCTGTGTTACTGGTAAAGGCGACGGATTTCTCTCTATTTCTTCCTTTTGGAAATACTGAGACCGTATTTCATCGCGGCTGCGGTGGACTTTTTCGAATTTGCCGCGGCTTTCAGTAAATGACTTTTTAGCGATTGCATTACCCTGGCACGGTTTAGTTCTTTGTAACAGGAGGGCCGCGCCTCAATTTGATGTCAACATTATCTTTTAAAAGCGCGTAGGGATTGTGACGAATGCGGCGTTTGTGAGCTACTTTATGACTGTAAGATTAAACAGAGAATCGACATGTCTTCGCAGAAATACTTAACTGTGTACGCGAGGAAGAGCATTGTGGAGATAAGCACAATCCAACAATCCCGATGATAGCGAAGATGGTGCATCCAAGATTGGTCGAGCTAAAAAAATTGACGAATTAGAGTGGCAGAACTAAAGACCGTGCTGTCGACTATTTGAATACTCCACGGAGCGTTATACCGACGTGCAAGAAATGCAAGAAAAGCTGGAAAAAACAAAGTATCTCCTAACGCGCGTGACCGGTATCTGTCATATTCTGGTGCATCGACAGCTCGGTGAGTTCTGTTCCTTGAAAACTAAATGCTCATATTGCTGACTTGTTAAGCTGAAATTTGAGAGTATGGATGTTATTATTTACCAACGGGACTCTATTCACTAGTCTGTACTCTAGTGATCACGGGGGAGGCAATAGATAGGATTAAACTTAACTTAGAACAGACTACCAAGAGCTTTTCATATAAATTATTATGATTGTCCGGATGAAAACAGAAATTGAAAACTGTAACACATGGAGCCAAGAAATTTTGTGCACCAAATTAGACACGATAACTTCAAATCTAACAGCTCTTAGGGCCCATGTTTGAAACGTAACTAGATAACACAGACAGAATAAATAATACAGAACATTCAACAGTAATTAGGAGCACTCCGAGGCGGCGCATGCACGGACCTTAGTGTTGGTAAAATTGTATTGAAGACAGGAAATCGTACGCCACAACAGATCTTGTGATAGACATCTTGCCGGATCTTGCAGTTGATGGGAGTTGATACCCACTCCAACAAGACATAGACAAATCTGCAAATCTAGATTCTGGGATGATTTCAAACCAGATTAAACAACCTGCACCGTCTTGCTGTTTCACAAGAAGCATAGGCCATAGTTTTCAGTGATTAGAGCTGTCTGATGATGGGAAAGGTAGACGGAAAGGAGATCAGTACGAACTCATGACGGAAGAAGTTGAATTCTACAAAACCAATACAGGCGTATTCTACCGAGGG
>AP031351.1:31530000-31537500 GCA_037833965.1 Marchantia polymorpha subsp. ruderalis
GTCAGCCTTAGCACCTCAGATCTTCGGCTTATTGCATGCGAGTGGAGACTCGCTGGAGCCTTACCTCTTCTCGCTTCATGGGCCCATTGGCCGGCAGGCTGGGCTACACTCTTCCACACTTGGAATATTTTCCAAGTGCTCGGCTACCTGGTTTGTCCTGGCAGTAGTCGAAGGTAGATGTCCGAAGTTCAGGCCCCCAGGGTTTAGGGTTAGGGTTTAGTTGCAGAGGGCGGGAGGGGGCACCTCTCTCTGTAGAACGCAAGTGTTCGGCCTTGGGTCTTTTTTCTTCCACACTTAGAATTATTTTCTATCTTCACCAAGTGCTGGGCTACCTGGTTGGTCCTGCCAGTAGCTATATGCTTGTCTCAAAGATGCTCGCTCACAGCGGGACGCCCAAGTGTTCGGCCAACACACTCCCTCTCCCCAAGTGCTCGGCTACCTGGTCCCGTCAGCGCACTCAGAAGAATCTCTCCGAAGTCCGTCCGAGCTTCAGGCCCAAGTGTGTGTGTACCTACCTGCCCACAGAGGCAGGCTGGGCCGAGGTGGGGTGACCCTTAGCACCCCTCCTCTTCCTTTTTTTTCCTTCTTGCTGGGCTGCCGCTCTAGGCGATCTTGCCCTCAGTTTGGTGCCTTGCCTTGCCTCGTACACTTGGGAACCGGCTGTCTCGCCCGGAAAAGGTCTTGACTGTTTTTTACTCGGGCCGCAAGTGGGCCTCTATGCGACTGAGACTCTTAGCGTCTCACGCTGTCTCTCGCTCGAAGGTTTTGGGGTTTAGGGTTAACAACTCGCCCTAAGGTCTTGACTGGTTTGTGCCCAGTCGCAGTTTCGGCTCATTGCCCCGAAAAGGTCTTGATTGTTTTTGCCTTGGGCCGCAAGTGGGCCTCTATGTGACTGCGACTCTTAGTGTCTCACGCTGTCTCTCGTCCGAAACACTCCCTCAAAGGTCTTGACTGTTTTGCGCCCCGTCGCAGTTTCGGCTCATTGCCCCGAAAAGGTCTTGACTGTTTTGCGCCCTGTCGCAGTTTTGGTTCAGTGCCCCGAAAAGGTCTTGACTATTTTTTCCTTGGGCCGCAAGTGGGCCTCTATGCAATTGAGACTCTTAGTGTCTCACGCTGTCTTTCGCCCGAAACACTCCCCTAAAGGTCTTGACTGTTTTGCGCCTCGTCGCAATTTTGGCTCATTGCCCCGAAAAGGTCTTGACTGATTTGCACCCACTCGCAGTTTCGGTTCATTGCCCCGAAAAGGTCTTGACTGGGTTTAGTTTAGGTTTAGGGTTCAGTTTAGTTTAGTTCTGCCTCCCAACTCGGCCCATTGCCCCGAAAAGTTCTGTCTGGCTAAGGGGCTTTCCTAACCCTAAACTTCCTTTCTGGTCGGACGGGTTTGGCGGAACCTTTGGCCGCACCTTACCCTCTTCATCTACACCGGAAACTCCTTCCTTGACGTGATGCGGTCATACCAGGGCTACTACACCAGATCCCATCAGAACTCTGCAGTTAAGCGCCCTTGGGCCGGAATAGTACTGGGATGGGTGACCTCCCGGGAAGTCCCGGTGCCGCATCCAACCTTTTTGAAAATCATAATAATCCCTAAGTCTTTAAATTATCCTTTGGTAAAAAAATCGTAAATTCCCCATGTAGCCGAATCAAAAATAAAACTAACAACTTCTCCGAATTTTCTTTACTTCCGATAAGGTTTCACATAATCTCTCCGCAAGAATCCTTCCCGAATAGAAATTAAGTCAAAATGCCATTTCTTTTTTCTTTTTTTTTTTGTGTTTCCCCTATTCAAAGCATAATTACACGATCATTTCACAACTTTTTTTATTTTTATTTTTTTTCCTTACTTTTTTATTTCGAAATCACTCATCGTCACAATTTCAAAATCCAAGTGTCAAATCTTCTTAATTGTGGGTAATCAGATCCTACCACTCCCAACACATCTACTAGATTTATTTTAGACCAATTCCAAATTGAATTATTTACAGATTCTCAAATCTAATCTAATATTCTCTAATTATAATTTTTTCCAATATCAACCTTGGAGAATTATATTTTCCCTCTATCATATAAGTGTTCTATATGCTTTTGGATCTATTATTTTGACCTAAATTCCGTTTTTCAATCTAACAAGGTTTCAACCTATAAGATTAGATTCCAATCCAGATTATTGTTTTCCCCCATACCCCCTCCATCATATAACACATGTTCCAACACTAGATGCATCGAAAACAAGCCCCGCATAACAAATTTGATTCTATTCTAAACATCTAATCCTCCCAGTATTAAACTAACCGTTCGATCATCTTGCAATTTATTCCTGGTGCTAAAAACTATTATTTAGAAGGATTCAACGGTTTGGATCATAATTTTCATGAAAGGTTAATTTTCTATTAATTGCACAAATTTCCAGCCGCCTTTTATGTTTTAGATAGAAGTCATCAATTTAAATCGGATTTCAAGTTTCTAGTTTACTTTAATATACATGTGACTTCCATCCAAATGTCAAAAACTATTTTTTAAATCGATCATATCCACAATATATATCTTAGGGTGCATCAAGGTTTATATGGATTGAAAATATTATCTATTCGTTTGCAATCTGTGGTTTCTAAATTTTTTTCAACCCTGAATATTTTATTATAATTTATACACTTTTCAAATCGTTCAATTTCAATTTATATATTTTTTTCTGTAAAAACATTCATTATTCTATTTTAAATATGAATTATATACCTCAAGGTATCATTTTCTGTCAAATAGTATTCCAATATTTTCTTCCTTTCTTCTGACGTCTGTCTAAATCTTAAAAATCACTTTTGACATAGTTCATATATACAATTTTTATCTTTGAGTGCATCAAGGTTTATTTAGGTTGAAAATATTGTCTACTCATATTCAATTTGTGGTTTCTAAATTTATTTCATATCCTTGTCTTTTATTGTAATTTAAAGAATTTTTAGTTTATCCAATTTTCATTTCAATATATTTTTCCAAAAAAACGTCATTATTCTACTTTAAATTTGAATTATATATTTCTAGGTTTCATTTTTTGCCAATTAGTATTTGAATATTTTCTTTCTTTAATATGTGATCAAGGAAAATTCTTGGGATTGTTATTTCTATTCTCTAAATGACATTTTAGGTTTTTTTGTTTTAAAAAACCATTTTTCATTTTTATTTTTTCAAATATAATTCCAAATTGGAATTTTTTTTCTAAATTACCAACATATATATTATCAATAATTTAATTGTTGTTCAAATATGAAAATTTTATGGAAATTGAGTCAAAATATAAAAAAATAAAATTTAAATAATCTATCTATTTTTAAAAAAAATTAAAAAAAATCTACAACATTCATTACATGTCACCAATGCTTTCAGACATGTTTCATTATATAGAATATTTTTTAATTCATATTTAAGTTGATTTTATGTGCATTTCTTATTACTTTATTTGCATATCTTGGATACTTAGTTATCTTTGTTATATATTCTTCCACTAGTTTAGATTTTATAAACTTTACAAAGTTCAAAAATCAAATCGGACCGTTAGATCTTTCTAATATTTAATCCACACGTTGAATTCATATTATAACTAATCTTGAACGGTTCAGATCTTAGATCTGAATAATATTTACAATTACAATAATTGTTCCAATCTTTCATCACTTTTAATTCTTCCAAATCTTTGATATATTTCAATAATACAAGAAATGGTTATGTAAAACTTTAACTCATGTTTATCAAATTTATTGTTATTTTTAATTGAATTTTCAGATTCTCTACCATTGCAAAATAAAACTTCAAACTATGAAAAGATATATAGATCGTAAAATATTATTATTTTAAGCATAATTAAGGTAAAATATATAAAGATTATTTTTCTAATTTATTATTGTTAAACGATGATTTTTAGAATTTAAAATTACAATTTATTCTATTTTTTCTCAATTTTATATATTGTGTTTATGAATTAAATAGATTTTAGATTCAAGATTTATTTGAAATTTTACAATAAATCTTGTTATTCATATTTGAATTTTAGAAATTATATTCTGATGTTTTTCAAACCTTTTCATAATTATTATTGATTTTATTTCAATTTTTAAGTTTATTCATTTTTAATTTTTTGTATATATTCTCTAAATTAGTACAATTGATTCTAGAATTTATAATATTATATTCTTCAATTTTGGGTGCATTGAAATTCTCAAATTCAAACAATCTGTGCAAAATATATAGAATTGAACCATAAGTCACTAAGGAAGTGATAATCGTGCATGGATGAATGATTTTCTTCATTCAAGAAATGTAGTAAAGTGAATATAACAACTTCGGAAGAATCTTCTCATGTGGTCATTGGTTTTTGAATCACAAAGTTTGGATCCGCGACGAAGAAGTTATGGGACTTCATTTGAACTGTCCACATATACTCTAGACCAGGGCTCCAACCATTTTCCAACCCAAATACGATCTGCGGATCTCAATAGACGAAGTTCATACAAAGAGAGCTCCTCTTCAAGATCTAACGTTCGGACGAAGAATCACTCGAGTTGGAGATTGGAGTAGGAAGTTATGGCCATCTGAGTGCACTTGCCCTAAGTTGGACGCTAGCAGACCTTCTTCGTTACAGAGGCGAGATGTTCGGAGACGAGTCTGGAAGGCAAAAACAAATATATCCGAGTAAGCGCATCGTCAGGACAGAACGAACGAACCAAAAACCAGCCCATTTCCGGCCCGGATGAAAAAGTTATGGCCTTCGGGGTGATCTGCACCCGTGTTTGGCGCCAGGATGACGTGCGTTGTTCCCCAGTGTCGGAACATTGTTCCCCGGTGTCGGGACAGCGTGTTCTCATTTCAGATCCGTAGTCCACGAAATTTGGTAGGCAAGGAGAAGCCGGCAGATCTAAACGACGGGTGAAAGAATTAATCCATTCGGATCTGAGGTGGCAAAGTTATGCCCAATCTCATCCTCGATGTCCGAGACATCCGGAACTCAGGTGTCCCGGTTGACTCACCCACGAGACAGCATCGGAACACTGTGTTGGCGTTTCGGGTCCGTACTTCACGAAATTCAACAGGTGATGAGAGCATGGTGGATCCAAGAGACCGTAAAAAGAATCAGTCCATTTACTCCTGCGGTTAGAAAGTTATGTCGAACGTAACTCTCAATGTTCGAGACATTCGGAGTTCAGGCGCCTCGGTTTAGGTCACCCACGAGACAGCGTCAGATCGTTTCGTCTCCGTTTGCCACAAAATTCGGCTCGCGGATGGGTACAGCCAAGGATGACTCTACGCCGTAACAAAAAATGCAGTTCAATGTGCTGTCTGTAAGTTATTGCATTAGTCTTTGCACATTGGGCGCATTCCTAGGTTTGGGGTCGGGTTTTGGCAGGGAAGTTCGTATTCCGTTGAGGAATGCGGAAAGAAATATATCCGACTGTGCGCCTCGTCGACTTTGAGCGTCAAGACCAAAAATTGGATGATTTGCTCTTTGGAGCAGGAAGTTATGACGTTTGTAGTGTTTTTCCAACACTTAGTTTTTTCAAGAAAAAAACGGCTACCAGTATAATTTTCGCGGCCCAAAGAGGAGGGCGGGTCAAGCGAGTTCCAGAAGTATATATAAGGAGTAGATGCGTGGCTGAGGTGAGCTTTGCGCCCATTAGCGCCTCTTCTCGCTTAGCGGCGTGGCCATCCCACGTTTGGACTAGGCGTCCGTGCGCCTGGCTCCCGAGCACCCTTTCCGACCGTAGACGGTGCACGGACGGGGAACCGGTCGACCGTGCGGTACCCGTTGACGGACTGCAGACCGTCCCCACGGGCGCAATCGCGGCGCGAGTAACGAGGTTCCGACAGCGTGTCTCCAAGGTGTCGGGAGGTTCCGCCCACGTGTCTCTAAACCCTAAGTCCTAGGGGGCCAGACCTCCAGAGGTCAACAGGGATGCGGTTGACCGTGCCTTTGTGGACCGCCGTGCGAGTACGCGGCCAGGTCGGACGCAAGTCGGGTGTCAGTTCAGTTTAGGGTTTAGATGTGGGGCGCCGGTCGGATGTCAGGATCACGTGTCTCACGCTGTCTCCGTCTTGTCGGGCGTGAGTGGGATGTCCCGACCGCGTGTCTCCGATGTCCGCAGCGCGACGCGTCTCCGGTGTCTCGATTCCTGTCGGGCGCGAGCCGGATGTCTCGAACGCGTGTCTCAGCTGTGGTTCATTTACTTAGCCGCAGACAGGAAAAAAACGGCTACCAGTATAATTTTCGCGGACCAAAGAGGAGGGCGGGTCAAGCGAGTCCCAGAAGTATATATGAGGGGGTAGTGATGCCCTCTCGGAGTGCCACACGAATCAACCGACGTCAAACATCTGGTGAGAACCCACGGTAAGGGGGTCTACGGGCCCACCGCTGTTGGGGAACTGCCCAGTCTCGATGGTGCAGGCGAACGTTGAGTGGTAGTACCGGCGGCGCAAGTCGCGGTGCAAACCCAAGGTGAACCTACCCGAGGTACCGGAGCTTGGGCGCGAACGCGCATCCATCAGGCTCGAACCGTGCCGAGGGATACCGAGGTACCGGAGCTTGGGCGCGGACGCGCATCCATCAGGCTCGAACCGTGCCGAGGGACGGGGAACCGCCAGCCCTTCCAGGTGGTGAGGGGGCGTGCCGCGGACGCGTCGAAGGTTCTCAACGGGTTGCGGGGCGGGCGGGCGACCGCACGTCCTCAGATCTGACGGGGGCTTGTGTCCATACACGAATGTTGCATAGACCGAGACGCACGCTGTGTGTTTCGGGACTCCCACGGTGGTCTGCGAGCGGCGCAAGCCGTGCAGCGGACCGTCGGGAGGGGTCCCACGACGGCGCCATGGGGGCACACGTTGTGACATCTTGCTAGTTTCGGCGCCGCGAGGTGCTGGGGCGAAGCTGGGGTGCCATGGCATGTTCCCTCGTGGCATCGAGTGGTCGCTGGATCGGAAGGCCCCGAAAGGGACGCCCGAGTAGGCGGAAACGTGAGAACGTGGGAGCGCTCAGCCCGAACTAAGGGTTGTGACTTGAGGTGAGAGGCATGCTGTACACCCCATCTATGACGATGGGGGCGCCTCGGGACGGGTCCGACCTTCGGGTCGGGTCTTTCCCGGGGTGCCTCCTCGGCGAAGACGACGACCCGTCGAGCCTTCGGAGAAATCCTAGGTGAACACCCCGCGAGCCGGTTCCTGCATCGTCAAACCGTCGCGAATTCACCGGGTCAGGATATGCTCTGGCTCGTCGGGTCGCCGCCTTCCCGCGGTACGTGTCCGTCGGAGCGCAGGCGTCGGCCGTCCGGATTGAACTCCAGTTGGAGGAGCCAGTCCGGACGCCCGACTCCCGATGCTCCTTCTGGCTCGTGCCGGACCGAGATGGCGCCGCTAAGAAGGCCTGCCCGCTGTTGCGCTTCCGCAAGTACCGCAAGTACCTCTGAAAGGACGTCCCTCCCCGCGAGGTCTGTAAACTCGGGGGCGGCCGTCGCGGTGGAC
>AP031351.1:31547500-31552500 GCA_037833965.1 Marchantia polymorpha subsp. ruderalis
CATAATTACACGATCATTTCACAACTTTTTTTATTTTTATTTTTTTTCCTTACTTTTTTATTTCGAAATCACTCATCGTCACAATTTCAAAATCCAAGTGTCAAATCTTCTTAATTGTGGGTAATCAGATCCTACCACTCCCAACACATCTACTAGATTTATTTTAGACCAATTCCAAATTGAATTATTTACAGATTCTCAAATCTAATCTAATATTCTCTAATTATAATTTTTTCCAATATCAACCTTGGAGAATTATATTTTCCCTCTATCATATAAGTGTTCTATATGCTTTTGGATCTATTATTTTGACCTAAATTCCGTTTTTCAATCTAACAAGGTTTCAACCTATAAGATTAGATTCCAATCCAGATTATTGTTTTCCCCCATACCCCCTCCATCATATAACACATGTTCCAACACTAGATGCATCGAAAACAAGCCCCGCATAACAAATTTGATTCTATTCTAAACATCTAATCCTCCCAGTATTAAACTAACCGTTCGATCATCTTGCAATTTATTCCTGGTGCTAAAAACTATTATTTAGAAGGATTCAACGGTTTGGATCATAATTTTCATGAAAGGTTAATTTTCTATTAATTGCACAAATTTCCAGCCGCCTTTTATGTTTTAGATAGAAGTCATCAATTTAAATCGGATTTCAAGTTTCTAGTTTACTTTAATATACATGTGACTTCCATCCAAATGTCAAAAACTATTTTTTAAATCGATCATATCCACAATATATATCTTAGGGTGCATCAAGGTTTATATGGATTGAAAATATTATCTATTCGTTTGCAATCTGTGGTTTCTAAATTTTTTTCAACCCTGAATATTTTATTATAATTTATACACTTTTCAAATCGTTCAATTTCAATTTATATATTTTTTTCTGTAAAAACATTCATTATTCTATTTTAAATATGAATTATATACCTCAAGGTATCATTTTCTGTCAAATAGTATTCCAATATTTTCTTCCTTTCTTCTGACGTCTGTCTAAATCTTAAAAATCACTTTTGACATAGTTCATATATACAATTTTTATCTTTGAGTGCATCAAGGTTTATTTAGGTTGAAAATATTGTCTACTCATATTCAATTTGTGGTTTCTAAATTTATTTCATATCCTTGTCTTTTATTGTAATTTAAAGAATTTTTAGTTTATCCAATTTTCATTTCAATATATTTTTCCAAAAAAACGTCATTATTCTACTTTAAATTTGAATTATATATTTCTAGGTTTCATTTTTTGCCAATTAGTATTTGAATATTTTCTTTCTTTAATATGTGATCAAGGAAAATTCTTGGGATTGTTATTTCTATTCTCTAAATGACATTTTAGGTTTTTTTGTTTTAAAAAACCATTTTTCATTTTTATTTTTTCAAATATAATTCCAAATTGGAATTTTTTTTCTAAATTACCAACATATATATTATCAATAATTTAATTGTTGTTCAAATATGAAAATTTTATGGAAATTGAGTCAAAATATAAAAAAATAAAATTTAAATAATCTATCTATTTTTAAAAAAAATTAAAAAAAATCTACAACATTCATTACATGTCACCAATGCTTTCAGACATGTTTCATTATATAGAATATTTTTTAATTCATATTTAAGTTGATTTTATGTGCATTTCTTATTACTTTATTTGCATATCTTGGATACTTAGTTATCTTTGTTATATATTCTTCCACTAGTTTAGATTTTATAAACTTTACAAAGTTCAAAAATCAAATCGGACCGTTAGATCTTTCTAATATTTAATCCACACGTTGAATTCATATTATAACTAATCTTGAACGGTTCAGATCTTAGATCTGAATAATATTTACAATTACAATAATTGTTCCAATCTTTCATCACTTTTAATTCTTCCAAATCTTTGATATATTTCAATAATACAAGAAATGGTTATGTAAAACTTTAACTCATGTTTATCAAATTTATTGTTATTTTTAATTGAATTTTCAGATTCTCTACCATTGCAAAATAAAACTTCAAACTATGAAAAGATATATAGATCGTAAAATATTATTATTTTAAGCATAATTAAGGTAAAATATATAAAGATTATTTTTCTAATTTATTATTGTTAAACGATGATTTTTAGAATTTAAAATTACAATTTATTCTATTTTTTCTCAATTTTATATATTGTGTTTATGAATTAAATAGATTTTAGATTCAAGATTTATTTGAAATTTTACAATAAATCTTGTTATTCATATTTGAATTTTAGAAATTATATTCTGATGTTTTTCAAACCTTTTCATAATTATTATTGATTTTATTTCAATTTTTAAGTTTATTCATTTTTAATTTTTTGTATATATTCTCTAAATTAGTACAATTGATTCTAGAATTTATAATATTATATTCTTCAATTTTGGGTGCATTGAAATTCTCAAATTCAAACAATCTGTGCAAAATATATAGAATTGAACCATAAGTCACTAAGGAAGTGATAATCGTGCATGGATGAATGATTTTCTTCATTCAAGAAATGTAGTAAAGTGAATATAACAACTTCGGAAGAATCTTCTCATGTGGTCATTGGTTTTTGAATCACAAAGTTTGGATCCGCGACGAAGAAGTTATGGGACTTCATTTGAACTGTCCACATATACTCTAGACCAGGGCTCCAACCATTTTCCAACCCAAATACGATCTGCGGATCTCAATAGACGAAGTTCATACAAAGAGAGCTCCTCTTCAAGATCTAACGTTCGGACGAAGAATCACTCGAGTTGGAGATTGGAGTAGGAAGTTATGGCCATCTGAGTGCACTTGCCCTAAGTTGGACGCTAGCAGACCTTCTTCGTTACAGAGGCGAGATGTTCGGAGACGAGTCTGGAAGGCAAAAACAAATATATCCGAGTAAGCGCATCGTCAGGACAGAACGAACGAACCAAAAACCAGCCCATTTCCGGCCCGGATGAAAAAGTTATGGCCTTCGGGGTGATCTGCACCCGTGTTTGGCGCCAGGATGACGTGCGTTGTTCCCCAGTGTCGGAACATTGTTCCCCGGTGTCGGGACAGCGTGTTCTCATTTCAGATCCGTAGTCCACGAAATTTGGTAGGCAAGGAGAAGCCGGCAGATCTAAACGACGGGTGAAAGAATTAATCCATTCGGATCTGAGGTGGCAAAGTTATGCCCAATCTCATCCTCGATGTCCGAGACATCCGGAACTCAGGTGTCCCGGTTGACTCACCCACGAGACAGCATCGGAACACTGTGTTGGCGTTTCGGGTCCGTACTTCACGAAATTCAACAGGTGATGAGAGCATGGTGGATCCAAGAGACCGTAAAAAGAATCAGTCCATTTACTCCTGCGGTTAGAAAGTTATGTCGAACGTAACTCTCAATGTTCGAGACATTCGGAGTTCAGGCGCCTCGGTTTAGGTCACCCACGAGACAGCGTCAGATCGTTTCGTCTCCGTTTGCCACAAAATTCGGCTCGCGGATGGGTACAGCCAAGGATGACTCTACGCCGTAACAAAAAATGCAGTTCAATGTGCTGTCTGTAAGTTATTGCATTAGTCTTTGCACATTGGGCGCATTCCTAGGTTTGGGGTCGGGTTTTGGCAGGGAAGTTCGTATTCCGTTGAGGAATGCGGAAAGAAATATATCCGACTGTGCGCCTCGTCGACTTTGAGCGTCAAGACCAAAAATTGGATGATTTGCTCTTTGGAGCAGGAAGTTATGACGTTTGTAGTGTTTTTCCAACACTTAGTTTTTTCAAGAAAAAAACGGCTACCAGTATAATTTTCGCGGCCCAAAGAGGAGGGCGGGTCAAGCGAGTTCCAGAAGTATATATAAGGAGTAGATGCGTGGCTGAGGTGAGCTTTGCGCCCATTAGCGCCTCTTCTCGCTTAGCGGCGTGGCCATCCCACGTTTGGACTAGGCGTCCGTGCGCCTGGCTCCCGAGCACCCTTTCCGACCGTAGACGGTGCACGGACGGGGAACCGGTCGACCGTGCGGTACCCGTTGACGGACTGCAGACCGTCCCCACGGGCGCAATCGCGGCGCGAGTAACGAGGTTCCGACAGCGTGTCTCCAAGGTGTCGGGAGGTTCCGCCCACGTGTCTCTAAACCCTAAGTCCTAGGGGGCCAGACCTCCAGAGGTCAACAGGGATGCGGTTGACCGTGCCTTTGTGGACCGCCGTGCGAGTACGCGGCCAGGTCGGACGCAAGTCGGGTGTCAGTTCAGTTTAGGGTTTAGATGTGGGGCGCCGGTCGGATGTCAGGATCACGTGTCTCACGCTGTCTCCGTCTTGTCGGGCGTGAGTGGGATGTCCCGACCGCGTGTCTCCGATGTCCGCAGCGCGACGCGTCTCCGGTGTCTCGATTCCTGTCGGGCGCGAGCCGGATGTCTCGAACGCGTGTCTCAGCTGTGGTTCATTTACTTAGCCGCAGACAGGAAAAAAACGGCTACCAGTATAATTTTCGCGGACCAAAGAGGAGGGCGGGTCAAGCGAGTCCCAGAAGTATATATGAGGGGGTAGTGATGCCCTCTCGGAGTGCCACACGAATCAACCGACGTCAAACATCTGGTGAGAACCCACGGTAAGGGGGTCTACGGGCCCACCGCTGTTGGGGAACTGCCCAGTCTCGATGGTGCAGGCGAACGTTGAGTGGTAGTACCGGCGGCGCAAGTCGCGGTGCAAACCCAAGGTGAACCTACCCGAGGTACCGGAGCTTGGGCGCGAACGCGCATCCATCAGGCTCGAACCGTGCCGAGGGATACCGAGGTACCGGAGCTTGGGCGCGGACGCGCATCCATCAGGCTCGAACCGTGCCGAGGGACGGGGAACCGCCAGCCCTTCCAGGTGGTGAGGGGGCGTGCCGCGGACGCGTCGAAGGTTCTCAACGGGTTGCGGGGCGGGCGGGCGACCGCACGTCCTCAGATCTGACGGGGGCTTGTGTCCATACACGAATGTTGCATAGACCGAGACGCACGCTGTGTGTTTCGGGACTCCCACGG
>AP031352.1:0-5000 GCA_037833965.1 Marchantia polymorpha subsp. ruderalis
ATGGATGCGCGTTCGCGCCCAAGCTCCGGTACCTCGGGTAGGTTCACCTTGGGTTTGCACCGCGACTTGCGCCGCCGGTACTACCACTCAACGTTCGCCTGCACCATCGAGACTGGGCAGTTCCCCAACAGCGGTGGGCCCGTAGACCCCCTTACCGTGGGTTCTCACCAGATGTTTGACGTCGGTTGATTTGTGTGGCACTCCGAGAGGGCATCACTACCCCCTCATATATACTTCTGGGACTCGCTTGACCCGCCCTCCTCTTTGGTCCGCGAAAATTATACTGGTAGCCGTTTTTTTCCTGTCTGCGGCTAAGTAAATGAACCACAGCTGAGACACGCGTTCGAGACATCCGGCTCGCGCCCGACAGGAATCGAGACACCGGAGACGCATCGCGCTCGGGACATCGGAGACACGCGGTCGGGACATCCCACTCACGCCCGACAGGACGGAGACAGCGTGAGACACGTGATCCTGACATCCGACCGGCGCCCCACATCTAAACCCTAAACTGAACTGACACCCGACTTGCGTCCGACCTGGCCGCGTACTCGCACGGCGGTCCACAAAGGCACGGTCAACCGCATCCCTGTTGACCTCTGGAGGTCTGGCCCCCTAGGACTTAGGGTTTAGAGACACGTGGGCGGAACCTCCCGACACCTTGGAGACACGCTGTCGGAACCTCGTTACTCGCGCCGCGATTGCGCCCGTGGGGACGGTCTGCAGTCCGTCAACGGGTACCGCACGGTCGACCGGTTCCCCGTCCGTGCACCGTCTACGGTCGGAAAGGGTGCTCGGGAGCCGGGCGCACGGACGCCTAGTCCAAACGTGGGATGGCCACGCCGCTAAGCGAGAAGAGGCGCTAATGGGCGCAAAGCTCACCTCAGCCACGCATCTACTCCTTATATATACTTCTGGAACTCGCTTGACCCGCCCTCCTCTTTGGGCCGCGAAAATTATACTGGTAGCCGTTTTTTTCTTGAAAAAACTAAGTGTCGGAAAAACACTACAAACGTCATAACTTCCTGCTCCAAAGAGCAAATCATCCAATTTTTGGTCTTGACGCTCAAAGTCGACGAGGCGCACAGTCGGATATATTTCTTTCCGCATTCCTCAACGGAATACGAACTTCCCTGCCAAAACCCGACCCCAAACCTAGGAATGCGCCCAATGTGCAAAGACTAATGCAATAACTTACAGACAGCACATTGAACTGCATTTTTTGTTACGGCGTAGAGTCATCCTTGGCTGTACCCATCCGCGAGCCGAATTTTGTGGCAAACGGAGACGAAACGATCTGACGCTGTCTCGTGGGTGACCTAAACCGAGGCGCCTGAACTCCGAATGTCTCGAACATTGAGAGTTACGTTCGACATAACTTTCTAACCGTAGGAGTAAATGGACTGATTCTTTTTACGGTCTCTTGGATCCACCATGCTCTCATCACCTGTTGAATTTCGTGAAGTACGGACCCGAAACGCCAACACAATGTTCCGATGCTGTCTCGTGGGTGAGTCAACCGGGACACCTGAGTTCCGGATGTCTCGGACATCGAGGATGAGATTGGGCATAACTTTGCCACCTCAAATCCGAATGGATTGATTCTTTCACCCGTCGTTTAGATCTGCCGGCTTCTCCTTGCCTACCAAATTTCGTGGACTACGGATCTGAAATGAGAACACGCTGTCCCGACACCGGGGAACAACGCACGTCATCCTGGCGCCAAACACGGGTGCAGATCACCCCGAAGGCCATAACTTTTTCATCCGGGCCGGAAATGGGCTGGTTTTTGGTTCGTTTGTTCTGTTCTGACGATGCGCTTACTCGGATATATTTGTTTTTGCCTTCCAGACTCGTCTCCGAACATCTCGCCTCTGTAACGAAGAAGGTCTGCTAGCGTCCAACTTAGGGCAAGTGCACTCAGATGGCCCTAACTTCCTACTCCAGTCTCCAACTCGAGTGATTCTTCGTCCGAACGTTAGATCTTGAAGAGTAGCTCTCTTTGTATGTACTTCGTCTATTGAGATCCGCATATCGTATTTGGGTTGGAAAAAGGTTGGAGCCTTGGTCTAGAGTATATGTGGACAGTTCAAATGAAGTCCCATAACTTTTTCGTCTCGGATCCAAACTTTGTGATTCAAAAACCAATGACCACATGAGAAGATTCTTCCGAAGTTGTTATATTCACTTTACTACATTTCTGGAATGAATAAAATCATTCATCCATGCACGATTATCCCTTCCTTAGTGACTTATGGTTCAATTCTAGATATTTTGCACAAATTGTTTGAATTTGAGAATTTGAATGCACCCAAAATTGAAGAATATAATATTATAAATTCTAGAATCAATTGTACTAATTTAGAGAATATATACAAAGAATTAAAAATAAATAAGCTTAAAAACTGAAATAAAATCAATAATAATTATAGAAAGTTTGAAAAAACATCAGAATATAATTTCTAAAATTGAAATATGAATAATAAGATTTATTGAAAAATTTCAAATAAATTATGAATCTAAAATCTATTTAATTTATAGAACACAATATATAAAAATGAGAAAAAATAGAATAAATTGTAATCTTAAATTATAAAAATCATCGTTTAACAATAATAAATCAGAAAACTAATCTTCATATATTTAACCTTAAATGTATTAAAAATAATAATATTTTACAATCTATATATCTTTCATTAGTTTGAAATTTTATTTTGCAATGAGAGAGAATCTGAAAATTCAATTAAAAATAACAATAAATTTGATAAACATCAGTTAAAATTGTCTATAACCATTTTCTGTATTATTGAAATATATCAAAGATTTGGAAGAATTAAAAGTGATGAAAGATTGGAAAAATTATTGTAACTGTAAATATTATTCAGATGTAAGATCTGAACCGTTCAATATTAATTATAATATGTATTCAACGTGTGGAATAAATATTAGAAAGATCTAACGGTGCGATTTGATTTTTGAACTTCGTAAAGTTTATAAAATCTAAACTAGTGTAAGAATATATAACAAAGACAACTAAGTATCAAAAATATGCAAATAAAGTCATAAGAAATGCACATAAAATCAAATTAAATATGAATTAAAAAATCTTCTATATACTGAAACATGTCTGAAAGCATTGGTGACATGTAATTAATATTGTATATTTTTTTAATTAGTTTTTAAAATAGATAGATTATTTTAATCTTATTTGTTATATTTTGACTCAATTTCCATAAAATTTTCATATTTGAACAAGAATTAAATTATTGATAATATATATGTTGATAATTTGGAAAAAAAATTCCAATTTGGAATTATATTTGAAAAAATAAAAATGAAAAATGATTTTTTAAAACAAAAAAACCTAAAATGTCATTTAGAGAATAGAAAAAATAATCCCAAGAATTTTCCTAGATCACATATTAAAGAAAGAAAATATTCAAATACTAATTGGAAAAAAATGAAACCTAGAAATATATAATTCAAATTTAAAGTAAAATAATGACGTTTTTTTGTAAAAATACATTGAAATGAAAAACGAATAAAATAAAAATTCTGTAAATTACAATAAAAGACAAGGGTATGAAATAAATTTAGAAACCACAAATTGAATATGAGTAGACAATATTTTCAATCTAAATAAACCTTGATGCACTCAAAGATAAAAATTGTATATATGACCTATGTCAAAAGTGACTTTTAGCATTTAGACAGACGTCAAAAGAAAGTAAAAAAATATTGAAATACTATTTGACAGAAAATGATACCTTGAGGTATATAATTCATATTTAAAATAGAATAATGAAGTTTTTTAGAGAAAAAAATATGAAAATTGAAATTGAACGATTTGAAAAGTGTATAAATTATAATAAAACATTCAGAATTGAAAGAAATTTAAAAATCACAGATTGCAAATGAATAGATAATATTTTCAATCCATCTAAACCTTGATGCACCCTAAGATATATATTGTGGATATGATCGATGTAAAAAATAGTTTTTAACATTTGGATGGAAGTCACATGTATATTAAAGTAATTTAGAAACTTGAAATCCGATTTAAATTGATGATTTCTATCTAAAACATAAAAGGCGGCTGGAAATTTGTGCAATTAATAGAAACTTAACCTTTCATGAAAAGTATGATCCAAACCGTTGAATCCTTCTAAATAATAGTTTTTAGCACCAGGAATAAATTGCAAGATGATCCAACGGTTAGTTTAATACTGGGAGGATTAGATGTTTAGAATAGAATCAAATTTGTTATGCGGGGCTTGTTTTCGATGCATCTAGTGTTGGAACATGTGTTATATGATGGAGGGGGTATGGGGGAAAACAATAATCTGGATTGGAATCTAATCTTATAGGTTGTAACGTTGTTAGATTGAAAAACGGAATTTATGCCAAAATAATAGATCCAAAAGCATATAGAACACTTATATGATAGAGGGAAAATATAATTCTCCAGGGTTGATATTGGAAGAAATTATAATTAGAGAATATTAGATTAGATTTGAGAATCTTTAAATAATTCAATTTGGAATTGGTCTAAAATAAATCTAATAGATGAGTTGGGAGTGGTAGGATCTAATTACCCACAATTGGGAAGATTTGACACTTGGATTTTGAAATTGTGACGATGAGTGATTTCGAAATAAAAAAGTAAAGAAAAAAAATACAAATAAAAAAAGTTGTGAAATGATCGTGTAATTATGCTTTGAATAGAGGAAACAAAAAATATCCAGGAGAAAAAAGAAATGGCATTTTGACTTAATTTCTATTCGGGAAGGATTCTTGCGGAGAGATAATGTGAAACCTTATCGGAAGTAAAGAAAATTCGGAGAAGTTGTTAGTTTTATTTTTTATTCGGCTACATGGGGAATTTACGACTTTTTACCAAAGGATAATTTAAAGACTTAGGGATTATTATTATTTTCAAAAAGGTTGGATGCGGCACCGGGACTTCCCGGGAGGTCACCCATCCCAGTACTATTCCGGCC
>AP031352.1:15000-20000 GCA_037833965.1 Marchantia polymorpha subsp. ruderalis
CCGGTGAATTCGCGACGGTTTGACGATGCAGGAACCGGCTCGCGGGGTGTTCACCTAGGATTTCTCCGAAGGCTCGACGGGTCGTCGTCTTCGCCGAGGAGGCACCCCGGGAAAGACCCGACCCGAAGGTCGGACCCGTCCCGAGGCGCCCCCATCGTCATAGATGGGGTGTACAGCATGCCTCTCACCTCAAGTCACAACCCTTAGTTCGGGCTGAGCGCTCCCACGTTCTCACGTTCCCGCCTACTCGGGCGCCCCTTTCGGGGCCTTCCGATCCAGCGACCACTCGAGGCCACGAGGGAACATGCCATGGCACCCCGGCTTCGCCCCAGCACCTCGCGGCGCCGAAACTAGCAAGATGTCACAACGTGTGCCCCCATGGCGCCGTCGTGGGACCCCTCCCGACGGTCCGCTGCACGGCTTGCGCCGCTCGCAGACCACCGTGGGAGTCCCGAAACACACAGCGTGCGTCTCGGTCTATGCAACATTCGTGTATGGACACAAGCCCCCGTCAGATCTGAGGACGTGCGGTCGCCCGCCCGCCCCGCAACCCGTTGAGAACCTTCGACGCGTCCGCGGCACGCCCCCTCACCACCTGGAAGGGCTGGCGGTTCCCCGTCCCTCGGCACGGTTCGAGCCTGATGGATGCGCGTCCGCGCCCAAGCTCCGGTACCTCGGTATCCCTCGGCACGGTTCGAGCCTGATGGATGCGCGTTCGCGCCCAAGCTCCGGTACCTCGGGTAGGTTCACCTTGGGTTTGCACCGCGACTTGCGCCGCCGGTACTACCACTCAACGTTCGCCTGCACCATCGAGACTGGGCAGTTCCCCAACAGCGGTGGGCCCGTAGACCCCCTTACCGTGGGTTCTCACCAGATGTTTGACGTCGGTTGATTTGTGTGGCACTCCGAGAGGGCATCACTACCCCCTCATATATACTTCTGGGACTCGCTTGACCCGCCCTCCTCTTTGGTCCGCGAAAATTATACTGGTAGCCGTTTTTTTCCTGTCTGCGGCTAAGTAAATGAACCACAGCTGAGACACGCGTTCGAGACATCCGGCTCGCGCCCGACAGGAATCGAGACACCGGAGACGCATCGCGCTCGGGACATCGGAGACACGCGGTCGGGACATCCCACTCACGCCCGACAGGACGGAGACAGCGTGAGACACGTGATCCTGACATCCGACCGGCGCCCCACATCTAAACCCTAAACTGAACTGACACCCGACTTGCGTCCGACCTGGCCGCGTACTCGCACGGCGGTCCACAAAGGCACGGTCAACCGCATCCCTGTTGACCTCTGGAGGTCTGGCCCCCTAGGACTTAGGGTTTAGAGACACGTGGGCGGAACCTCCCGACACCTTGGAGACACGCTGTCGGAACCTCGTTACTCGCGCCGCGATTGCGCCCGTGGGGACGGTCTGCAGTCCGTCAACGGGTACCGCACGGTCGACCGGTTCCCCGTCCGTGCACCGTCTACGGTCGGAAAGGGTGCTCGGGAGCCGGGCGCACGGACGCCTAGTCCAAACGTGGGATGGCCACGCCGCTAAGCGAGAAGAGGCGCTAATGGGCGCAAAGCTCACCTCAGCCACGCATCTACTCCTTATATATACTTCTGGAACTCGCTTGACCCGCCCTCCTCTTTGGGCCGCGAAAATTATACTGGTAGCCGTTTTTTTCTTGAAAAAACTAAGTGTCGGAAAAACACTACAAACGTCATAACTTCCTGCTCCAAAGAGCAAATCATCCAATTTTTGGTCTTGACGCTCAAAGTCGACGAGGCGCACAGTCGGATATATTTCTTTCCGCATTCCTCAACGGAATACGAACTTCCCTGCCAAAACCCGACCCCAAACCTAGGAATGCGCCCAATGTGCAAAGACTAATGCAATAACTTACAGACAGCACATTGAACTGCATTTTTTGTTACGGCGTAGAGTCATCCTTGGCTGTACCCATCCGCGAGCCGAATTTTGTGGCAAACGGAGACGAAACGATCTGACGCTGTCTCGTGGGTGACCTAAACGGAGGCGCCTGAACTCCGAATGTCTCGAACATTGAGAGTTACGTTCGACATAACTTTCTAACCGTAGGAGTAAATGGACTGATTCTTTTTACGGTCTCTTGGATCCACCATGCTCTCATCACCTGTTGAATTTCGTGAAGTACGGACCCGAAACGCCAACACAGTGTTCCGATGCTGTCTCGTGGGTGAGTCAACCGGGACACCTGAGTTCCGGATGTCTCGGACATCGAGGATGAGATTGGGCATAACTTTGCCACCTCAGATCCGAATGGATTGATTCTTTCACCCGTCGTTTAGATCTGCCGGCTTCTCCTTGCCTACCAAATTTCGTGGACTACGGATCTGAAATGAGAACACGCTGTCCCGACACCGGGGAACAACGCACGTCATCCTGGCGCCAAACACGGGTGCAGATCACCCCGAAGGCCATAACTTTTTCATCCGGGCCGGAAATGGGCTGGTTTTTGGTTCGTTTGTTCTGTTCTGACGATGCGCTTACTCGGATATATTTGTTTTTGCCTTCCAGACTCGTCTCCGAACATCTCGCCTCTGTAACGAAGAAGGTCTGCTAGCGTCCAACTTAGGGCAAGTGCACTCAGATGGCCCTAACTTCCTACTCCAGTCTCCAACTCGAGTGATTCTTCGTCCGAACGTTAGATCTTGAAGAGTAGCTCTCTTTGTATGTACTTCGTCTATTGAGATCCGCATATCGTATTTGGGTTGGAAAATGGTTGGAGCCTTGGTCTAGAGTATATGTGGACAGTTCAAATGAAGTCCCATAACTTTTTCGTCTCGGATCCAAACTTTGTGATTCAAAAACCAATGACCACATGAGAAGATTCTTCCGAAGTTGTTGTATTCACTTTACTACATTTCTGGAATGAATAAAATCATTCATCCATGCACGATTATCCCTTCCTTAGTGACTTATGGTTCAATTCTAGATATTTTGCACAAATTGTTTGAATTTGAGAATTTGAATGCACCCAAAATTGAAGAATATAATATTATAAATTCTAGAATCAATTGTACTAATTTAGAGAATATATACAAAGAATTAAAAATAAATAAGCTTAAAAACTGAAATAAAATCAATAATAATTATGGAAAGTTTGAAAAACATCAAAATATAATTTCTAAAATTGAAATATGAATAACAAGATTTATTGAAAAATTTCAAATAAATTATGAATCTAAAATCTATTTAATTTATAGAACACAATATATAAAAATGAGAAAAAATAGAATAAATTGTAATCTTAAATTATAAAAATCATCGTTTAACAATAATAAATAAGAAAACTAATCTTCATATATTTAACCTTATATGTATTAAAAATAATAATATTTTACAATCTATATATCTTTCCTTAGTTTGAAATTTTATTTTGCAATGAGAGAGAATCTGAAAATTCAATTAAAAATAACAATAAATTTGATAAACATCAGTTAAAGTTGTCTATAACCATTTTCTGTATTATTGAAATATATCAAAGATTTGGAAGAATTAAAAGTGATGAAAGATTGGAAAAATTATTGTAATTGTAAATATTATTCAGATCTAAGATCTGAACCGTTCAATATTAATTATAATATGTATTCAACGTGTGAAATAAATATTAGAAAGATCTAACGGTGCGATTTGATTTTTGAACTTTGTAAAGTTTATAAAATCTAAACTAGTGGAAGAATATATAACAAAGACAACTAAGTATCAAAGATATGCAAATAAAGTCATAAGAAATGCACATAAAATCAAATTAAATATGAATTAAAAAATCTTCTATATACAGAAACATGTCTGAAAGCATTGGTGACATGTAATTAATATTGTATATTTTTTTAATTAGTTTTTAAAATAGATAGATTATTTTAATCTTATTTGTTATATTTTGACTCAATTTCCATAAAATTTTCATATTTGAACAAGAATTAAATTATTGATAATATATATGTTGGTAATTTGGAAAAAAAATTCCAATTTGGAATTATATTTGAAAAAATAAAAATGAAAAATGATTTTTTAAAACAAAAAAACCTAAAATGTCATTTAGAGAATAGAAAAAATAATCCCAAGAATTTTCCTAGATCACATATTAAAGAAAGAAAATATTCAAATACTAATTGGAAAAAAATGAAACCTAGAAATATATAATTCAAATTTAAAGTAAGATAATGACGTTTTTTTGGAAAAATACATTGAAATGAAGAACGAATAAAATAAAAATTCTATAAATTACAATAAAAGACAAGGGTATGAAATAAATTTAGAAACCACAAATTGAATATGAGTAGACAATATTTTCAATCTAAATAAACCTTGATGCACTCAAAGATAAAAATTGTATATATGACCTATGTCAAAAGTGACTTTTAGCATTTAGACAGACGTCAAAAGAAAGTAAAAAAATATTGAAATACTATTTGACAGAAAATGATACCTTGAGGTATATAATTCATATTTAAAATAGAATAATGAAGTTTTTTAGAGAAAAAAATATAAAAATTGAAATTGAAAGATTTGAAAAGTGTATAAATTATAATAAAACATTCAGAATTGAAAGAAATTTAAAAACCACAGATTGCAAATGAATAGATAATATTTTCAATCCATCTAAACCTTGATGCACCCTAAGATATATATTGTGGATATGATCGATGTAAAAAATAGTTTTTAACATTTGGATGGAAGTCACATGTATATTAAAGTAATTTAGAAACTTGAAATCCGATTTAAATTGATGATTTCTATCTAAAACATAAAAGGCGGCTGGAAATTTGTGCAATTAATAGAAAATTAACCTTTCATGAAAAGTATGATCCAAACCGTTGAATCCTTCTAAATAATAGTTTTTAGCACCAGGAATAAATTGCAAGATGATCCAACGGTTAGTTTAATACTGGGAGGATTAGATGTTTAGAATAGAATCAAATTTGTTATGCGGGGCTTGTTTTCGATGCATCTAGTGTTG
>AP031352.1:32500-37500 GCA_037833965.1 Marchantia polymorpha subsp. ruderalis
CGCATTCCTCAACGGAATACGAACTTCCATGCCAAAACCCGACCCCAAACCTAGGAATGCGCCCAATGTGCAAAGACTAATGCAATAACTTACAGACATCACATTGAACTGCATTTTTTGTTACGGCGTAGAGTCATCCTTGGCTGTACCCATCCGCGAGCCGAATTTTGTGGCAAACGGAGACGAAACGATCTGACGCTGTCTCGTGGGTGACCTAAACGGAGGCGCCTGAACTCCAAATGTCTCGAACATTGAGAGTTACGTTCGACATAACTTTCTAACCGCAGGAGTAAATGGACTGATTCTTTTTACGGTCTCTTGGATCCACCATGCGTTCATCACCTGTTGAATTTCGTGAAGTACGGACCCGAAACGCCAACACAGTGTTCCGATGCTGTCTCGTGGGTGAGTCAACCGGGACACCTGAGTTCCGGATGTCTCGGACATCGAGGATGAGATTGGGCATAACTTTGCCACCTCAGATCCGAATGGATTGATTCTTTCACCCGTCGTTTAGATCTGCCGGCTTCTCCTTGCCTACCAAATTTCGTGGACTACGGATCTGAAATGAGAACACGCTGTCCCGACACTGGGGAACAACGCACGTCATCCTGGCGCCAAACACGGGTGCAGATCACCCCGAAGGCCATAACTTTTTCATCCGGGCCGGAAATGGGCTGGTTTTTGGTTCGTTTGTTCTGTTCTGACGATGCGCTTACTCGGATATATTTGTTTTTGCCTTCCAGACTCGTCTCCGAACATCTCGCCTCTGTAACGAAGAAGGTCTGCTAGCGTCCAACTTAGGGCAAGTGCACTCAGATGGCCCTAACTTCCTACTCCAGTCTCCAACTCGAGTGATTCTTCGTCCGAACGTTAGATCTTGAAGAGTAGCTCTCTTTGTATGTACTTCGTCTATTGAGATCCGCATATCGTATTTGGGTTGGAAAATGGTTGGAGCCTTGGTCTAGAGTATATGTGGACAATTCAAATGAAGTCCCATAACTTTTTCGTCCCGGATCCAAACTTTGTGATTCAAAAACCAATGACCACATGAGAAGATTCTTCCGAAGTTGTTGTATTCACTTTACTACATTTCTGGAATGAATAAAATCATTCATCCATGCACGATTATCCCTTCCTTAGTGACTTATGGTTCAATTCTAGATATTTTGCACAAATTGTTTGAATTTGAGAATTTGAATGCACCCAAAATTGAAGAATATAATATTATAAATTCTAGAATCAATTGTACTAATTTAGAGAATATATACAAAGAATTAAAAATAAATAAGCTTAAAAACTGAAATAAAATCAATAATAATTATGGAAAGTTTGAAAAACATCAAAATATAATTTCTAAAATTGAAATATGAATAACAAGATTTATTGAAAAATTTCAAATAAATTATGAATCTAAAATCTATTTAATTTATAGAACACAATATATAAAAATGAGAAAAAATAGAATAAATTGTAATCTTAAATTATAAAAATCATCGTTTAACAATAATAAATAAGAAAACTAATCTTCATATATTTAACCTTATATGTATTAAAAATAATAATATTTTACAATCTATATATCTTTCCTTAGTTTGAAATTTTATTTTGCAATGAGAGAGAATCTGAAAATTCAATTAAAAATAACAATAAATTTGATAAACATCAGTTAAAGTTGTCTATAACCATTTTCTGTATTATTGAAATATATCAAAGATTTGGAAGAATTAAAAGTGATGAAAGATTGGAAAAATTATTGTAATTGTAAATATTATTCAGATCTAAGATCTGAACCGTTCAATATTAATTATAATATGTATTCAACGTGTGAAATAAATATTAGAAAGATCTAACGGTCCGATTTGATTTTTGAACTTTGTAAAGTTTATAAAATCTAAACTAGTGGAAGAATATATAACAAAGACAACTAAGTATCAAAGATATGCAAATAAAGTCATAAGAAATGCACATAAAATCAAATTAAATATGAATTAAAAAATCTTCTATATACAGAAACATGTCTGAAAGCATTGGTGACATGTAATTAATATTGTATATTTTTTTAATTAGTTTTTAAAATAGATAGATTATTTTAATCTTATTTGTTATATTTTGACTCAATTTCCATAAAATTTTCATATTTGAACAAGAATTAAATTATTGATAATATATATGTTGGTAATTTGGAAAAAAAATTCCAATTTGGAATTATATTTGAAAAAATAAAAATGAAAAATGATTTTTTAAAACAAAAAAACCTAAAATGTCATTTAGAGAATAGAAAAAATAATCCCAAGAATTTTCCTAGATCACATATTAAAGAAAGAAAATATTCAAATACTAATTGGAAAAAAATGAAACCTAGAAATATATAATTCAAATTTAAAGTAAGATAATGACGTTTTTTTGGAAAAATACATTGAAATGAAGAACGAATAAAATAAAAATTCTATAAATTACAATAAAAGACAAGGGTATGAAATAAATTTAGAAACCACAAATTGAATATGAGTAGACAATATTTTCAATCTAAATAAACCTTGATGCACTCAAAGATAAAAATTGTATATATGACCTATGTCAAAAGTGACTTTTAGCATTTAGACAGACGTCAAAAGAAAGTAAAAAAATATTGAAATACTATTTGACAGAAAATGATACCTTGAGGTATATAATTCATATTTAAAATAGAATAATGAAGTTTTTTAGAGAAAAAAATATAAAAATTGAAATTGAAAGATTTGAAAAGTGTATAAATTATAATAAAACATTCAGAATTGAAAGAAATTTAAAAACCACAGATTGCAAATGAATAGATAATATTTTCAATCCATCTAAACCTTGATGCACCCTAAGATATATATTGTGGATATGATCGATGTAAAAAATAGTTTTTAACATTTGGATGGAAGTCACATGTATATTAAAGTAATTTAGAAACTTGAAATCCGATTTAAATTGATGATTTCTATCTAAAACATAAAAGGCGGCTGGAAATTTGTGCAATTAATAGAAAATTAACCTTTCATGAAAAGTATGATCCAAACCGTTGAATCCTTCTAAATAATAGTTTTTAGCACCAGGAATAAATTGCAAGATGATCCAACGGTTAGTTTAATACTGGGAGGATTAGATGTTTAGAATAGAATCAAATTTGTTATGCGGGGCTTGTTTTCGATGCATCTAGTGTTGGAACATGTGTTATATGATGGAGGGGGTATGGGGGAAAACAATAATCTGGATTGGAATCTAATCTTACGGGTTGAAACGTTGTTAGATTGAAAAACGGAATTTAGGTCAAAAGAATAGATCCAAAAGCATATAGAACACTTATATGATAGAGGGAAGATATAATTCTCCAGGGTTGATATTGGAAAAAATTATAATTAGAGAATATTAGATTAGATTTGAGAATCTGTAAATAATTCTATTTGGAATTGGTCTAAAATAAATCTAATAGATGTGTTGGGAGTGGTAGGATCTGATTACCCACAATTGGGAAGATTTGACACTTGGATTTTGAAATTGTGACGATGAGTGATTTCGAAATAAAAAAGTAAGGAAAAAAAATACAAATAAAAAAAGTTATGAAATGATCGTGTAATTATGCTTTAAATAGAGGAAAAAGAAAAAAAAAAGAGAAAAAAAAATGGCATTTTGACTTAATTTCTATTCGGGAAGGATTCTTGCGGAGAGATAATGTGAAACCTTATCGGAAGTAAAGAAAATTCGGAGAAGTTGTTAACTTTATTTTTGATTCGGCTACATGGGGAATTTACGATTTTTTACCAAAGGATAATTTAAAGACTTAGGGATTATTATTATTTTCAAAAAGGTTGGATGCGGCACCGGGACTTCCCGGGAGGTCACCCATCCCAGTACTATTCCGGCCCAAGGGCGCTTAACTGCAGAGTTCTGATGGGATCTGGTGTAGTAGCCCTGGTATGACCGCATCACGTCAAGGAAGGAGTTTCCGGTGTACATGAAGAGGGTAAGGTGCGGCCAAAGGTTCCGCCAGACCCGTCCGACCAGAAAGGAAGTTTAGGGTTAGGAAAGCCCGTTAGCCAGACAGAACTTTTCGGGGCAATGGGCCGAGTTGGGAGGCAGAACTAAACTAAACTGAACCCTAAACCTAAACTAAACCCAGTCAAGACCTTTTCGGGGCAATGAACCGAAACTGCGAGTGGGTGCAAATCAGTCAAGACCTTTTCGGGGCAATGAGCCAAAATTGCGACGAGGCGCAAAACAGTCAAGACCTTTAGGGGAGTGTTTCGGGCGAAAGACAGCGTGAGACACTAAGAGTCTCAATTGCATAGAGGCCCACTTGCGGCCCAAGGAAAAAATAGTCAAGACCTTTTCGGGGCACTGAACCAAAACTGCGACAGGGCGCAAAACAGTCAAGACCTTTTCGGGGCAATGAGCCGAAACTGCGACGGGGCGCAAAACAGTCAAGACCTTTGAGGGAGTGTTTCGGACGAGAGACAGCGTGAGACACTAAGAGTCGCAGTCACATAGAGGCCCACTTGCGGCCCAAGGCAAAAACAATCAAGACCTTTTCGGGGCAGTGAGCCGAAACTGCGACCGGGCACAAACCAGTCAAGACCTTTGGGCGAGTGTTAACCCTAAACCCCAAAACCTTCGAGCGAGAGACAGCGTGAGACGCTAAGAGTCTCAGTCGCATAGAGGCCCACTTGCGGCCCGAGTAAAAAACAGTCAAGACCTTTTCCGGGCGAGACAGCCGGTTCCCAAGTGTTTAGAAGCAGCAACGAGGCAAGGCAAGGCAAGGCAAGGCAAGGCACCGAAGCTCGCCTAGAGCGGCAGCCCAGCAAGAAGGCAAAAAGAAGGAAGAGGAGGGGGGTGCTAAGGGTCACCCCACCTCGGCCCAGCCTGCCTTCGTGGGCAGGTAGGTACACACACTTGGGCCTGAAGCTCGGACGGACTTCGGAGAGATTCTTCTGAGTGCGCTGTCGGGACCAGGTAGCCGAGCACTTGGGGAGAGG